>JAVKLA010000027.1:2505587-2554483 GCA_034782735.1 Sagittarius serpentarius
TGCGCCGGCCGCCCCCGCCGCACCTGGCCCGGCGGGCGGGCGCCCCCCCGCGCCCCCAGCGCCTCCGCGCCTCGGCTGGGGTTGGGCGCCCCGCGAAGAGGCGAGGCCGAGGCGCCCGGCGGGGTCTTCCGACGGGAGGAGGTGGGCATCAAAAGCCCTCCTGCCGGCCGGCCGGCCGGCGGGGGCATCGGCAGCTCGCCCGCCCCGGTCTCTTTGATTTGTGTCTGGTGCAAGGAGAATAAAGTCCAGTAACGGGTACAGGCGAAATGAAGCGGTTATCCAGCCAGCCCTCTCTTTTCAGGGCTAAGGAACAAAGCAAAGAGTGTCTCACTCTGGTTACGAGCTCCGCTCCTGGTGCTGTGACGGGTATCTACGTGCTAAGGTGGGCTTAACAGGTTAATGTAGTTAGAGTGAAATTCAGTTTCATTCACACCTCAGCCCCCCCGTCTTCTCAGTGCCGGTGGCTTTGCTCGCAGAGTAAGAATACAGGTCGTGATTGTTTTCCAAGGTTCCTTTGACTTTGTTCACCTTGAACAAGGTTTCTTCCATCTGAGCATAGACCTGCCAGTACATCCGTCCCACAGAAAAAGGTAGGAATTTTTGTTCTTATTAGCAGCTTTCATGCTAAAATCACAGCAAGGCAAACACAAACCCCAGATATGAAGTATAAATAACAAACAATGCCCAGATTGGAAACTTTCTAGAGATTACATTAGACCCTGGAACAGGGCCCCTGACTCTGTCAAAGAAGTGTTATCTTGAGATTGTCAATGCATGTTTCAGGGTAAGAGTGACTTTGTCCCCAGAGACCCAAGGGAACATAGCAAGTGACATCAGTCATATTTTGGAGACTGCAGAGCCTAGTGTCACTAAATGTCAACTAAATCTCTGTACGTGGCTCTCTTCAAAGCGTCATTCCTGAAGTGCTGAAAGGTGAGAGGGGCTAACTAAGCCAATTAAAGAAACATTTACTAAGTAGGGGAAGGACACAACGATCTACAGACCAGGTATATACCAATCTATTTTGTTTTCCTTTAGTTTCCATCAAGGCCAAAGTGGGTGGGAAAAAAATGCCTCTCTACCAGAGGTAGGACATTAGCTGACGAAAGGCAGGAGGCTTACGCCAAAGCAATGGTCGTTTCTTTTTCCCCTAGAGCTGATGTTCTGTCTGTTCCACCTCGGCATTCCTCGCAAAGCCAGAGACAACACGCCAGTCTGCCCAAACACAAAAATAAAACACCAGACAGGCTTCTTTGGGAAAAGCAAAGTTACATGTGAAAGAGGAATTGCAACTGGAATTTACAGGAATGCTAGCAGTCATGCCATCAGGTCAGATCCTGATCCTACTCGCTTTATTGTAAATAAAGAGAGGTCCCAGGGACACACCAGCTCCAGCAGCTCCTTATTAGGCCCTTTATTCGTAAGTCTGAGTTCTTCAGAAATAATTAAGTGGAGAGACATTTTATGGTATTGAAAAAAACTTTGGTATTTTCTTGGTGAAACCAGTGTTTTTCCTTTCACAGAAGCTGACTCATGTAAAAAATATCCACAAAGGAATCATGCAAATATACATAGGAAGACAAACAGAGTGGGCTTTGTCAGGCAGTCCCCTGTCAGTTATAGACGGAACTAAATGCTGCTTTGGTGTAAGTCGATGGCATAGTTTTGAGTACCATGGAGGGATGGAGGCAGAGGTGTTCTTGCAGGTCTAGCCGAAGCAGTTAAAGAAACAAGCCATTATCCACTGCCCCTGCACTGGGGGTTACTGTTTCCACAGCAGGTTCTGATTGTGCAGATGGAAATCACATCCGGGTAAAGCCACCAGCTTGGCTCAACTCACCTTCTGCAGCAGCTGAAAGTGACTTTGCTGACTTTGCGCTGAAGCTGATTAGCTCACCAAGTCTGTTTGCTTGGCTCAGCTTAGGACATGGTAACCTCCCACCCAAAGGCACTCGCAAAGAGGAGATAGGCAGTAACATCTAAAAATAGGAAAGCCCCTTTCTAAAAAGATCATGAGTCTGAGCTTTAAGGGAAGAAATTGCACACGACATCCTTATCTGGGATCTGAGTTCAAGGCTGTTCGTATCCTGGGTGTTGGTTCAGTTCATTATGGAGATAAGTCCAAGCTGTGAAGTTTGAATCTGGACCAAATTTCTCCATAGTCTGAAAGTGTTTGGCTCCATCGTTTTGGAAGGGGTCTATCACTGCTACTAGATCTTTTAACCTGAACAGCAGATATAGATATAATAAGAAGAGAAATGAACGTTAGGAATTCATCGTAACTGCGTCAAGCTGGACCCCCAACACTTTCCAGAGTCTCTAATTTATAAAGAAAGAAGAAATAGTAAAGCATAAACAATAACTGAAACACATCCAACATTTCAGTTAGTGCAGTGCGCTTATTACGTAGCTGCTATAAATATATTCTGCTAACGCAGGAAGTTTGGGGCAAGAACAAGAGCAAAGGCAATTAGCTATACTTGTTGCAATTACAAGACATTTGACAAAATATTGTGTGATATTTGGAAGTATGTATTATAAGCAGAAGATCTCTATCAAAACTGTTTGTTTAGTATAATGAATGTGGCAGCAAAAGCATGTTCTGTGTATACATATCTCTGTGGCGACACCACTCCACATCATTGAGGTATAAACTACAGGTTATACAACTTCAGGTGACCCAAGATAGGAAAACGGTAAGAGACAACGGAAGGACTGAGATAGAAAGCAGAAAATACGGAGAGAGATGGAAGCCAGTGGCAGCTCTGTTCAGTCAGCACATGCTGTGAAAATAAAAGATAGGTCTGACACTTGGAGCCATCATTTCAAAGGGCCCTTCATGCCTGGGCGTATGGAAAGTGAGCCCTTCGGGTCAGCAAAGTGGATATTCTTTGGGGACGTTCATAGAAAATTTGGCTTCTTCTGATAAACAGCTAAGAAGTTTGGTCTCAAGCCTACAAATGTTAAGCAAGGGCAAAAGAAACTATAAACTTAGAGCTTGCTCCTGAGCCTGCTGAATCCCATGAAAGACTTCACCAGCATCCTCTGGCTTTTGTTCAGGCTTAAGAGTCAGTGTTACAATTACTGATGAGAACATAATACCACAAAGCAAGGTTTTGCACAGTGCAGCCAATCTTTTCGCTGCACCTCAGCCTTGATTCTTCTAGGGATAACTGTTATACAGTCATCTTGTTTCTCTTGGTTGACAAAAAAATCAGTTGTTGCATATGCTCCATATGACACTCTTTGTCGTGTTCATTTTACGCATACACTGACATCATCCAAACTAGGTAGGCAAGTGTTTGGCTTCATTTTAACAAGTGTTAAAGTGTTCAAATGCTGCTGAAACCAAGTATCCGGCACATGGGCTCTGCAGTGCGGGTCTCAGAAGAAGCAAAGGCTGCATCTCCCTGCTTCTTTTTACTTCAGGTTAAAGCCAAGGGAGAGGGAGCTTTCAGGGTAGGTCATGACCAAGGCCAGGAGCACAAGCACTGTGGAAAAAGAACTATTGGAAAGCTTAGAGAAAACCTAGCACAAGTGTGTAATATTTTTCTTTCTGTTTTCCCTGCCTGCATTTGGAGCAGGGCTGAGTGTTTCAGTCCTCTACGCACAGAGCTCTCCCCTCGCTGCACTTTCCTCTGCAGTGATTTACAGACTGCTCTCCTCTACTTCATTCTCCCTCTCGGAGAGATTGCCAGTCCTGTCAGCATTATCCTCTCTGACACTTTGCTCTGGAAATATTTCAGGATCAGACATGCTTTCCTTGCTTTCGCTGCCTATATTTCTGGAAGGGCCATCAACCAGACAATGTTTTGCACCCGAGTCTGATGCCAGTGCCAGAACAGGGATGAGTTAGCAGCCACTTAGTCTGCAGAGTCTAGTACCAGCCTCACTCTGCAAACAGTAGCAAACCTGAAAATCCAGGGAAACAGGAAGCCTCTTGAAGTGCAAACCTTTCCCTTATTCAGACCTGCTGGCTGTAGTTGCTGATGGAAAGGAATTTGCAGTGGGAATTGCAGATCAACCTAAATCTCCAACTAAATACAGCCTTGCAGTGGTGGGGGGTAGGAGGGGAAATATAACGGGGAGGGGGAGAGCCAGGACTACCCTTCTGACACACAAAACCTATGTTGAGCGTAGCTAGGCATAATTAATTAATGATGAGTTTTCAATAGCAGGATTTATGTGTTTAAATTCTGTCTAAGTAGAGCAAAGTTGAAACAAGGGAGATTCTGTGTTCAAAAGACATGTTACAAAGCTGCGCATGTTACAAAAAGAAAACACATGTAAGTACCAAACACTACTCACTGAACAAAAATAAAGTGAATGAGTCATGGTATTAAACAACTCTATAAACAAAAGTTGCAAAATGCCTGGAAAGACTTAACTAATTCAATTGCTAGTCACTATGTTCCAGTCAATGTGGTCTTCCTCTAGCAGGCTTGAAAAACTAATGGGACCTTAGTGTGAACTGCAGAGGCAGAGCATGTAATATAAGGGCTAAGTGTGCGTGATAATGTCATCTCTTCCCTGCAGAACATGAAACATCTGAACAACGTGTTTTCAGCTCTCTCATCCCCTACTGACAAACTTGCTTTGCAAGGAGACGTAGCCAAAATCATGGATTTCCTGCAGATCTCGGGCAGGAACAGGCTCCAGGGAAGACTGAAGGAGTTGGGATTCTCATCTTAGCTTGTGTCAAAAGAATCAGGGACATAAACACAGTTTTCATTTCAGAAAAATAACAGAGTACCACCTGAAAGTATTTTGCAAAAGTCTGATTTAAGATTGATGTCTGTCTGGACAGGGCTCAGCTCTGCCTTATCAGATGGCTTATCAGCATCATTTGGAGCTACTTCCAGTGTGAGTGCAGGGTTTGGAGAGTGCTCAGAGGGTAGTGCAGGTCCTGATCAAGCCTGAACCTGGGATGGCACAGTTTCAGGACTGAAAGACCTCCAGACTCTCAAAGGTTTTCATTGTCTCTCTTGGGGTATCTTCATACATTTTCTCCCCTCTGGTGTGACCTTGCTGCCCCTCCAAAACCACCGTGTCCTCTTGGGTTGTGGTAGATTCATTCTGGGAGTGGTTTTAGTGGAGCTGCTGGAAAGAGCTCTGAAGTCCAAAGAGTTTCTGAAATGCAGACCATGCCTTGACATGTACATGAGTACAAAAAAGTACTTTCATCTCTACCATTTCCATGCCCATTTAGGAGAAGGAAAGCTCCCTCAGGCACCACATGGGGTCTAGGGGACTTGGAAGGTGAATTTTAAAGGTTTGAGCTAGTAGGGGTGGGTTGAATGCAGAACCAGCCTGACTCATACATTGCTTCAGTGTTCCAGCTTGTCTTCTGCATGTCACACAAATGTAAACCATAACACCGGTGAGATATGTGATGGGAATTGAGACCAACAAAATTTCAAGTGCCAGAAGCTACAGGTCTGAAGTTCTACCTTATGCAAGTAATTTTGCTGGCAATGTGATGCTCAGTATCTACTACTGCAGACTGGTTAATGTGACGCTCAGCTTGACACAGTGGTGTGAAATATAGCAAAGGTGACGAAGTTATCTCTGCTCTTGTTTATTGCCTGAATTCAGTTCCAGTGTTTATAAGACAAAGAACAGTATTCTAATAGCAGAAAAAAAAAAGAGAGAGATTTAATTCAGTAATGCGTATGAATAATACTTGAAAAGACAAATAGTGTTTGGTTTAGTTAATATATTGCTCATTAGTGAACCACAATACAGACATTTTTTAAAAGACTGCAATCACCATGACAACCTGATAACATTTAGTCACATCATTTCCGAATATGATTATCCTCCTGAAAAGCTTTTCTTTTTTATGAAAACAGAGGGCAGATTTCAAGTCTGTGGTCTGTTCTTAAGATAACCTGTTAGTTCCCTCTTTGAAAAGCGCTGCAATACAGTGGGAAAATGCAAGGAGGAGTGAAAGAAAGATATGAGCAGAAGAAGGGGATGTGTATTAAAATTGTAATCCCAAGTTCAAGGAAAATCTTGCCGTCCTACACTGTAAGACCCATACAGAAGGGATGATTTGCACATATAATATAGACTTTAGGTTTTACTTCTAACAGGATCTTCAGCATGGTGCCACGATCCCACAGTGGGGACAGGGGTTCAGCAGCAATCAGGTGGATGTCACTGCAGGACCAAAAGGAGATGGAGATCAAGACCTTTGGGGACACTCATCCTTGCAGTTCTTCAGTAGCACACCAGGGAAAACGGCTGCAAGTGCGAACCTGCAGGATGCTTCTGGGCCAGCCTGTGGGCAAGGCTGTCTGGCCTCCATACTGACTTGTCCCTGAAACTCTGAAAGGCTCGAAATGCCTCGGGGTGCTGGGCCACAGATCATGTCAGAGGGGTGCAAAACCTGTTGTTGTACTAGAAGGAGTGGGGAGGATGCCTGCTTTTTCTCCCACGGGCCGTAGCTGGTCCAGGCAGGGGTCACACCGGTACGTAAGGTATGGTGACTGTGGTTCAGCCTTGGCGTGCAACGCTAAATGCAACAGGTCAGCCCCCAGAAATTCCCTCCTGGGATGAAAAGAGGTCTTGTTTTCCTGAGAACATCACCTACTTCATTTTCTGAAGAAAGCTACTTTATGAGTACAGTAGCCTACATCCTCTGGCAGCTAACATAGCTAAGTGATGTGGCTTGATAAATAGGTTGAATTTATCGGTAACCTCTGCTGTCTTACACTGATTTACCATCATCATCTCAGGCACTGCCAAATTATTATTTTATTGGGAAGGAAAATAGAGGTACCACAAAGTGACACTTATTCCTAAGAAGAATTTGGCAGGCAGCCGTGATAAGAAGGACTCAGTGGCCCGAGTCTGATCCTCCCAGTGGGACTGCTGCAGTGTGAGGATTCCCTTACTAGGATACAGCGGGAGCAGAGCCTGCAGCCCCCTTTGGCTGCGTCCGAGGCATCTCGTTAGGTTAATGCATTTTGGATTAAATGTTTGCAAACTCCAAATCTGTGCAGACTTGCAATCACCCACATAATTAATTGTGATTTCCTGACAGAAACTGTTGCAATTAGATGGTTAAGCACTCACGCTTCTGGTCCAGACGAGATGACTGCCGGCAAAGTCACTGGTCAGGAATTTGCAGAAAGCCAAGGAGAGAGCGTGCAAGGGCTGTTGAAATAAATTTGGTCTATGAGTCTGGATTAATTGAATTAATATTCAGGGGGAAATAATGCATTTTTATTGTTCAAACGAATATAGATAAAGGACCCAGACCCATGATGTGTATTCAGAATGCTTTGGATTTAGGGATTTGGCTTGATTTATGAAGACATGGGGCCAGTCATCTTGAATATATTTGGCACTGAGGTTTTGCACTGTTATTTCTGACTTCTCCTGGGCCGCACAGGACAAAAATCACCCCCAGACCTTGTTTTCATGGGAACCTGGGATGCGATTCCCCCCGAAGGCGGTTGGTACCGGTGCAGGGCTGAGCAGCCACTCCAAACTGCTACCCCGCTTCACACCTGCGCTGGTTCCTGGTTTTACACAAGAATGTGTGGCATGGGGAGACTTCATAAGGACTATTAATAATGGAGGTGATATGTAAGACCTTCTGTGTTATTATCCTGACTGCAAAACAACCCGGTCAAGAGCTTGAACATGGAAAGGGAAACAGGCAAACGGTCTTGAGCCAGACAGCGTTGCTAGGGGTCAGGCTGAGAGGGCCCCCGGGGAGCCCAGCCTGAAAAGCACAGGTGTCCGACGGGCTTGGTGGGTGCTCTGCAGCGCTGCAGGTGCCTTGTGGGCGCTGGCCATTGCCCCCCGACCGATCATTGCTGTCATAGTGAAGCATGCCATGCCTCAAAGCCATTTAGCAGACTGCCAGGGCACCAGCTTTCTGTGCCAGGAAGGAAACACCTGCAAATAATGCTCTTACTGCTGTCTCAGCTTCATGGAGAGAGCATGGCTCTGCTCAGATGGCTGTTGTCCGAACACGGAAGCGCTTGTGGACCGGGCCACGGGGAGCATTTACAAAGCCCTTGCCTTGGCGTTAGCTGGGGAGATACCACAAAGGGCTGCAGACGTCCAAGTGTTAGGGACTTTGGTGTGCTCACAGTCATTTTCTGTGGGATCACGCTGCAACATGACCACAATTTAACCAAAACGCTTTTGGTGTTTGTCAGAGAAGGTGGCAGAGGGCTAGCAGCAAACAACATGATGTTTCTACATTGGCTTCCCTCGTGGGCTCTGGCAGGCTGCTGAAGCAAGAATTTCTTTCCCAGTGCTGCACCGGGATGGTATTTGGGAGTGTGCAATCTAAGGCAACGCAGCTTCGCGCCAGGCACCAGCCTCCAACCTCTCAAAGAGATGCTGAGCTCCACTTGGCCCTCTGCACGGTGGGAGTGGGAAAAAGGGCCGAGGTTTCTTATCTCTTATTTCATAATTTTATTGCAATATTGTGGCTGATTAAGTACTTGAGAATGACTCTTCATGCAATTTTGGTTTTGCAAGCTCCTTAGGGACAGGTCCTTGTAGCCTGTGTTGCTCCATTTCAGAATGAATAAAGGAGGCTATGTTAAACTGCCCTTCAGGAATTACAATTATGAAAAGCCCATAAAATTATTCAAAACACCCCTCCATATGCTCTTAATGCTGCCATGCTAACCTTCTTCTGTTTTTAAATGATAAAAGTCTTTACTCCTGAACTAAGGACGGAGATCCAGCCCAGAACTACACATTTCATAGGAGTTATAAACTCCTCAAGACAAGTGGCTCTAATGGAAACAAAAACAACTCTGTAATGGTAGCAGGTGCAAAATGAAGCAGTACATTAAAAATAGCCTGGCCGCATTCTCCAGTGGCATGAGTTCTACGTGCATATCACTCCAAAATAATCCATTTATCCTTTCTCCCTGTGGTTACAAGGAGCCAGCTCCGTGCTGTGTATCCTGGGGCTCTGCAGGCACGGCTGTGAGAACCGAAGCAAAACCACCGCCCGCCAGCCAGGCGCTCCCCTCTGTCTTCTTTTTAATGTAAACCTTTTCCCTGGCTTCTCCCTGTTGCAGGTGGGGGAAGGACTTCAAGAAGCCCACACGTCTCTTCAGCCTCTGATAAGTGCTGACTTTATTTCTGAGAGTATAGGGTTAAGTTGATTTGCGTTTTGCTAAGGATGAATTTGGCTCTGGGACTGTTTCTGTTGCAGGGTTTAGTGATCATGAGCCACCCTGGAGTTTTGCGAGCTGAGCGGCTTCCTATGAAAAAAGCATATTTCTCCTTTAAATTGCCAGCATTTTGCGAGCAGAACCCAACTTTCACAGACTCCACCCAGCCTTTCTGCACCTTCTGTCTGCCATTTCTTCGCCAGGCCCAAACCTTCACTTCCTCCTAGGCTTTCCTTCTTTCTTTTCTTTAGGACTGCTTTTTGGTGTCATCTGGTGACCTCACAGGATAACTTTTTTTAGAATTCCTCTCCATGTTTGCATTTGCCAGTCAGATATTCAGGTCAGCTGACTCAAAAGTGATGATGGACGTAAGAGCTGCCATGGTGCTAAAACCATGGAGCACAGTCTTGGAGGCCCTGGATCCATCCCGTGAGCAGTCACCCAGCCTCATCCAAGTGAGGCTTTCGTTTGCCCTGTTCTTCGCTGCGGGCTCCTCTGGGTCTTGGTTGACTGCAAGGGTATTCATTTTGCTAACGAATGGAAACATCCAAATAAAAAATTTTCAGGCAAAATGAAAGCTTGCAAATAGTTCATTCTCATGCTAGTTGTTAGGCAACAGGAAGAGCTAAAAGACACCATTTTAATATTGTTAATAAAAGCAGCCTTTGGAAGTTCAGTTATTGATCATTTATATTTATTTTTTTTTCCCTGGGTCATTTCTTATCCCAACCTGTTGATCTCAGCAGACAAGGGTGTTAGGCCAAAGAGAAGACCTGGAGCAGACCAACTGAAGTCTTAGTCATTTCAGTGGGGGCAGGGTTTGTCTGTAGACTTTTAACAAGCCCAACTTGTGTCTCTGCTGCTCAGTACCAGGTCTGTCAAGCTGTGGATTCAGAGGATGTGCTGATGGCTGAACATTGTTTTATCTAGATAAATGTTTCACAGGGCATTTCCCAGCAGCTTCTGAGCTGCACTCGGTGAGCCCAGAGATAGGAGGCCCTTATTGCAATTGGTTTATTATTGCCCATCATAAATCAACTCTTCTGGTGTAAATCAGCTTGTCACAGCTTAGTGCCGTCATGTATGCAGACCCGGGTGACTTGCTATCACAAAGACTCTCCCATGAAAATGTGGATGCCCTGGGTGCTTGGGGGTCCTGCTCCTGCCCTTGTCCCAGGGGTGCATGCAGCAAAGCTCGGCTCTGACAGCCCCCAGTGAGCTGCCTCTTTCTTCCAGGGACTGGCTGATGTCCAGGCCAGCATGAACAAGTCACTTGTGGAGCTGCGTGAGGGGACATTTTCACATGCTGTGGTTTACCCACAAGCAGCAAACACAGCTAATTTGTCTAAAATAATAACTGCCTCTCAAAGCATGGTCTTCCCAAGGTGTTTGGAAGAGCAGGTTTTACCCCATGACAGAACACTAGATATTAATCTTTGTTTTAAGCTAGAAGATGACTCGGTGAGGGGAGTAATTTTTTTTAATGTCACATACTAATTCACAAGCTTCTAGGAGGCTAACATGCCAAGCCCCACAGGAAGGCCAGTTTGACTCTCCAGTAATTGACTGTCTTCTGTGTGGGGCTGTTCTCCTCTGATGGCTGGACTTTGGCTGGTGAGCTCGGTATTTATGATACCCTACTGCGGTGAGGAAAAAAGGCTTTGCCTGCCCACCCGCTCAGGTCAGCTGGCCTCACTTGCAACGCGTGCACTTCGAATACTTGGGGACTCCACCAAGCCTAAATCAAGAATTTAATTCGTAGTGCCAGTCTTCGCCATCAGTGTTTGCAGCCTTGTGGAGGCACCAGCAAAGCAACTGGAGATACTGGCGAGCACTTGGTTAGGCAGGCTTTATTGGCAGATGGTTAACATAACGTAACCCTTCCCCGTGGCTGAAGATTTCTGTAAGCTTGGAGGCCTTGCTCATATTCCAAATCCATGCTCTGTTTATGTTTTCTTTGTCCTGAACAAAAATTGGCCCCATTGTGTGGGAGCAACACTGGAAAAGAAAAACAAGAAACATCCACTGAGAGAAAATGGATATTGTGGGAGCTGAGGAAATGCACATACTTTGCTGATTCCATTTTCTGATGATGTCAGAGTCAAAGAATATCTCTAAAAAAAAAAAAACCCTCAGCAAGTTGGAATCAAAAGCTCTGTTCATCCCAGTCTCTTGTTAAAAGAAGAAATGTAAACACTCTCCCTTGCCACCCCCACCCCCCGCAACCTCCAAGAAATTAAATCTGGCTCCATTTGGATGGACCCTCAGATGGAATGGAGGGTATGTCTCCAGGGAGGGAGGCGTTAATGTACTGGGGAGGCATGGAGCGGGGGGGGACAGGAAAATTTGATTGTGCTATGTGAAATGCAGGGATTCAAGCTGCTGCTTTTCATGGAGGCTGAAGAAGGGCAGCCTGACACTTTACAGATTGGGTGTAACACACAGGAAATTTGTCCTTTCTGCCAGAGCAGTCTAGGGATAGGGCTACCCCCGCCCCCCCCCAGCCACTTTGCTTGGCTGGTAAAAGCTCAGGAGAAAAGGGTTAAATAAATGTTTGTGATATGATAAGGTGCTTGTTTATTCAAGGGATGACAGATTATTGGCTCCCAAGGCAGGGTTGAAAAATAGTACAAAGGAGCTGGCGTTCCCTTCACTGATGTGATTTCCTCCTAAGGTTTTGCTCTTTGGTAGGAACAATATGCACTGGGAATTAAGAGGGATGACTTTATTTCAGACTGGAACAGACAGACTAAGAGCTGCTTTCTGGAGTCGCTGACTCTGGTTTTGGTTTTGTGGATTAGTTGTTTTTTGGTTTTTTTTCCTCTTTCTGCTGAACGTCTTCTCCTAAACTTTTTGGAAATGGGGTTATCTCCCATCCGGGAGGAACACCCAGCATGGCAAGCTGACTAGAACACTTCAGATTAGGGGTTTGACCCTTTTACTTTGTACGTAATTTTCTATTTTATCACCGTGTCTCTAAAGCTAGCTCCTGCTTCGCTGCCCTTGGATAAGAGCTCAGGTCCTCGCTGAGCGCTGCACATAAGTCAATAAAAACTGGGCATTACAGCTGAGCTGACGCCTGCCAGAGGCCTACACACACTTCTTGCAGACCGAATATTCCGCTCACAAAAATGCTGGTAAAATCCAGAACAGGTCTCTTTGATTTGAGTGCAGCGGTCAGACACTGAGCCGCAGGGTGCACCTGGCCAGGTGCCTCTGTGAGGGTACCCCAGGGAGTGAAGTTGCCGCAGGAGCGTGGGGCCAGAGCGCAATGCCGCCCGCATAGTTAACCCTGAGGATCTGAGCTTTGAGCTGATCCTGGCCACGGCTTGTAGGCAAAGACAGAAAAGGTGCCACTTCATGCCAGTTTCAGACGCCCTAAAAATTGTCTTTCATTGCCCCTCTGGTGCGGGCTGGGGTGAGCTCCTCCCTCCACCATGAAATGCCTTATGCCAAGGGGCTGGGGAGGACCTCGGGGAGGAGGGTACCGCACAGGGTTGGGGTGCCCCTCTGTAACAGGGGAGCTGCTTGGGGCCAGCGGTGACAGCGGCAAAGCCCATACCCGCTGTGAGAGCATCTGCGCACCACAGAGAGGCGGGGATTTGGGTGACAGCAAGTTTTTCCCATCACTTATGTCACCCCGAAAACGATTTGCCGGCCAAATGCCTGCAGCACCAAGATGACGGTTCATCAATGCCATCGGCCAGGGGAGCTCTTCACATTGAAACTTCACATTATTAGGACAAATACACATTGTCTGGTCACAACACAGTGAAAGGCGAGGGAAGGATTTCTCGCCAGCACGAGATGTGACAGCTTGGTGGCAGGGACAGCAGTGGAGGTGTGGCTCTGCCAACATCAGCGCTGTCACCCAGAGGCACAGCTGTGGTGTTCAAGCTGCACCACGCTGGTCAAGTCAGTGTGCTTTATATACCGCAGGGGAGCATGCTAGCGGTCGCTCATTGGGAAAATCAGGCAGCAGTTCCCATGATCCTGGAGTAAATGACAGTTAAGCCACACATTTCTTTTCAATGCTTGGATCTGGCACTGGATTCCTTTTCGAATGAAAACTATGCCAAACATTTTTTGTAATTTTTTTTCCTCAAGCAAATATGCGAGCAATCCAGCAGTGGAGTGCCAGAAACATTTGCTTTCCTTGCTAAGAAGTGGGGTAAAGAAAAAAAAAAACACCACAGGCATAAAACAAATTTTATTTAAAGGCTTAAAAGAGGCCAAGTGGCTTTAAACACCGGTAGTGTGTATGTGTGCATGTGCAAGGGAAAGGAGATTAAATACATATGTTTGAGGGGTATGCATGGAAAGACTTCCACACTGTCTATTCCTTTCACATACTGCACTGCCTTGCAAATAAATACACATGCATAAAAAGAAAAAAAAAAAATAAAGAAGAGGGCCCTGAATCAAAGCTGAAGACCAGAACTTGGCTCTTGAAAGGAAAACTCTGACTCATTTCATGGGTAAACCCAGGAGTAAGTTACGGGAGCTAGCAGATCCACATGTGCCTTCAGTGCTGCAGCAGCGTGGGTCCAAGCAGCAAAGACACTGCTCCTAAAATCCTTGGAGCCATACACATTCATGGCAAACAAAGATTAAGCAGAAGCGGGGTGCAGGCTGTGCTTGAAGGTGGATTAGTGTTCAAAGGCCGAGTCAAAGGAGAGAGGAGAGATAAGGCGAACAGTGTCATACCAAAGACAGCTATTAAATGTAGTGGTAATCTGCTGAGCCACAGCCAAACAGAGCCTTTTCGCATTGTTGGACGTGAATAACTCAGGGACAGATGGGGGATGGGGGGGTGGGGGGTGGATGGGTGAAGATCTGTCTGAAGGCTCGTTCCTCAGCATTTCTAGGCACGTGAAGTTCCCTTCTCCTCTACTCCGGCTGGTCTTGCTAGGCGCATTGCTGTGGTACCCCAGCCCTCTGCCTTGCAAGACTTAGTTGACCACTGAAGTTGAAAGCATGTCCCAGTCCCTGGTCCCTCATGTACGGAGTGGGGACCCGTACCCAGCCCAAAGCCCCAGGAAAAGGGGTCTGTAATCCTTATCTCCCCTACAGTTCCTCACTGCAGCCTCTGCTAATTTAACTTTCCTGTTCCTAACTGCATTTCATTGTGAATGCTTAAATAATTTGTACTGGCTTAAATCTCCTTTGACCATCCTATGAAGATATTTCTTCTTAATTAATATTCAGTTATTAATATCTTAAGAGAAACACCTTGTCAGGTTTCTGCTACAATATTGAATTAGCCTCTGGATCTTGTTTCTTTGTACATCCTTGCTAGCTTTTATGAACCTGTTATATCTCTCTGAATGGTATTTTAATGTAATTTCAGTCTCTCACTGTCTCTACGCCTTCTCCTGTGCTGCTACAGTATTTACTAGGATTGGGAGGCCAGATCATCCTAAAACCATGTCCTGTGCTTAGTCCCACATCAATAAAAAGGCATTAGTATCATTTTATCTATACAGGAGTTGTACAGCTATTCACAAAACCCCTTTGAGATGCCCCTTGCCCCCTTGCACCCAATGCCTATGATGTTTTCATGGGCAGTTTACTCTCCATCGTGCTGCAAGTCTTAGGAAGGAACGGTGCCTATATATCCCAAAGAATTGTGTTTGGTTGTTTAGAGTGGGTATTTCCGTGGTCTTTGTGAGAGTTGTCCCTGGTGCTCTGAACCTGAGTGGAGGTAATGCTGGGGTGCAGTCCTGTCCCAGTTGGTGGAGTGAAGTCAGTTCATACCAGGATCTGAACTGGATTGAATAAACATTGTAAAATATCCAGCTCTGCAATGTGTCAGTAATCTCTGCCAATAGAAATATTCTTACACATGTCCTTCAGCTGCCATTTATGTTTATCCACAAAAAAAGAAAGGGGGGGGGGAATTTTATTACAGGCACATACTCCTGCCCCTACCTATATGAACAAACTATCCCAACCCAAACAGCAACAGCTTATGATGAAAACAATTTCTCCTGTACAGGGAGAAAAATAGTGCTTCAATGGGATTGCATATTTTTAGTTCCAGCTTTTGTTTTCAGGATGCTCTTTCAATTTGTGGGTCAGGTTATGTCAAATATTTCCATGCAGTGTTTCGCAGAGGAGGAGAACAGACACCCCTCTGGCTGCTGAGCCATTTCTCTTCTTGGACACAAATTTGGTCTTCAACCAAGCCTGGGTAACAGGTTAACAGAAAGTCAGGGGAAGGTCTTGTAGGATGCAATATTTCTTCTCTAAGAGACTAAGTGGAACCAGAGGAGAAGGACGTTACATCCTGAGGCTACGTCTTTGCACGAGGCTCACCGTCCATCGGGGGGACCATTGGCCGAGGCTGAACGTTAGCCTCCTCACCAAGGCTGCTGCCATACAGCATTTGGGTGGGATCTGAAACCAAAGGCTGGCTTGTCAGGTTTGCACAGGTCTCAGAAAGTGATGGGCTGTAACCCCCAAAACCCAGGCGCGTTCAGGGCCACCCTGCTGTTACATGGCATGGGACTGGGAATTATGGGAGCTCTTGACCCAGTCAGTCACCACATCTCCATCCCTCATCCTCACAGGCCGATTCGTCCAGCCCCAAGCACAGTTTCACCATCATCCTGCACCAAAACTGTGCCACTGAGCGTGGCACGTGCCCCGTCTACCCCTGCCCACTGTAGCATGCAGCAAGTACTTTCTTTGCTGCGATTACCGTGAGGGCCGGTAGGCCTTCCTCCTTCCCCTTACCCCCCACCCCAAGGGATCACATGCTGAAAGCAATGATAATTTGGTTGCTGATGCAGTTCTGCAATGATAGGGATCACAACCAGCGAGACTTTGATTACAGCCTTTTGAAGATGAGGCAAAGGCTGCTGTTTACCGCATCCCCCTGTCACCACCAGTCGTATGACTTCCTGGCATTGCCTGAAGTGATGCACAACCTCCGCTTCCCCACACAGCTCCGTCAGAGGTGTCATTTTGCCCAACGCAGGGGTAATTCTTTCAGTTGCAGGGAAGCAATCGATCATGTACACAGCCTGCCTCTTGCTCAGTGGCACTAGGCTGGCCGGGAACCCACTCCGGGCCCCCTCCCTGCCGGATACGTACCATGCTGCAGGAGAACTAATGATGCTGTAGCAGCCCCAACTTCTGGAATTTCCTGGCTTTTCTTAATCTTAACATCTCATTAGCGTTTATTTGCAGATGCATATCCTTGTTCTCTTCTCACACAGGCTGCTGTAAATCACTGCTGCCTCTGCTGCAGCCAGTGTGGTTGCCTCAGAAAGGAAAGGCCTGTTCCCAGAGGCAGGGGACTGCTGCCAGCCCCTGCCAGAAACGGTGTCTTCATCACCGTGGCCTGAGCCTCCCGAGCTAATTGTGCTATCTCCAGAGGCCAAAGCGAAACTCAGCTCCTCATCCAAACTTCCCTCTCATCATCTTCAAACCTAACTTGCAGACCTTCAGGGACTTGCCTATTGCTAGCTCCTACTTGGAAGAAGGACCCATCATGTCACCTTTTTGTGGAGCAATGGATCCAGTCATCCTCTTGATAAATGGAAGAGGTTCTTGGCAAACATACTTTAAGCAAGCAAATGCTTTATCTGAATGCATAAAGCAATTCTTAATATCATATGCACTAGAAAGGCATGTAGCTTTTTTTTTGGCTAAGTAGGAAATACTGAGGTTGGCGTTGTTATTCAGAGGTTGAAGATCAAGGGGCAAACTGGTTAAAGTGTAAACGGGACTGGAGAGAGATGAAATGGGGAGCATCTCTCTTCTCCTTATTTGTGGTTGGTGAATTGGTTTCCAGTTATTGTTAGAGTTCACGCATAGCATACAGTGTCAATCATTGCACCAAAAGCAGATTATCTAAATGATGGGAAAACCTGTTCCGTTGGGAAAAAAAAAAGTCTTTATAGGATTTCATCTCCTCTTCAGCAGGAGGCCCAAATACCCAACAGTGCAGCAGAGAGGCAGAGGCAGAAGAGATCTGATAGATCACTGCCTTGAACCACAGGTGGTCCCCGTTGCCTGGCTCCGCATTCAAACTTTCCAAAAGATTAAACTTTCTGAAAGATCAAACTTTCCAAAAGGTGCAAAAGACCAAAGCACGAGCCTATTGGCCAAGCTGCCTCCTCTCCCTGACGGTGCTGCTCAAGCTTCCCAGGATTTTTCCAACCCATCCCCTCAAATCCCTCTTGGAGGGTGGCCCAGGCGCCTGATGACTGGCTCACCAACACCCCACCATCCCTCCCCATGTCGGGGCCACAGCTGTCCCCCAAAGAGGCACCAGAACACAGAGATGCATCAGCCATCCCTGTCTCCAGCATTTGCTCAGGGCTACAGACCCTCACATTGCAGCTGAAGCCTCGCTGCTGAAAACTGAAGCTCCAGAGGAGATATTTCTTCTGCACAGAGCCCTACTCTCCCACCTCTCCTCTCTTCTGGGCCTTCCTCAATGCACCGCAGTCCCACCCCGAGGCAGAAAACCCTCCAACACTTCACCTTTGTGGCGGGCGACTCAAGCACATCCGTGGAGAGCAGTGACTGTAGCGAAGTGGCCACTCACCCTCACTGTTCCTGCACCCCTGAGAGCAGGACGGACGGGATGTTTCACTGCAGGGCACCACAGAGGCATGGGACCCTAGCTCCAAACCTGCATCCACCATGAAATACCATGCCCTGGAGAGAAAGCTCAGCTCAGCACAGCCTGGCACCCGAGCAGCCCCCATGGCCGTCTTCTCCACCCCCAAGAGCCGGTGTGTGCCGTGTGGCTGCCTGGTGCGGCTGTCCCCCGCTTCTGTGCCCATCCTGGCCGGGCAGAGGAGGATATTTGCCTCTCATGCTCCTTGGAGAACATTACTCAGATAAAACTGGGTTCATAACTCATCAAAATATACTAAATTACAGGAAAGCTGTAAAAAAAGAAACCTGTAAACTGTATACAGATACAAGATACTGAAAGACGTAACCATAAATCAATACACACCTCGTAAGAAATCTTGCTTTACTTAATGTGTACAAAATGTGAAGGAAATAATTACATATCAGTGTATATTTCTACAGGCTGTTTTGGTTTTTTGTTTTTTTTTTTTTGTCTCAGCCTGAGATGAAAGCTAGCATTACAGATTTATTCTAGTGGAAATGCTGATGTTTGTGTGAAGTGAACTCTTTCTTTGTTTATGTAACCCCGGGTTTTCAGCTACTTTATCAAATAGCTACCTCTTCGTATTTGCTCGCTGGCAGAAAACCTTAGCTTTGTTCCACAGCTCTAGTTACAGTCAGGATGATACAACAGGCATGTGGTTAAGGGGATTTTAAAGCAGCTAAAATGCCCTGGGAGGGTTCCTATCTCTAAAGGTGGCAAATTTTGTGGTGTTGGTGTGTGGGATAAATCTCCCACAGAGGACAAAGGGGGAAAGGTAGAGGTTAAAGACTCTCACTCGTACGATGCTTTCTCTCTGAAAAGACAATGCCCTTAATAATATGCTTTAATGTTTGGTCAGCCCGGAAGTGGTCGGGCACTAGGTCATGGTTGTAGGTCCCTTCCAACTGAAATATTCTATTAGTCTTGTCTAGTCTAGTCTAGCCTAGTCTAGCCTATTCACGTTCTTATCCCTGCCTTGTGGTGTAGCACAACATGACCACCTGAAGCGGGAGAGGAGCTTTTGCTTTCGTACCTTTGCAGTAGCTGAGGAGGAGACTTTGCTTTCCATTGCCACCACGTCACTTAGGCACTAGAAAGGAGGACCTGCGAGCACAAGTAAAACACCTGTGTTGCTGAAGGTGATGTGAAACTCTGTCCATCCTCCTGAGCTTACTCCCTACGCAGGTTGTCCTGCTGCGGTGTTCACAACCCTGATGGGTTCAGCCCAGTGTGGACCCATAATTAGCGATGGGGTGAGTGCAATGGGCCAACCCAACAGAAGAGGTGTTCTGAGAGCAGTGGGCCTTTCTGGTTCACGCTGCCCACCTAGCTAACACACATATCCTTTCCATTCAGGTTACAAGCAAAAGTCTTACAGAATTAGAGCCTAATTTTTCCATGCAACAAGTACAATTCCTGCAGAACTCTGCAGCCTATTTTAATCAAGGGATTTTCAAGCACTATCAGGGCAATCTTACACCATTTTTATCAACATTTATGTAAAACCACCTTTAATATATATATAGTTGCTACTTTTCTTACTGCCCCACTTACTAAAAAGTACTTCTTTCTGTCTCCAGTTAACATAATTTTCCCATTTTCTTTTTCCCCTCGAAAACAAGAGGTTGCCTTTTTAATGGGTTGCCTACTAAAGAAAATATGAAATATTTTTTCCACACCTTGCCAAAAGTTGTCCAAAATGAAACAGTAGCAGGGTCATGTACATCCAGATATGTCATGGCTGTAAGGGTAGTGGGGAGAGATGTCTGTCTGTAAGCGGGGGGTATGATTCATTTGGATAACAATAGAGTCCACTGCCCTTTTCTACCAAATGTTTTTAGTTTGCCTCAAATAAGTCATTGTCTAACTTGTATGAATCTTTCCATCGCTTCTTGAATTATTGTTGGATATTTGGGAAACATTTTGGGGGTTTTATAAGGAAAAAAAAAAAAAGCTGATTGCAATCACTTCCAAATAACACTTAACTCCTTGACACAAGGTCAGCAGGAGGGTTTGTGCATGTGTGTGTGTGTGTGTGTGTGTGTTTTCTTTCTAATCTGTGAGCTGTTCCCTGAGAGACACATTGAGAACTGGGGCTTGTCTGCTGACATGTTTTACACAGCTGATCCATTAGGATCCTGCTCTTCCTAGCCTCCATGGCACCGCTTTGATCAGCGACATGTTTAAAAAAAAAAAAAAAAGAAAAAAAAAAAAAGAGTAAAAGGCACTTCTCTGATCAGGAATCCCTCCCCTCCACTAAATCATTCCGGGCACTTTAAAGCCATAGGAACCACTGAGGGACCCCTCAGCTCTGCGAGGCTTCACGACAGCTCTGTGCTAAAACATCTAGACATGAGACAGCAACATCTTTTGCCCAGTGGCCTCTTCTGCCCGGCTCTGCAATTAACCTCTTCCCTGCCCGGTGGGGAGGCTCCGCCAGCCCCCGCTGCCACGTCTGCCTTCCCAATGGGGTGCACCTGGAGGGGCTTGGTGCCCACCACACACGCTGGGCACGAAGGGCAAACGCCGGCACAGCTTCGCCTCCCTGCCTGCTTGCAAAAACTTGCCTTGCCTGAAAAATTCGGCCGCTGCAGGATGCTGACTCTGCCTTTGCTTTGAGGAGGTGGGTTTTCATTTATTTTTGCTGAGCACCTTTCCAAAAGTCAGTCAGAAAAGCATATGGCATGTCTCTGCAAGAAGGCACGGAGAGGGAAAAAGGAGAGAGGAGACGTCATGAGCAGGGACGGGTGCAGATGTGTTGTGCTTAGCTTGCTGCCGGCACCCAGGCCAGGTATGTATGAAAATGCGATTGTAGAGACAAGCTCGCAGTATACCTCAACCAGCTTAACAGCTGACATGAGGCACCAGGGGCACAGAGATTTTGGATAGGCTGTGGATGGTACAAAGAGGGTGAGTGATGGTCTGCCCCTGTGGGAGCGTCCTCTGACAAGGCACAGGGTAGACACAGCCAGACTGTGGCCACATCCGTACCATAACCCCTTACAGCATATACACGCGCAGCCCGACAAGGCCTCACCAAGGACTGAATGAACCCCTGTGGTTTAATCCTAGCAGCCAATGCTAGGACTTCCCAGGTCCAGCTTATCATGGCAGCTTGCTCCAGGATGGCTGCTTCTGTCATACTGGGAGGCAACCAAATGCAGCAGTGGTCAGGGACTGCTGACAGATGTCACCGCTTTACTTTTTAGGAAACCCTGTATGATAGACACCGTTTCTTCAGCTGTTTGACACCACTCTGGGGTACTGAAAAAATGACATATTCTTTGGTGCTTACTGAAGACACACATACAGAAATGCAGGCAGAGCACAGCATAAGAGCAAGCCCAAGAGGAAAAGGGGGACAGTTGTACAGAGGCCCAGGGGCTTTTGGCAGTGAGCTGGGAGGTGAGGGCAGCCAGGTGTGCTGCCGCTGCTGTGACAGCTTCTCCATCCCTCCTTTTTTAATGTTCCCGAGCCTGGTGGGGTCTTCACCTTGGTCGCTTGCTGGGCAACTACCCAGTAATAACCCCGAAGAGCCCATCTCCTGGCCGGGGGTTAGGAACAGCTAACAAAATAGTCCTCTCTGCCTTCCAAGCCAAAAAGAAAAGTCTTCATTGTGCTTGCTTCTTGCCACATTGATGCCTCACTGGGATGGAGAGCCAATGAACCCAGGATAATATGGTAGTTTTAATGCTAAATAAGTACTCTGTGGTGCTCATTAGCAGCAGGTATAGTGCCATGGTGGTACTAGCGCATGGTGGTACTGATTGCTTCCCCGTGTTTGGGTCTTCAAAGTGACTGCAGTTTGCAGTAGATGGAGTACATACCAGACATTGCAGAGAGCCGGATGAGTTGTCCACTGCTCAAGGAAATCCCCTAAACCACAGTTCTAGCAGCTTCCCTTCTCCTTACCCATCTCACCCCCCACACATTAATTCCTTGCCTTTTTTGAGCATTTTTCACTGACTTGAGTGATGAGAGGGACTTTTTGCCCTGAATGTCCAGCGAGCCCTTTTTATTTGGTTTACGGAACAAATAGGGATAATGTGATGGAAGATCTACTCTTGACAGCCTTCTTGAGACTGATATTTTGGCAGTGCAGAAGTTCAGGAATCACTGAAACGCACTTTCTTTTTTCCGTACCCCTGGTGCTGGCTCACACATAGCTCTGCGATTGCCACATCCACCAACTCTGCAACACATCTGGGTCCAGCAGCTTGTCTTTAAGGCGGATTTGAGAGCATACACAATTTTAGCTTTGGCATGAGGCTTTTGCAAGAATGTCATCTACCTTGTTTCAGGGAGGCTTTTTCATGTCAAATAGTGGTAGTAAGATACCCCAGTTGTTCACATTTCACCTCAAAGTCCCTGCAGCCTGGAGGGCACCCCTAATCTGGGTCCCCACCACCCCACTGTTTATCCTACAGGCCCTCTATGACGTGGCACTCATGTGCTTTGTTTGGCAGGCCCAGCTTCGCGGAGAATTAAAAACAAAGCACAAATACCCAGAGTCTCAGTTCACTTATGCTTCGGTTCAGACCGCGGCTGGAGGAGGATCTCTTCAGCTCTAGGTTTTCCTCACAGTATAAATCCCTGTGACTGGATCCCATAAAACAGTCTCATAAGCTCCCTAAGAATTTGTCGGGATGCCAGGTCCGGCGTGCCTAGCCCTCACAAAATGGGGTAGCTGAAAGCGGCAGAGTGAAAAGAATCCAAACACCTTAGTAAAAGCAAGGATTAAGGAAAAAAAAAAAGCCACATTAAAACAACATCCATTTTTTTCAGGCCATTTGCAGATAAATGACCTCCGTTCTTCTAATTAAAGAAAATGTGCAATTAGCTTAATCAGATCTGTGGGAAGAAAAGCAGTCGCTGAGTCTCAAAAGGCAGGTTCTGAGAAACTGCAGCCAACTTTTCCTGGGGCCGACTGGAGACACTACATCAGAAACAGCATAAGCCCTGCCAAAGCCTTCTTCCTGTGAAAAATGATGTTTCAATTTAGGCTCCTGTATATTGTTTTCGTTAATCTCCCTCTCACTTGCTTACTCACTTGATCTCTCTTGCTCTTTGACACTGTAAATAAAGGCATGAAGAAGTATTGCCTTGTATCGATACCGGCATTGCATCCTAATTTCTCAAGGAAACAAAGTTGAGTTTATCACCTCAGTTCCCCATCAGCCTCCATGTTCTTTGTACCTTCTGATCCGAAGACGGGCTATTTCATGATGCCACACAAAGGCCAAAAGCATTCAGGGACTAGAATACAGGACTTTCCTTCAGGAAAGGAAAATAGGACTTGTGCAATGGGAAGAAGTCTTGAAACCCTTAGCATTTGTGGGGGTGAAGGTCCTGAGAGGCTATTGGAAATCTTGGGGAGGAAGCTGAGCTCAGAGATCGGTCCCTCCTCTCTATAGACAAAGTGGGAAATTGTGCAAACTGCAGGACCAGTTCCCTTAACCCTTTATGTGTAAACTGCAGGACCAGTTCCCTTAACCCTTTACTGGGTGTGTTTGCCAGTAACCTCCTCTCGCTTATTCCACAGGCATTCAAAGAACAGAAAACAGGGGAGGAAGAAACACACACCACATTAAAAAATAAAAAAAGCTGTTTTAAAGTATTATCTATTCAAATAGTTTTAAAGTCCAATCTTCTTCCTAAAAGCCGGGAAAATCCCTTTTAGTCAGGCAGAGTAAAGAGCCAGCCCCACGATGATCTTGCAAACCCACAAACTGAGCTGCAACTGGGCAAATGGGGACACCACTAATCATCAGAACAAATAACCCTTATTCTGTCCATTCCTTACTATGCATTTCCTAAGGGCGTTTTCAAGCATGTCATGAGCCATCTCTGCAGCCAAGCAGGGGTTTGGCTTTTCTCTGGGTGTTGCTCCTGAGAAGTGAGAGACGGATGCAAAGTCCCCCCCCTCCTTTACCCCACCGTTGGGATCAGGGTTTGCTGGCTCTGCTGCACTCCCAGCGCAAGAGATGAAGACCACGTCACGAGTAAGTGACTATGGCTCCAGTTTGGTGCTCCTCAGTGTGTTATCAACATTATTCTCATACTAAACCCGAAACATAACACTATACCAGCTACTAGAAAGAAAACTAACTCTATCCCAGCTGAAACCAGGACAATCACTTACTCAGCAAGCGCCTGCTCCTGTTCATGCCCACCTGCAGTTCAGCCTGTTGCTAACATGTTTCCTAAGACTTGGGCTGACATTTCACATGGGAGCTTTCTCTGTCACCACAGGTGACAATGTCCTGGTTTGCCTGTTTCAGGCGTCCCTCTTCCTTCCCATGGGAATGACTTGACTCTTCAGTGAGTGACTGGGTTTTGTGGAGAGCACAGGTCCACCTCTACACCTGCACCTGCAGGGGCAGCTATGAATTGGAGACGTTGTGCTAGTTCATCTGGCCCATGCAGTGTCTCCACGACCTCCATGTGTTGGCAAAACTCTGGTTGCTCATACACAGGCAGTAAACACCTCCAAAACCAGACTTTTTTTTCAGATTCTGGGGGCACCTTTTTTTCTAAACCCTTCTGCCCCCAAGGTCTTCAGACTTTCTTATTGACATTTTCTAGAAAACACTTTGATTTTGAAATGTCCATGTGTTCCTTTTTCTTTGCTTGATTCAGATTATTTTTTTTAAACAAGTAAATGCTCATTTTTTTATCTTTGGTCTGGGTTTTTGTTTTGTTTGTTTGTTTGTTTGTTTACCATTTTCTACGTAGAGAAAAGTTATATATGCTGTTCCAAAGAGTAGAGGTTTCCCTGCTGTTGCCTGTGCTTTCTTGTTGACCCCTAATTTTTTTCCACGGCTGGATAAGGGAAGAAAGTCAGGGTTAAAAATAAGGATGGGGCCCTAAAATATCTCCAAACCAACAATAGGAAACGGATGTGTTTATTTTTTGGTTGGTTTCCAAAAATCCAAAGGAGGTAATACTTTATGTTAAAAATATTTATTAGCTTGGGTAATGAACCCATTCAGATAAAGAGCCCGTTGCCCGAAGTGTGAGGCAACAAATAAGCTAAACCTGGTCTATTTTACATCATGTAATGAATGTTTCAGTGCAAAACCAAAACCTCTTGACCAGTCAGGAGGGAATAATGTGCAAGTTGGTGTCACACAGCTCTGCTTGCGCCCGTTTGATTGGGATGGGAAAAGAATTGCCTTCCACCGGGATGGACTCAGCTTTGCCATCACCCCCAGGCTTATTTGGGGGAGTTACAGGGTACAAAGGGGGAGCTGCAGCCAACCCTTGCCACCAATTTCTCGCAGCCACCAGCCTGCGGGGTGGGTCGAGAGAGCAATGTTTGCGCGTGCATCCGTGGGTCCTGGTGGACCCCCGGGGATCTGCCTGGTGCGGCAGGGGCCAGCAGGCTCCCTGCCAGCAGCTCCGAAACAGCGAGAGCTGGAGGCTGGCCTGAGTCTCTGAAAAACCCCATCAGTAACATTTCTGACAAGATAAATTGCATTTTAAATGTGGAGATGACCTTGGTAATCAGAAATAAATCAGCGGGATAATCAAAATTGATGTGTAAGTCAAATCTAGAAAATTTATATACTGGAGCCCTATAGAATAGCTTGGAAATCCCCATAAGTCGGGTCCTGGCTGAAATTTTGGTCCCTTTGCTGTAGTAATTTAAACTTTTTTATTTACTTTGGCACTCCTCAGTTCAGTGACTTGGCCTGATCGAAATGCTTTGATATGTCCAGCAAGAATAAAAAATATAAAAGTCAAAGGGTAGTATCTTGGTTTAGGACAACTGTGAACATGAAATTTAATCCTGGGCTCTCTGGAACATACTGGGGGGGGAAAGCAATTAATACTGCATTAAAAAAAAAAAGAGCAGTCCTTCCTTTTCACTTTGCTTTTCAATGTCCTGTAATTTGGGCCAAACCAAACAGTGCTTACGCCACTACTGATGTTACAAGTTCATGTACCGCTGCTGATGTTACGTACATTAACACAGCAGTCACTGGAAAGGAAAAGCAAGTGTAATTTGTCCAGAACATGGACAAAAGAAGAGTACAGAATGAAGGCGGTCCTCCCATTACTTTATTTTATTCCCTGCTGTTAATTGCTTTCTTGATACACCCTTTCTTTTGTCCTTTTGACACGTAGGCTACCATCATGCTCCACAGCTACCAGAGCCGAAATTGCTCCAAGACCTATTATCCCTTAAACAATCTTTAATCTGCAGGCGCTGCTCTGACACTCTTCTAAAACCTATTTACTGGCTTCAATGTAGTTACTCCTGCTTCATATCAGTGCAGGCAAAGCAGAGTCAGGCCAACTCTCTGATCTACTTGAGCCTGACATGTGGCTTACACTACTTTTATATCGATCAAGAATTTGGCCTTGAGATCTCCACACTCTCGGTTTGACCCAGTGTTTTAAAAAAAATACTTGCAAATCTGTGCCTCTCTTTTCTGCTTTTCCTTCATCCTTTCCAGACCCTACTGCATACGCTTCATGTCTGCAAACTCAACCAAAAGTCCTGGACCTCTTACAGTACTTTGTACTTGAGTTTACACATATCTGTCTTCTTAAAAACATTTTGGAGAGAAGCATCGCTTTTCTGTAGGCTTGGTAAAGATTCTTCCACTGAAACTGCTCTGAAGTAAAGTTGGTTTTTAGCTAACGAGAAAGTTGTTCTTCATAAAGCGTGTCAGGGAACAATTTATGTTTTCCATTGGCAAAACACAAATGCCTGAGAACTGTGTATTGAGATTTCAGACCCTGCAGTTGTCACTTTGGTGCCCAGTGTTCCTGTTTTCTTCCAGGGGTCTGCTGAATGCTTGAGTCATACCTTCAACGCCGTAACTCAGAGATTTTCTCTCAAAAGCACTGTCTGTCCCTTTGCTACCCCAGGATCTGAGCCAGGAGTTTGACATGGCATGACATGACAACTCTTTCAGAAGTTCTCTGATAGAATTTCCATCTCAGTCTTCATGAATAATCAACATGGGACAGGGTAGTTATTTTCTGACCAGCCTACTTGCAATTTTTAAAGCCCTTAAATATATAAAGGCTACAGTGCTTAACTTGGGCGAAACAATACCAGCAGTAGTAATCAGCTGATAGAGAAGATGAACAGCCAGGCAAAGAGGTGAAGGACTGGGAGAAGGATATCAAAAGAATTACAGATTATGTTTTCGGTATGTGTATTGAAGATTGAAGATTACTGAAGATCAAATCTGAGGAGTTGTGTAGGTGCTAGATATGCTGCATCAAAGGAAAGTAACTAAGTTCATTGACAAGTGTTGAAGATGAAAGATTAATGGTTAACCAAGAAGCTGGGAAACAGCTCAGGAAGAGTCTAAGAGAGGTATGGAGGCACATCAGTGAAAAAAATGTGTCTTTGCTTCCACACCGTGAATTGCTTCCATTCCCTGGTTTCCTAACGTGGAAGACCCCACGCAACAAGTGGTGCTAGTGGGGAAGGACACAGCTAGGCCATATGAGCACGCTGCATCCAGATCTGAGCCATCTAACCATCCTTCTCTGAGCATGGGGAAAGACCCTTTGGATGGCACTTTGGGGAGGACACATCAGGCACAACCACAGCAGAAGTTCTATCTTAGGGATCATGGAGCAGGAAAAAGGCCATGCCACATCTGCTGCTGCTGAAGGAGATGTATGCTTTCAGGGGGTGTGATGGGAGAGCCAGGTGCATGAGGATTTAGTCGCCCAGTGTGGAGGACCTGCTTATTATTAGTGAAGGGGTCTTCTCACACTGAGACCAGATACGGGTTCAGCCACCGGACATGCAAGGATTTGGAATCATCTCGGTCTGCTCTCTCCAGAAGCAACTGCTGCCTCCAAGCAACCAATGAAAGGACTCTCTGCTTAGGATTTACCCATTTATGGTCTAACCTTTTAAAATCATTGATCAAGTGTAACATTTTACCATCTTCTTCCTGGTTTCTGTCTCTCTTATTACTCTTCACCATAATGTGAACTACGTTCTGACGTCATGTGATACTTTCTGCACTGAAAAAATATGAAGGCATTTTTGGGTTGCTGTTTTTATCTTCCAGGTACTTATCACTGTTTTAGGGAAAAAAAATGTAACTTGATGGCTCAGGACTTCAAGAAACCCCCTTCCCCGCAGCAATACCCACATCTATAGATGCAGCTTATTTGGAAATAAATTGTACAGCAACGCACACATACTAAGCAGTTCAAATTCTGGTCATGCTCAGACAGCAGTTACTGCCATAATTTTCTGGCTTTGCATTAACCCATTGAGCAGGAGCCTTGGCTTGGTCACAGCATTTTTTCTTGTCTGAAAGATGACCTGGTTAATAGAGGACGAACACTGGAGCTCCTCTGTTCTTTCCTCTTCCCTCTCACACAAGCACATACACATAGTAACATGCCTCTACGTGTGTTATATATAGATATCACACACACACGTATAGAGCACTCATATATACATACACATATGTTATGCATATATATGTGTGTATATATAGGCACACAAATGAATCCTCATGCTCTTTTCTAGTGCCGCATGTGAAGACTTGAAGGGGCAGTCTGCTTCTCTGCTGTAGTCTTAAGTTCTTTCATTTCCAATAATACAGCAGATGCCCCTAGATCATATGGAAGGGAAATAGCTACATCAGCTGCTTCTGGACAGACAAAATAGGCTTTTGTGGCTATAATGTAATGTTTTCCTTGAAATATGTGTTGTGCCATAGGAATAGGTGGCATTCCAGGCTCTTGAAGGAACATACTTTTTCTTGGAGCCCAGGTGAAGTATTACCTATCAAAAGCCTAACAATGACCATCAGCAACAGCAAGGAAATTAGGCACATGCAAATCAAAACAGTAGGAAACCTGGCTCTCAGCCAGGCACCAAGTGATTTCTGCTTCTTTTAGGAGTTAGGCACAGCCAGTGGCACTGTCAGTTCACACATGATAAACCAACCCCAGCCCTAAGTGGCTTTCCAGGCTACGGTAGGTCTTCAGGGTTCAGCTGTGGGTATGCTGGGTTGGAAGGATATCGGGCCAGCCCTGGTACAAGAGGCTGCACTCGCAGCAAACCTCCTGTCCCTGCGTGGGAAAAGCCAGGGGACCCAGTGAGAGGGGTGAGGTACGAGCCATACCTGCTTCCGCAGTACGATACAGTTGAGCAGGCTGTTAAGGCCAGCGTATGACAGCAACACGGTGTATATGGCTGGTGCCTCCCTGGGACACTCTGGCAGCCTCTTTGCTGTCACATTACACTAGTTAAATTAAAAAGGCAAATGATTTAAGCACTCTTCCAGGTGTGCCATGCAGGAGTGCCGCATACCCCAAATTTGGGCTGAAAATAAATGAACCTGGGGACGTGATTTTCTGAGGCTCAAGATACAAAGTTCTGAAAATCACAGAAGTCAGAGCTTGCGCATCACCTCATGCAGTAGTTTACGCTGCTGCAAACAGGGGAAAACAGATGTAGAACACCTGACAGTGTGGTGAAATGACTGCACAAGCTGTGAGGCGACTGAGAGGTAGTATCTGTTGGTGCTGCTGAAGGTGGACCTGGTCTCACATTCATAAAAGCAGTTGGAGGATGCAGAGAGGTGAATTTAAAGACAAAAAATCAGAGGGGCTCTGACTGTCCCAGCTTTCTAGGAGTGGCAAGAAGGTTTCCCAGTTCTTGCACACTGCTGCACTGGGAGTCCGTCTTCAATAGGATACAGACTGTGATCCTAAAAGAAAGAAAGCAAATCTGTCCAGAGGACCGGAGCGTCCCTGCATGAGAAGGCGAGGAAAGCTTGGAACAGTAAAATCTTGTTTGCTAATGACAGTTCTGAGAATTTAAAACAAATGAAGTGGAAAAAAAAAAAACCCTCCATGAAACATTGATTAGATGCCAGTTCACATAGCCCTCCTTGGCTACTATGTATTATTATTATTTCTTTTAAAGACTAATAGATCCTATTCTTGACAAGCGCAAAGCCAGGAGGTGGGATCTTATCCAGTATTTTCATTTTTTAGCCCACAAGAGGCAATGATTGTATCAGAATATTATTTGTCTGCCCAAATCACATTCACTGTGTGAACCTCTACAAAGGACTTCTATTCTCGGGAAAAACTGTTTTGTCAGACAGAGTGCAGAAGAAACACTCCTTCTCATCCTGGTTAAGCCAGCTTAGTTAGGACAGAATCTCTTTTCCTAGGCTAAATTTCCAGAGCCAACTTTCAAATCTGCATTTGCAGTTTTTACCCCAAAACCCCTACACACAGAGCAGATTGGATCCGGGATATGTGAAAAAGCTAAGTGCTCGAAAAGCTGAGTCACATGTATGAAGCGGTGAAAATGGTAAGGTGAACCTCAGGAGAAGGCTGATGGAGCAGAAATGTGGTGGAGCGCATCTGATTTTCCCCCACCACACGGGAAACATGGCTTTCACTGAATGGCTTTTTGAGCAACCAAAAGTCAACTCGTGCAAAGAGCTTTGAAACTCTTAATATGGAGGTGTTTCAAGAAATATGTGGGAGATCCGCTGGACAGATGGGGTTCAAAGCTTCCATCCCAGTCATCCTATAAAGCCCTAGGGGACTTCCAGCCAGTAAAAGTAGCCCACAGAGATCTTCGTGTTCTCAACTTGTCTTCTGGATGACAGTAAAGCAGAGGCAGTCCCAGAAGGCAGGCACTATCCTTAGCCTTGTGCTTATCTGTCTGTGCACATTTTCGCCAGCACTTAGCGTTACCAGATCCTGACTCATGAGACTGGCTTTGCTTTTTTATGAAGCTACCAAAGGGTCCTGGTGCTAGCATGTGTGTGAGTGTCCTGATAAGGGTATGACAGCGTGTGGGAGGCCAGAGGCGGGTAATGCCACTGGTATGTTGAGTGGGGAATTAGTTGCGTGTGTGGAATGACCTCTTCTTCCAAAACCTCTCCAAGACAGAGGCCAAGGAGAAAAAGCAGCAGTGACAGTTCAGGGTTCAGTCCACCCTAACAAAACTTTCCATCCTCATGAATGGAGCCATTCACTGGATTCTGCTTCCCATTTTACTTCTGTATCCTTTTCATCTTAAAATAGAGAACTTCCTCTCAGGGGAATAACTTCTGCTGTAGCGCAACCTCAGTGATGTCAGTGGAGTTACACCAAAGCTGAGGTTGATCCCCGTGTCTCGTCGCTAGCATGTTTTCTGGAGTTAGACCTTGGGCAGCACAACACTGAGAGGCATTTGCACTGTTTCCTCTGAGAGCACTGGCTTGCAGAAAGAATTAAAAAATAAGGGGGAGAACCCATGAAAATGTTGCAGTTGTTTCTGCACAGAAGAGTTTAAAATGGAACCACATTTTATGGAATTTCTCACACACATCCTCCCCCTCCCTCAAATTTCAATGTTCCCTTTTCTTCTCTTCTCCCTGTTTTTGACATATTGCCACTGAGTGAAATGAAATGAGAAATAGCCAGGGGCTTGCTCTGACATTTTCTTCCCCACCCCATCCATCTGTCCACCCAGACTCTTCTCAGTTTTAATTTTTATTTTTTTTAATAGTAGGGAATGGCAAAAGGGAACTGTAGGCTGTGTGTACACATTTGCTGTAACCCACCCATTCTGCTGTTTCTTGCCACCTTTCTTATCATGCCTTCAGCATTTTTTGGACCATCTAAAGTTGAAAAAAAAAAATCCCTTGTCTGCAGATTCACTCCAGATTGACAGGGAAGGAAAAATCTGGCCCAAACATCTGAGATCGAGAGCTTTATGGCCTAGTCCTGCCTAATTTTAAGGGATTTTATATAGCAGAATTGGAAAGAACCAAGAGACACAGCACATGTTCTGAAATACCAAGAATAACAAAGCAAAGGCTTAATGAGTTCCAATGTGTATGTCTGCTGTGAGTAATGATGCTTAATCCTGCTACAAAATAATTCCTTTATATGTTCTTCTGTTTTTCAAAAAATGCATCATTGCTGCACTGGGGTCATAAAAATTACGAATATGTTTTCCCATGGCATGAAGCCATAGCATACTGTAAGGCATTGTGCTGGGCCATTATACACAGCCTGTAATCAGAAACAAATGTATTAAGTGAGATGATGTGATGTTACATGAGAAAAGTGAAAATAGAGCAGGGAAGTGTGATAGATAGTGACTTGGACCACGGCATCAGCTCTGAACAGCCCCTTTCTCTTCAGAAATCAGAGGCTATGCCAGAAGAAGTTGTGTTTCTAGATCCTGGTCTAGAAAATAGAGTCAAACTTCTTGGAAGAGGAAGGAAATAAAACCGGTCTGAGAGTCAGGGTAGGCAAAAAAATACTGAATTTCCTGTTCAGAAAGAGAAATACTGCTATGCTGGTGAGGGTGGTTCTCTGTGGTGTGCATTAGCACAGGCTTGGTAGTGGTCTCAGAAATGCAAAGGAGCCCATCCTTCCTCTCCTCCAACTTACAAGCTTGTTGCAGGGGTCCAAATGTTGGCTGTGACATGGTAAGAGCTATCACTGAAGAAAGGGCTCTTGTTTCTCTGGAGTCTGTGTTTCTGAGACTTTGCACCAGTACTACCATCATCAGTTTAAAAACTAAATTTGACTCAGATTAGGAGAAATGAAGCAACTAATTTGTCTATTTGCCAGTATTTATTTCCTAAAAAAAAAAAAAAAAAAGCTATTTGTGACAGCTGCTTTCATTTCCAGGAGTATACCATGACTCGTCAACATCAAAGCTGGATTTTAATTTATTGACTTAACTTTGCAGCACACAGAGCAAAAGGTCAAGTAAAATGAGACTCCTTTAGAAAAATGATAATTGCTATTAAGAAGCATATGGGCCATTTGAATGCTCTGACACTTTATTTCCAAGCCCCTTTGAAAGACCTTTAGAAACTCTTAAAGCTCAGCCAACTGTACCCTTTGAGAGATGTCCAGACTGGGCCATAACTGCAATGTGCAGGTGAGAGCAATCTTCACCCCAGCAGCAAAGCAAGTTATGCTCCTGTTTCCCAGGTGTTACAACACTGGGCCCTAAAATGAGAGCAGAGCCCAGAACAACCTACCTTCTCTCCACTGACATTTCCCTCTGGCAGCTGTCTGTGAGCTGGGACCCCCAACACACCAGTTTTTTCAATCCAATTCAGGCAAAAGCTCTATCAGCCATAGATCCCCTGCAAGCTACCGTAAGTAAAAAGCAGAGAGTGAGATAATCAAAATTTAATCTGAGGGCGGTAGTTCATAAATTTTCTAGAAAGCAGATTGCTTGGACAATACTGCTTTCTGCCTTCTTTTTTCCTTAAAACTGCCTGATTTTATCAGCTGAGTGAGGCACAATAAAGAGCACCAAAGGACCTGGATAAATAAATCCTATCTAATTATTGAGAATTATCTTAAGAATTGTCTCAGCAGTAATCTTAGAAATTGTTTGGATCCACTTAAATCTGCAAGACAAGCAGTCGCTGCTTCCATGCCTTCTATAGAAAATAACTGTCTGCTCAGCAACAGAGGACTTGCTCCATTTTTTTCCCCTGGAATGTACAAACAATTGACACAAATAGGAGAACTACACCTTAGGCACTCATTATAAAGCAGGGTCTTTACTTCCTAGAGTCTGGATTATGGATGAAAAATTAGTATCTTTGCAATTAAAGTTGCTCAATATTTGATATTTTTGGACTGCGTGATACAAACGTGTATTTATGAACCACAATCAATCAGCTGGGTGTCTTTGTTGTAAGTCCTTATGTAGCAGCATTTACTTCTTTTCTATCCCTGTTTCTCCCTTATGAAACAGTATGGCTACTTTAAACCATAAATAAACACAGTTAGGGATTTACCATAAAGAAAATCTGAATGACACTCTTTGCTGATTCCGGTTAACTTCCCCTATGCATCCTTAGTGGATGAACCTCCATGCATCTAAAGCTGTTGACACCCCCAAACACAGGAGGTAAACCATATGCATTGCATTTGTTTGCTTTAATGAAATGACTGATTTATTGGTCACATTTGTTTTTATCCCCTGGGTTCTTATCTGAGAGCTCCCAACATCGGTCAAAATCACAGCTGTCATTCACTACGGTGCAGTGCAACTCAAAGACTTTCCCAGTGCTCCCCGTTAGCAGGGAGCCTTCCCCTACCCCCCCGAGCATGTCCCCTGCCAGGGCACAGATATTCCCTCGTCCTACACTTGTTTGCTTCCTAGAATAGCTAGATTTGAGGACGAGAGCCTTCCTAATGGAGCTCGAGTGCATTGGTGGCACAATAGGTCATTTCTGGCTCACTTGCTTTCTTTTCAGCTCACGGAACAAAAAGGGACATGCTTACACCATTTGCTTACATTGGTAGGTAAAGAAAACCTTAAATGTCGCATGAGTCACTCGCACTCAATTAATTTCTGCTTGTGTTATTTATTCATGTTTAAGATATCACTTTTATTCTATATGTGACCTTCAGCAATGGAGCTGATAACAAGAACATTACTTTGGAAAAGTGAAAGGTTAAACATTAACCAGAAAAATAGTTCTAAGACAAATATTTTGAATGTTTTTTTCCCTTCATATTTGGAAGTAACTTGTCACTTCCCTTCTTACCACCCCCCCTCCCACCGTATGACTGTTGTGCTGCTGTTCCTGATACTTGGTAGGTGCAGTAAGCACTTGTACCACCACATGACGGACTCCTCTCTGCCTGCTATGAATCAGCCAGGTCTTTGAGCTGGGTACAAGCTCTTGCCTGATTAGCTCTTCTTTAACAATTTCTGGGCTTTCTCACCTCCCAGGGAGTGCACCTGAGAGAAGAGCCCCCATCACCACCCTCTGAGACCGAGGCTCAGCTCCGTGCTCCCTCTTTTACTCCTTGTTGCACATGGGGAGTGGAGAAAGAAAAAAAAAAAGTGAACTGGGGAACGGGGTGAAGGATTGTCTGAGCTTCAAAAACACTGCATGAGTTTGAAGCACTGATCTTAGCAGGTGTCTTTTTCCTCCATGACCCACAAGCTTCACTCAGGCATAACCACTATCCCCAAGGATTTGAAATGTATTCTAATTTATTCTACAGTGTGAGTCAGCTGGGGCCGGGGGGGCATTGTTGTGCAGCTTTGGTGATTAAAAAGTCTTCCTGTCAGCTGAAAAAGGACTGAAAAAATGAAAAATAGTCTCTGCCTTCAAAGCTGAGTGCCTGTTTTACCTGTGTATCAATTTATCTTTTATATGTGGAGACATGCTTGTTGAGCTCCAACTCTGCTCTGGAATTACTTCGGCTTTTCTGCTTTAAAGCAATCTCCAACCTCAGTCACGACAATATCTATTGTCAAAAAAAATCTGTAAATCGGTGATGTTGCTTTTGCTCCCACCCATTTTTGGAAGCCCAGAACATGGGACATGCGTATATTTTATTCAGTAAAACAGCCTAATTGCCTGTTGTTTGGTTAATTTGGGTAGCAAAAATAAACCACCAAAAGTAAAGATGAATGAAACAGCTAAGATAAAAACCAAAGCCAAACAAACATCGCAACAACAAACTAGGTGGCTGGAAAAGGGTAACTCCTGCTCCGGGAGTCGTTCTGGGTGGTCGAGGCTCTGACTCAGCCCACAGCAGGACAGGGGTCCGGGGGCGCAGCATCAACCCACCTTTCCTGCTGCCTCCCCTCTGCTCTTCCTGCATGACTGACACCTCCAGCCACGTCTTGGGGTTGTTCTAGCTGCCCTTTGCAGCGCTAACATTGCTCTACTGGCAATATTTTGATCTAGGCAGAAAAAAAAACCAAAACAAGCAGCAAAACTGTAAGAAACCCGCAGACGTTCCCAGCACCTTTACCAATCTTTAACATCACGGATTGATAAAACCCTGCTATTTGCCCACACATCTCCCTCTCTGTTCAGTATCTCAGGACTTGTAGACTAAGTGATATCTCATACCAAAGAGCGACAGCAGGTTAGACTACGCTGTATGAATAGGGATTTCCTTTCATCACTTCTTATTTTGCCATATTTCAGTATTTTATTAAATGTCCTCTTGTCCTTTGCCATGGAACCAGGTGAACAGAAACCTCCTGGTCTTCTTCCTTGGGACCATTTATTATTTCATACAGTTTCCTCATGTCTCCCCTTATTTATGTCTCCCACAAGGTAATCTGTGCTGGGATAACAGACTGCTCCGCTGCTGCTGCTGATGCAGCCAGTGCCAGAGAGTACCAGAAGCCTCCCATCACAATTTCTTTGCAGAAAATTTGCAGCCAGGGTCACAGACCCATAAGGCAGGCTTGGCTTAAGGCAAATGGGGCCTTGAGCCTACCACAGTGTGCCTTCTCCCAGCCCTCCCAGCCTGGCCCATGCTCTCCCCACTCTCTCATCCCCCTTGCTCCGCTCCCCATGGAGCCCTTCTTCCCCAGACAGACGATCCCTCCCTGTCGCCTCCCTGGGATGGACTTCTTCATTTTTCCTGAGCCAGCTCCCCTGGACAGACTCTTGGTTTCTCACTGACTTGTTGTGCTGTTGAGGTTTCTTGGCCTGGGTCCCAGGGTTCCTGCCTTAATCCATCCCTTCAAAGAGATTTGGATAAGTCTGGATAAGCTTCCAAGCCTCTGGATGCTTATTCAAAGCACGAGGCTGGGGGAAAGGGGGAGCATCCCTGAAGGAAGCCAGAGGCCAGCTATGTACAGTCAAACAACCCTTTTTTTTTTTTCCCGAATCAGAGATACCTCCCCAAATCCCTCAGCACCTGTGTGTCAAAATCTGCATTTAGATTAGTAAAAAAGCAAACCCCAGCCCGCACATCCTGAAGCAAAATGCCTGGATATTTCGATGTACAGATGGGCCAGCATCTCATCAGGGTGTCTGTTGCAGAATTAAAAACTGGGATTCCTTCTTTCAGGAGAGCTCGGGTATGTTTACATACCATTGGGTATTTTAGGGGTGACTCACTACAGAAGTCCTCTCTGAAACCAAGGAAGATCATAGTTTTGAAATGAAATGCACTGAGGAGGTGTGAACACAGCAACAGATCACAAAAAAATGTGAGGCTGGATTCTCTAGCCCGCAGGAGTCCTGCTGGGCGGCAGCCTGGGTGGGGGGGGTCCTCTGCTGCGGGAGCACGGGAAGGGTGAAGCAGCTGTAGGAGCTGGGCCCAGAAGGAAACCTCTTCTGTACCATCCATCCTCCTCCTCGCTTCTGATGTTACGGACGGACTGAGAAAGCGCCATTTGGAGTTATTCCTGCATGTGTTCTGGGTGGTTCTGGTCCTGGTTTGAAACGTCTGGCACCTGCTGTGAAACTAGGCATTTTCACAACATTTCGGCTACACCCAAATTAGAAGCAGATTTCAGCCCCCCTGGAACCAAACCCAGCATTTGCTCAAACCACAGTTACTCCTGTCCTTCCCATTAGCCCCTCAGCATTCAAGATACATTCATTCATAGTTTAGTTTCCTGCTCCAAACACGTTCCCTTTGGGAAAACTGATCTTTATTTTCCACCCAAATGAAGCCCAGTTGTGTCCTGTCCACCGAAAGAACAATCTGGCTTAAAGCAGCTTTAAGAAAACCACTATCTGATGTCAGTAAATCTCTGTCTATGCTATAACTGCTTTAAGTCAGGAAGCAGTGGGTGTGCTCAAAACAACACATAAAGATAAAGATTTCCAGTGCCAGGAACGTGAATGTATTTTGGAAGAAAACACAGGGGGCATTCTGTGCGGGAAGAGATGAAAACATGCATCAGCCTGCAGAGCCTGCCAGTGCCGCAGCGCACACGCGCCGGCTGTCTGGGGAAGCCACATCTTCAGATGGAGAGGAGGAGGCACTGGAGAGTCCTGTCCTGGGCACACATGCAGAGTGAATGGCTGCGGCTATTAATCACTTCTTTGTCTTGCAGCAGAGCGGTATGCATTCCTCTGTTCCTCTAGCAGCTGCAGAAATGCATCGGAAGACAGATCTCTTTTGCAGGGATGGATGTTGAACAGTTCCTGGGGGCAGGAGAGGATTTGGCCGTCCAGCCGTGTTGCACTCCTGGACACTCATGGGGACCTACCCTCACCCTTTCCTGAGCAGAAGGCGCGTTGCCACAACCAGACCCTTACACGTTGGTCACGCTTTGACCCTATGACAACATGAAAGCCCTGAAGGAAAAGGGCATCTATCTATCCCACGGGCTGACTGTGTGTCCTTAGAAAAGCCATTATAACGTGTGATGCTGGAATAATTCCACCAAAACCAAGGATATTTCTGCCCCTTGCCCAGCATGTGTAAGTTAGAAGGGAAGAGATGTCATTGCTCTCTGTTAAATGTATACCTGGTTATCAACCTATTTCTTTGCCTTGTTGCTAGTTTTCCTCTGACTTACAATGCAGAACAACAACAACAAAAAAGAATTGGAAGTATATATCCACTTTGTTACTGGAACACTCTTCTTCTCCAGGAGACACCATCTTTTTAGGTCCCAGGGCATTGCACTTATAGGAAAGAGAATCAGTCCTCTGACCGGTTCCCTACTTAAAAGGCAGAACTTTTTTTAAGCCATGAAGACACACAAGGCAGTAAGTTACCAGTTTACAGGGTATTTTGACTCAGAAGGGTAGGCACATCACCTGCATCTTTTACTAACAGTGCTACTTACACAGCTTCTTTAATCCTGGGGTATACCAAAGCTACTCGTGCAGTAAAGTGCTAGCAATCTGAGTTCTACTGTCCATGTATTTTGTCCGCCGTTAGCCTTCCTCAGACAACTTTTATTCTCTAACTCTTTCCATAATTCTTTTGGGAGGGAAGCAGAAGGCACACAGAGGACTGCAGCTCTTCTGTCACCCCTTGCCAGAAGGGAAAAGGCAATGGCAGAGGGCCACAACAAAGGGCATTGCCTTAGCTTGGAGAGTCTGTGTCCCACACTGTATCGTTGGGAGGTTGTGTGGTGTTGGCAGGGCTGGGGTGGCAGAGTCGAGGACACAGCACCTTCTCTTGTTCTGGGGAAATGGATGTCCCAGAAACGTTCCCGGATCGCCCCTTAGGACGCAGCCTTACAGACAAGAAAGCCATGTTCACGCACAGGCTCTGCCTTTCCAAAAGTGGATGGGAATGGTGGTACTCATGGGAAGCCACTGGAAATCCTGGCCACAGTAAATCTGTTTTTTTAAAAGTTCTAATTATCAGAATAACCATGTTTTTGTGTGACCTTTGTATATACTTGTTGTCACTAACATAGGTTAGAAAGGCTTTGGGCAAGAGCCCTCTGTGCTTGCCCTCTCCTACTCCATCTTCAGACATACCTGCGAAGCCAGCTGCATAAAACCATCATGGATTCAGACAGGTCTGGTGCCAGAGCATCGTGCTGTACCCAGCATCTCCAGGGGAAAACTGACGAGAAAAGAGGCCCTTCCGGGCACAGCACCTGCTCTCTGGCCTCCGTAAAGTTACTCATTCCTTGCTGAAATGCAGTTGCCTTTCCAAAGCCAGAGAAAATAACCTATGCATTTAGGGACACTTACGCAACCTAAATGATCCAGCATAATTCTAGTGAGCACAGCCGCAGTAGTGGTCTGCTGCCAGGTATTCAAACCGAGTATATAACCAACGCAAAAGAGCAGAGCTTGTGAAAGTAAGGGCAAGAAGTATGTTAAGACACAGAAATTAGCCTGACTAAATCTGGCTTTTCCCTAAGAGGGAGAGCGAAGTGCTGTCCCCCGGAGCCTTCTAGCACTGAAGCTTACAATAATAATGAAATCTCCATGGGCCCAAATGTGCCTCCCACACACATCTCGGGTAGGAGCTTACCACACAAGGAGTCCTGCTGAAACTAATGGGCTGTGTGTGGATGGAAAGACACTAGCTGGAATAACTGAGGGTGACCTCGCAGACATTTTCCCATTGTTGTTCCCACTGCCCGTTCAGTATACCTGGCTTTAAGTTCAACTGCACCTCTCCATGAAGGAAATGACACACAGGGAGGGAGAAAGAGAGAGGAAAATGTGTTCATATGGGGAAGCGTGGTGTAATGGCTGAAGTAGAAGCCTGGAAGGCTTGGTCTCCAGCCTTGGCTCTCCCACTGACTCCTTCTGTTACATGGATGCAGCCGTCCCACCTCGGCTCCATCCAGCTGCCAAACGGAGCCTGTGAGTCGGGCGTTCCCTGCAAATTCGTGTCACAACGTGCGCAGCCCTGGCGACGCGGGGCTGGAGAAGATCCCCCGGGATCCCACCGCCCGTGCATCGCTCTGTGCGGGTACGGCCCCTGAGGGGGCTGACGTGGCTGTAGCTGCGAAGGAGGCAACGGCGGTGGCCTTTTCCTGTTTGCTTTATTCCCGGGGGTTATTTCTGGGCCGGAGGGAGGCTGCAGCGTGATGTCAGTGTGTAAACAGGGAGGTGAGTGTCGTCAGGGCTCAGGGGGTGGAGATGAAGGCACGTCTGGCTCCCTGGAGTGGGGAGCGGGAGAAAAAAAATCAGCGCAGATAAAGAAACACAAGGGAAATGGCAGTGGAGCCACGGAGGAGGCGGCGGGGGGAGAAGGGGAAAAAGGCTGCCATCCCCATGCAAATCGTTTGGGAAAACAGTGCACCGCCCTCCGTTAATTCCCCTGATTAAAACCGCATTAGTTTGTAGGTGTCGGGGACAGGCAGCTGTTTTCAAGGAAGCCCTGGCTCCACCGGGTCCTTCCTTGCCGGGCAGCGGCGGCTCTATCTGGAGGTAAATGTCAGCGAGGCGCGGAGGCTGCCGACGCTTGTCCTCCTCCTGACAGGCCCTGGCCAATGTCCTGCTGCTGAGGGTCGTGGTAATTTACGTCCCTTCTGTGTACATTAACTTATCTGCAGCAGAGCTGGCGGGGCTCTTACAGCCAGGCTGTCTCCTCCGCAGGCTGGGAGACTTTTCCTGCCTGTGGGACCCGGAGCAGGGACCGGCTGCGCGCCCCTGCCAAGTTCCTGCGCCGGACCAACAACAACAACAAGCAGCGCCGAGGAGCCGGCGGCCGCTCGCCCAGCCCCACCGCCGTCGCCCATGGACCCCCGTGAACCCCCTGTTGCTGCAGCAGCTCAAATGGTTATTGGCTATTTGCAGCTCCCCCCCGCCACCCCCCGGGCTCTTTTCCCATCCCTCCTCCCCTGCCATCCATGGAAGGAAGCAGCCTCCTCATGCAGGAGGCAGGTATTTCCCACTGGGCTGCAAATTTTGGTGGCCCGGCTGGGGTGGCTCTCCTTACGCGGTGGCTTGGAGGGATGTTAACGTACAGGTGTGCTGTTACCAATGGCAAATTGACTCTTAGCCCAAGGAGACGAGTATCCACCGGTGGCGACAGGCAGGCGTGGAGGCACCATCTGAGTCTTCCTCTGGGCAACGCTTCTTCCCATACAGCAGGGAATTCCCCTCACATCCACGTAATGAATTGCTCTATCATGCCAACATGCACAATTGAACACATTTATTCATCCAGCAACTCTAAGGAGGTTTCCCTGATTTTGAAATTTGGGGGGGCCATTGCATTCAGACTCACCTTGTATGTGATTATCCCCTTGTGAATCACTCAGTCCTTACTGGAAATCAGAAAAGGTAAAGCAAACTCTGCCCACTATACTCCTTTTCAAATTTGCTACTATGCCCTGTTTGTCTTCAACTAGGTTAGGCAAGGCTGGCCATTACTGTTACGAAGCCCACAAAATATTGACAGCAGAAAGCAGCAGTGGCAAAGACCACGTGGTCCAGCAGCCTGAACCCAGGCCAGTTCACTCAGAAAGAGTTGATCTGCCAACTTAATTGCTCTTAGGAAAGAGGGGAAAAAAGACCTGATATTTGTAACAATATCAGAAAATGCGCCCCCTCACACAGTCTTTCAAGATTTCCTGAATGACCCCAGTCAGATGGCGTGCTTTGGTACCTGCAAAGAGCCACTGTTGTATCAGGTTGTATCAGAAAGCCACCTACAAACTCTCAAACTGTCACAGGAATGCTAACAACCACAAATTACCTGTCTTCTTCACAAGGACTGAAAATTGTGTCTTCTTAGTAGCTATCAGCTTGAAACACCACCACCACCACCCCATAAGCTTTACACATACATCTCGGCCTAGTAATGCCTGGTGTAGCTAGTAGGTATGATACTGACTATGAGGAAGATTGTGGGTAATTCTGTTATGCTCCCAAAGTTCTTAGTGAGAATTAAGCTACTCAAAATAAAAAAAAAAGATCAAGGTTGTGGTTACAGGCCGTATATCCCTGGACTTGTTCTCCCCAGAAGCTGCAGGTCACCCTTTACCAAACTGAAGCTGTGCCTAGATGAACAACCCCAAATCAAGGGACGAGATTCAGAGCAGTAACTGTGAAATAGAAGACCTATATTTCCTGCTGAACAGTCAAATGCCACGGAGTGAAGACTGGGGAGAGAGGTCAACACACACCTGCTCCAAGCATGGCGCAGGGCTTGCAAGTTAACATCGAAGTCTGTATTTCCACCCTTGCCGTGCTAATGGGTCTTTAATTCAAGACTCCATGCCTTCCACTGGTCTTGACAGAAGATGCAGATAGGAGCAGAGTACATGGGAAATTTCTGTCCTTTGGCAAGACAGGGGAGAGGCAGCAGACCCATCTGCTCTTAACGGCAGCCTGCTGCCTGCAGCAGCAGTTCGGCCACACCTCGAGTGTTCCCCTCCGCACAGGCTGCCATCACAAGCAGACTGAGCAATTCAGTGCTGTCACATTGAGTGGTTACCTTGCAGGTAAGATGGGTAACTGCGCCTATTTGCACGTGGGAAAGGAAAATGTCTTGCTGGTCTATTCTTGCAAGTTTAGTTTTTGGTGGTCTAAGCTGCCTGCCAATGAAGCCTATGAGCTCTGTCACAAGGGATACTGCAGCATCTCTGGTTGATAATAGAAAATTTACAAAACATGTTAACACATCTTTCCCTGGTGTTCAGGATCAGTCTGCCTCAGGACACCCCACTGGTGAGCTCTCATCCTTACAGCCACACCTGGGCCCCAACAGTGGCTTCCAGCTAACAGGGTGGCAGCAGGGCTTCCAGCTAACAGGGTGGCAGCAGATTTCACATGTCAGAGGAACATGGAGATCATATAGAATCATAGAATCATAGAATGGCTTGGGCTGGAAGGGACCATCAAAGGTCATCAAGTCCAACCCCCCTGCGGTGAGCAGGGACACCTTCAACTAGATCAGATGTCCTTTCAGAGCTAATGTCTATGGCTGTCTGCAGGTGAAGGCAGTCTTTATGCATGGAGCAATTTCAGGGCCATAGTTTCAAGCTCTTTTGCATGCTCCATCTGGAAATACCAGTTTCATTTTAAAGGAGATGACATGTTTGTTGGGAGACACCAACAAGGTGGCTGGTGGCTTAGCTGGTGGCTAAGGTCCACTGACTTTTTAGGCATCCTGTTGCCTGGGAGGATCTGTAGCCTAAAGTTAGGTACCTACAGCGTCTGTACGGGGCATGTAGAGAGTTAAGCACCTCAGTGGTGGAGCTACCTCAGCTAGTTTGGAAAAATGCCCAGGAAAGGACTTTGACTTAAACTCTACGTGTTAAGAACCTGGAGACTTTAAGCCACGGTTGGAGGGAAGATCCTACATTCATCCGAAAGATGAGACCCATTTCCTGAAGACAGTCCTTTTTTAGGAAGTGTGCCTGCAGTGAAAATAACAGGAGAACCATTTTTGGAGCCTTCACTCTGGATATTTAGGCATTTTTGTGTTCAGTATTTCTTGTATCAAGCACTGGACCCTGGTTTTGCTCCTTCAGGCCAGCTCCATAACCACTGGGCAGGCACCCCTTTCTCTCCTCACCTCTGTACTGTGGAAGTAGCTCAGTTTTCCTCCTGATTTATGTCTCTCATTGGTTATACAAATAAAAAATTACCAAAACATTCACCAGTAGATGTTTCATTAAATATCAAATGAAAGTTTCTCATGTTTATGTTTCTCCAGCTACTGCCTTTTCTCTCCTGGAAATATTTTCCTTCCACCTCCAATGATGGTTTGGTCTCAGTCTTGCTGGAGTGAACAAGTAACTCGGTCATTTGCATGGACAGGGAAGAATTCCTTTGGATGTTCCTGGAAAAGATGCATTGCCCCTCAGCTTTTGCATTGGTAGTAAATACTGTAAGTATAGATGAATAAATTGGGATGGAATCCATCCATCTCTGATCTTCCTAGGTATAAGCATGAAGAAATCTGAATTAGAAAACTATGTGACTTGCATAGCCCTGCATTCCTAATTGACTGTACTTCCTCACAAAGGTCTTCCTTTAAGTGCTGTATTTTCATTTGCGGTGTCTGGTAGCACCTGTCCTAGGCACTCAGCTTTCAGAGAGGTACCTGCACAGGAGAACAAGCACTCACCAAGGATATCCCTCATCATCTTTTCCTGTAACTTCATGGAACTCCCGGGGTGGGGAGGGACGGGGGACGGGGGAAATGGCTGGATCATAGCAGGAAGACTTTTATTCTCCAGAACTACTTCATGTTTAGCAAAGATCCTAAGGCTTGATGTGATATTTGTGAAATTCACTGTGCTGCAGACTGTGCTGTTTGCCATATTTTGACTGAAAAGTCACCAATCTCTTACAAATTCAGGCTTTGCTTATAGACTTTCATTTTTAAATACAGCTCAGCCAACACACCAAGGTGAAACCTCCCTAGGCTTTTCTGCATTTTGTTCTAAAGGTGATAACACAAGAGATTAGGATTTTCTGTGGAAAAGCTGGCAGCTTTTTTCCATGGAAAGGACTCTCATTGTCAGTGTTTTCTGCTGAGGACAACACAAACACTTGAGTCATGAAGCACAACCCTTCCTTCAAGCACTTCCAAGTCATCATTTGCCTGTGTACGTTACTGTGTTTAAATCCGGCTTTATGAGTTTTACAGATGGGCAGGAACAGGGGTTGGAGGGCGATGGACACCCAGAGCCAGAACAGAAATAGAAGGAAATGATCAGCTCAGAGCCGAAGCAGAGAGAGATACGTGTTTCTTTCTGGAAACCACTAGAATGCGTCAAAAACCAGATTTAATCATATACAGCTGAGTTTGAACCAGCATCACTTGGGTGCTCCTCTCCTGAAAGTCCAGAAACAATTTCAAAATAGCTCTTTGTTTTCTCACGGAATGTCACACAGTCCTTCTGCCAGTCTTTCTTAAGCCAAAAATCACTGCCAAGTCATAGGCATAGTGTTATGCATAGGACATAAGTTTACAACCACTTGATGCAAATAATTATTGTTAAGAAAGAGCAGCAGAAAAGACCTAACAACCTTGCCTGTTTTACACAGCTGTTTCCATGTATTTAAGTTTTACAATGAGCTTTAGAAGAATAGCAACTAGGGTCAGTGGCATAGTTAAAATATAGACGTGTATATATCTAGATATCTGTATGTTCAAGATAGAGCAAGTATAAACGTTACTGAAAATGTACAGTGCCAACACTGTCTATTCTTCCAGTTAGACTCTCTTTTTAGTTCTTACAGCCGTGCCTCCCAGAATCATTTGATTATATGACAGTGTCAACTTTTCCATCTTCATGTTTGCAACAGGAATCTTGAAAATACGTGCCTGTGGGCCACTACATCAGGATGCAGGGGAACAGGCCCGTTCTAATGGTACTTAAAAATCTCTTGGTGTTTAAGAGAATGTCACAATTTGAGGTTAGAAATATCATGGCACCTAGCACCATTTTCTGTTAAATCATGAATGTCCATGAAAGTTCATCTCCTTATGCCCACAGGCAGCTGCAAGGGAATAAACTGAGCAACTCACACGTTCCCTTCCCATCCTGTCAATGATGCTAGGAGTCATGAATATCCCTTGATCAAGTCACACACAGGACGAGATACTGGAAGGCTGATTCTCACCCTTTGATTCCTTGTTTTCATTTTACTATAAAAGACCCTTATCTTTGTCAAGCAAGAGCAGGAGTTCTTCCATCGGTACACACGCAGAGAGATCTCTCTGGCTCTGACAGGGGCTTGTCAGTTTTCCCCACCCGTCAATCTTACACAGATGTATTTGCATAGACCTGTTGATTTTGCACACGGTACCAGCTGAAATTTGAAACTTTCCAAAAATCATACAAAGAAAAAGAACATTTCTATCTGAAGTACTTTTATGGCAAGTTTCGCAAACCCTTCCAATCGCATTTGTAGTTGAAACACTGGCAGCTGGGTTTTTGTTGTTTTCTTTTCTCTCTCTCTTTCTTCTAGTGACATTGCCAAGCTGTGTTCTAATCTGGTGGGCATTGGGGAAACGAAACAAAAAATAATTGAAGGGCTTCTGGTAAACTTGAATTTCTCTAAGGCAAGGACTTGTGCTGTGAAGCAGTCAGAAATCCCAGTGCATGCACTTTGCCATCGAGGGGGCTATGTCATTTCTTTGAAGCAGGCTTTATTTTGATGGGCAAAACACCAGAGGATGACGTAAACCTCTAAGGATGATTACTTGGGTCCTGTGTCCGGCTTATTCTCAAAAAATTGCCTTGAAAATCTGTAAAGCTGCTGCTCTTTTGTCTGTCAGCAATGAAAACAAGGGAGATGTTACTGGTCGCAGAGCAGTTAAATGAAAGAACAGGCATTGTGCTAGGGAAAAGTTCCCTATGAGATTTTCTTGTGCTGAGTACAATGTCCTCTTTTTTTCTGGAGAGGTCTTCAGACAAAAGTGTCAGCTTGGTGGACACTACGCAAGATCTAGACAACGTAGCGTGCAGTTTGCCTTGTTTGGACACAGCAACCTCAATCCACGCCCCAAGGTGTCAGTGGTCCTCAGGGCTGTAACCCACATGGAGCTGGCTGGCCAGGTTTCTGGCTGGGCTTTGTAGCTGCTATTGTGCATTCAGGAATGGCAGCGATGCTATACGCTTTCCCCCGGCATCTCAGGCAGCTGGATCCGTGCAGGCACAGAAGCCAGTAAACCTCCGCAGCAGCCCTCTGCCCGAGCCCTGTTGCAGGGGCCTGAGGTTTTTGACAGTCACATAATGAAGCTCTTGGTGTTCTTGCCATTTTGATAATGACAAAAAGAAAAAAAGAGAAATTGAAATGTGTCTGAGAATCATCATGTGTCATAAACCTCTAATCTTAATCTCTGTCTTTTCTCCCAGTAAATCCGCGATTCCTCATAATACCCTCCTACGCCTGCCCACCATTCCTGTTCCCAGAACAAAACCCCCAAATTCCCAGCAGTCTTGTGGCAAAGTACCAAGATCAAACTAATAATCTGAGAATTTTCCACTTTCCCCAAATTATTCACAATGTGACAATTGCTGTATATAAAAAAACAAAGTCATATTCACGCTAAAATGCTTGGCTTATGGTTTATTTATCCTATTTGATTCTGCACACACTTTAAAATTACATTTTTCATGGGAGTATCTGAGCTTCTTGCAGTGATGCATTAAGAAATGTCTCCCTCTTCCAGCAGCAGAATGTGTGCAGGGGAAGGTAATCTAGAATTAAACACAAACGCAGATGGAATACAGAAAGTCTCACTGGTACTAACTGAAGAGCAGTAAGCTCAGCTCTTGGAGAGGTCATTTCATTCCCTGCCACTGGTCAAGGCCTGAAAAGTCTCTGCTTTCTGTCCAGACAGTTTTCCCTTTCTTATCAAGGGTCCCGTTAGAGTAGAGGGCATTTGACCACAGCTTTCATCCTAGAGCTTAAATGCAAGCTTTTTAGATTCTCCACCCAAGCCAGGAGAACATGGAGAACATACTTAACAAGACCATAAACTTGATTCAAATCCTGATGGGAGGCCATTCAAAGGAGTAGAGGACAAATACAACAAATCTGAAGTATCCTCAGCCATTGAGAAAGCACAGGACCACTTTCTGCACACGTTGATTCTCTGAAGGCTTTCTACATACTGCATTGCTGTAGCCTGGCCAGGAAATGGCACAGGCATGAATAACTGGAGCCAGACTGTCAGAGTGGGAGAAAATATCTTGACCAGCTCCAGACAGCAGCTGGCATGACTCTTGTCAAACATCTTCAATAACCCTAAATTCAAGAATAAAAAAGAAAGTGAAAAACACATTCCTAAGGATAACTATAGGGAGCATCACATGCTGTAGAGAGAAAATCAGAAATGTTAAGGCATAGCACAACTTCCAAGGGATGTAAAATAGTAATGAGACATTCTTCTGCGAGTATATTGATCCAAACTTTTTTTTAATTCAGTCTTCACTGGAAGAACCAACTGTGATCAAATGTTGAAAGCAGTTAACACTGCTGGCAAAAACCTCATTGGTCAAAAGTCTCTCGTACCCCATTAGTCAGGGGTAAAGCATAAGAAAATGGCAGATTGTTACTTGCTAAGCAGTTAGATATTGTCACATAGGTTTCACTCATTGAAATTCACTCCAACAAATTTAGTCAGTCTCAGTGATCTGAAAACTCCTGAGAGATGGGAGAAGTTGTAAAGTACCAGAAAAGAGCAAATACACTACTTTTTTTTTGTAAGGAGAAGTCCATGAACCATAGCCTGTCTTCTTGATTTTTATTTCCAGAAAAATAATGGAACAAAATGCTGTAGCCAGACCACCAGATGACAATCAAACTACTTGGGAGATAACAGCTGCAGAGGAACATGGCTTTTTCAAACAAACACGAGCTCTGTTAAGCCCAACTTAATTTTCCTCTCTAGCAGGATATGGGTCTTTGTGAGTTGATGTCACATATCTGGATGTTAGCAAGGCTTTTGACACTGTTTGTATGACAGTTTCCTAAGGAAATTATAAGAAAGCATGAGCTAGTCAAAACCATTGTAAGTCAGGTGCTCAGCCACTTGGAAAACTCTACTCAGAAAGTAGCTGGAAATAGCTTATTGCCAGACTGGAAAGTTTCTTTGACTGCAGTTCCACAGGGGTCCACCTTGGGTCAACATTTTTATTAAAAACTTGGAAAATGTCAGAAGGGATTTGTCACTTCTTGGAAGAGGCTGGAAACATTTTGGGAGGTTAGATTAGAATTCAAAAGATCTCTACACATTGAAGAAAACATTAAAAATAATATTATCAGTAAGGATGACAGTAACGTACTACAGCTAGAAAGACATTCTCAGCTGTCAAAACGCAAGTGAGGGGAAGAACTGAATAGGCAGCAGTTCTTCCAAAAACGAACTAGAGAATGCGGGGGACTGCACATTGAGGGTGAGTCAATTTTATGATACTAATGCAAAAAAAACCAATCCTCTAA
>JAVKLA010000027.1:2554583-2569381 GCA_034782735.1 Sagittarius serpentarius
TCTAAATTATGGGGGGGGGGGGGTTAAAAGGGAACATTTTATTTCAGACTCAAAGAAATCCTTCCACTCCGTTCAGCACCTGGAAGGCATCTGCCAAAGAACTGTGTCCATATTGAACAGATATTTCCTAAAAGACTTGGACTAACTGAGGAAAGTCAAGAATGACCAGAGGTTTAGACAACATGACTTATAGAGAAGAATGAAAAAAACGGGGTTGTTTAGTCCAGAGGGGAGATGTGATAATACTTTTCAAATATATAAAATGCAGCTGCAAAGAAAAGTATAAAAAAGAAAGGGTTTTTTTGTCCATTGTAGATAGAACAAGAAAATGTGAGCTGAAATTGCAGTGTGGGGTATTTTTTTCAAACATAAAATGAAAATTTTCTAATGCCAAGTGCAGTTAAACACTGGCACAGATTGTTAAGTCTACTGTGGACTATTGATGGTCAAGACTAACTTGGGTGTTCCTCTCTCGCAGGCAAATCACAAAGTTGATACCTTTCACTTCAGTGGTCCCTACAGTTCTGCAAACAGCGAGGAACACAAAAGCACCCTTAATCCACGGGAGCGACTGACCAGCTCTGGTGCATGCCTCCTACCAAGGGGAGCACATCTGATGCCAAGTCTTCAAAAATCCTTTCTTCTGTCAGTATCTCCTGGGTCATCACTGGCTTTACCTTTCAGCAAATAGCCTTAATCTATGTATTGCTCTCATCCAGATAAAGTCATCTTGGTCACATTAGCCAAGCAGTAGGACCGTACAGCAAGAAGGTTGATCAGAACTATCTGCCAAGAGTGCACGTCATCAGACTGGCAGGAAGACGCTGAATAGCAGAGGAGAGAGAACTGATCCTTCAGGGACTTGATAAATGCAAGGGCCAACAGAAGAAACAGCTTTCTACCTCTGGTAGTCCCTGGCATCCCTCCAGGAGGGACCTGGCCATTTAGTACATTACCCTGGCCCCCTGTTAACACTCTCAAGTGAAATAGGAGTATCTTCAGGTCAAGAGTGTAAAATGTTGAAGAAAGATCCAGGAGGATGAAAATGGATGGCTGTTTTCTATCTATTGACAAGAAGAGATCGTCCGTCAATGCCACTAAAGTGGCTTCAGTTCAGTGTCCTGGCCTCAATTCCAATTGGGCCATCTCTCATGCTAATTAATAACCCTGCTACATATAAATGTACAGGCTGTATTTCATCTTCCCATCAGATACTGGCCTGAGCAAAAGGACATCTATTTGATCCACAGTATGCCTACAGTCAATGTATACTCTATACTGCTTTCTCCCCATTGGATGGCTAATTTTTTATACAGCAGATATGCTAACACAGCTTAATTCAGAAGCAACATTTCTCACAGTTCTAGAATGAAATTGAGATACCCTGTTGGAAATAAAGACAAGTAAAATTATCCAATAAGTGAATGCCAAGGCTGAAATCTTTGTAAGCATTCTTAGGTAATTCCTTAAAAAAAGAGAGATCCATTATGCCCTAACCTGCACTTTGTCACCAGTGTTGTTCCACTGTCAAGGTAAAGAACTGAGGAATGTCCGCAGACTTGTTATGACATTAATCATATTAAACAAGGCATGTGAACAACAACTGCAATTAAACTGTAGCAATCAAAGACATAGGAAGCATTTACATTTTGGAAGACCATAAAGTGGTATGTTTTACTTAGAAACCACAAAGGTTGTGTCAGTCTATAAGACAGGAACTATATACACATCCTTCCTCAAAAGTAGCCCTATCTCTGGCAGAATTTGTCTGCACCTCCAATGAAGAGTCAGAGACCTCACAAGATACTAAAAACTTGCCCCTGGTACACACTAGTATACCCTCTCCAGACCTTAATGATGTGTAAACAGTCCAGACGTATCTCTTAGCATCCACTTCTCATATGGCTACCAGAAAAATGCCCACCAGATAGCCAAGCTAAATAATTTTTAGACTCCCTGTACAGAACTATGATGCCTCCCAAACTGCTATTTCACCGCTGGGAATACTGATGGGCTGATATGAATCACCGATTGTAAACACATCTGCACTGAGGAAATAGGCTTTTTTCCCCAAAAGGGTTTTGTATTTCTATGTGAGAAGTCTGAATGGTGAAGTCAAGATTCCTGTCCTAATCTGAGGTTGCTTAGGAGCTCCAGGGTGCTCAGGTCTGTGCTTAGGACAAATCAGAAAATGATACTGTGCCACCCCACCTAGACCCTGATGACAACCAAATGCTCCCAGACTTCTAAAGTACTCAGCCCTGGGCTCTAACATAAGAACATTTGGAATATAAACCTTCAGTGACTATACACAACGAAATCATTGTCAAAATACTGGACCTCTAGCTTCCAGTCATAAAGGTGATCACCAAGTATGACTGAAAAGCACTTTGCATATTCTACTTTGCAACACAGTTCCCAGGGATAACACTATGAGAACCAACTTGTTCATGTACTGCTTTGGGCAACAGGTGAGATCCTTACAAACAGGGCACGGTGAATGAATCATGTGCATATGCCTCCACTTAGGCATGCATCTGTGCAAGCCACTACTGAAACAGAAAGATTAATTAACTTCGCTACTGGCATTTGTCTGGTCTGGGAAGATGCTGCTCGTTGCTCCAGGATTTGGCAAATTCAGGAGCCGGGTGTGTTATAAGTTCATCTGCAGTGGCCTCCTGTCACCAAAGCTTTGTTTGTGTCTTTACTATTCAAAATAATTTTGAATGCACAGAAGAGTTACTAGCAATATTCCAAAGATGGTAATATCTTTCTTGGTTGTGCAATGCTTAAAAAGCATACAAAGCTGTAGATACTGATGAGATGATTACAGCTGCCTTTGAGCCGCAGGTCAGACAGACCTGCTCAGCGGAGTCACTGCTCTCTGGCTCCTCAGCTTCAAGGACACTACTAACAATCTTTCTTCTCTGAGGTTAAGCTGGCCTACTGCCACTGTAAACACAAAATCTCACTTACACGGTTGAAAGATTAAATATCTGATTAAAATTTCTGGCCGCTAATTTGTTGAACTTGGCCATAGGGGTAAATTTGAACTACATGATACTCAATTCTACGTGCTCAGGAGTAGGGGGAGAAGAAGAGAAGGGGGATGTTGTATTTCATGAAACGGCAAGGAAGTCACATTTCAGCTGAAAATCAAGATGGAGGATATGATTCAGCTGTGTTCTAAACAAGAGACGAACTGAGTTTGGGCAGGTTGTCCTCCTTGGAGCACCTTCTGCAGGAGCGGGGCTCCATGCAACCAAACCAGAGTGTGATGTCACTGCAGCCACCCAGTGCATCTTTTTGAGATGCAGCGCCTGCTTCCAGCAACATGGCTGTAAAACCTCACCAGAGGCAGAGTTTAGGGATAGTCTGTGGCTGAGGCCGAATTCAGCAAGGGATGTCTCTGGGTTGGATCAGGACCTTCTCAGTCAGTCTCTGTGAATAACTTAAACTACCAACTGATCCCTGGTTCATCACACTTAGGAAATCTCACAGGGGTTTCTGGGGACAGGCATATCAGTCTGCCTCCCCATTTCTCCAAGATTTGTCCTTGGTAAAGAGACCTGGGCAACCCATTCCCTTGGGCGGATGGGACTGGGGTGTGCTCAGCTGCCATCGCGTGCTCAGAAACTTCAGACAAGTTCTACAGGTTATAATAAAATGCAAAAGATGGGTTTGGTTTTTTACATTACAGGGTCCAGGCAACTCTCAACAATTTTTTTTTCAGAGACAGCAAGAAGTTCCTTCCTAACTGCAAATCTGCCCCTTGCCAAATTTCATAATTTGCTTGCTCCAAGCTATCTTAAAGCTCTGCAAAAGAAAAATGATTGGAATCTTTTTATAACGGGAAGCGTTAGGCAACTTTAATATAGGAACTTTTGGTGCTCCTATATTAACTTTTTATTGTTGCGGCTTAATTTGACACGAAGGTTTCAGCCTCAAGCCTCATACTATTTCCTTGGAGCTGTTCTCGCAGGACAGGAGACCCAAGCAAGCATATTTCCCCAGAGATGCTACAATTCACATAGTAAGTATCAGAAAAAATCACAATGTTATAGCAAGCTATACTTATAGCCAGGACTGCAAGGCCCCCATCACCTCTGCAGTCAAAATTCACTGAAGTGGATATGTTTAGAAAACTACAGATTATATAAAAGCCATGGTTTTGTCCTGACAGTCCTGGTCTGTTTTACCCACGCACCTGTGAAGACCTAGTAGGGGATATGACCCCCCCCAAGCATGACTTTTCAGCATTATTTTTAGCATAATTTCAACAGTCATGTTCCTTTCAGACTCACTTTTCAGTGCAGCCTTTGTAGAGACTTAATGCTGCAACAATTACTCATACCAACCACATTGCCACTTTCTTTTTCTATGCAGCCATGATAGAGCTATGTTTTCCCCAAATGTGTGCAAATCCCCGGCATGTGTTTTATCTCTTCAAATTCAGTACAGTGAGGAGAGATCCTGAACAATCTTAACTCAGGCTGGGCAATGACCAATTTGTCTTAATTGGTCAGTGAAAGCTCATGGCATTGCTTCTGTTCCCAGCATCAGGTTTCATTCAACAAAGTCAGTGAGACACATCCATGTACTTAAAGTTAGTAAGTATGTTTTTGAATTGGGGTCTAGTTGTTCTTCAGAGCAAATATTGACATTTCTCCCCAAATTGGCTTTCTATAGCACATTTGTGCCAATAAATGTCACTGTTCAAATGGGAAACAAACATACAAAGGTGCAAATACAGCCAAAGCAAATTAATTCAAGCAGATATCTCTGGGCAACGTTTTGCTCTGCCACCAAATGGCTGCAGGCAGTAACTGGGAGGTAGCCTGCTGTGCAAGTTAAATGGCAAGAAAATTTCTAAGAGCTGAGGGGCCCGGAGCCCTGGGGAGACCTTCACAGCCACTCTGCCACAGGTAAGACATGAGACTTGGCTTCTCAGGGGTTCAATCACCCAGAAAAACTCAAATAAAATGGAGGCTATGAGGGACACCTGCAGAGGCAACCACATGCCCTTGACGTTTGCTACCCACAGTTAAATCTCTCCTGCAAACAGGAGTGTCTTGCTTATGGGTGCGTGGTAGGTAGGTAGAGGCCACCTAGATGTCCTTGTTTATGTAGCTGGGCCACTGACAAAAAAACAGGGGCAAATCCCAACAGACAAGGTGGAGGGCTGAGCTTCTACTGCTGCTGCATAAAACTGATCAGCAAATTATGGCCCATGAACCCCTTGTAACCTGTAAATGCTTTTCCAATGGTAACCCAACAGGTACTTTACATTGTGGACATCCTACTAAACTAAAGGCAGTTTTGCTATGGAGGCCCCAGCTGAGCATCCTACTGCTTAGGTGAATATTCATCAGCAAATCTTGGAGGCTCCCATTCAGAAAAGGCTTTTTTTTTCTTCCACTGGCCCACATTCTTTTGTAATAGTGTCATGCCCTGTTATATTTATCTGAGCAGTTGCCATACCCCAGCATGGCTGGACAAGCCTGGTCTTCTTTCTGTCCCAGAGATGAAAAAGACGCTGGACTTTGCTGCTTGGAGCTCACTGCACAGGGAGGCGGAAACCTGCAGTGCAGCGGAAAAGCAAAGCAGACTCAGCACCACACTTCTGAGCAAAATATGCAACTTGATAGCCCGAAAATGTCATTGGCTGGAAGGCAGCCGTTTACCTTTAAGAGTATTTAAAGTATGTTAACTACAGACCAAAAGAATACATTGTAAACACAACATAATAACTCTCTAATAGAGGAGAGAGGTTTTTTATTTACCTACCAGAGACATTTGATTATCAAGCAAAATTGCCTTGTGAAAAGAAAAGCACTCCATCACCTCGCAGCCTGGAGTGCCAGCATACCACATACAACTTTAATGTGGTCAGTATCTGTTTAGAGGTCACTTAAAAGGTAACTATTTCAAAAAATGCATTCATATAAACATAAGTTTTAATGCCTTTTGTGTGAAATGCAAAAGTCGAGTCTTGAATGCCTGTGCTCGTGAAAGATCATGTAGTATTTTTAGCAAGATTAAAGGGGTTAATCCTGGTCAAATTCCACTTTGAATACTTACACTCTGCCTACTTTAATTCTCCTGAAATTTCAACTGTACATTGTGTTCTCCTTGGCTTTTGCCCTAACGTGTCAGCATTACCTAGATATGACCGCGTTTCAGTAGCACGTTCAGTTGCGGGGCTCCCCACCCCAGCTCTCTCCGTGCCACACGGCTCTGCACTGCTCCTTTTCCCTCTTCGGACACAATTACTGGGTCCTTGTGGACCATTTCGGGGGGACCTGTGGAAAAACCCTGAACAAAACAGGCTCAGCCAGGCCTGACGCAGAGCGAGTGAGGACCTTTCACCTTTATTTTGTTCATCGTTAAGATACCAGGAAAGAAATGTGCTAGATATGTAGGAAGGACCATTGCTATTAATACCAACAAGTAATAGTTATATCTAATGCCTTCCTTTTCCCTTAACATTTTTGGTGATAAAAGGCTTCTAATTAAAAATATAAACAGGTCTTTCACATTTTGTTGTATACTTATCTTCCACATGTGCTTGTAATAATCTGCCTTCTTGCCAACACCATCTTGTAAATGAGATCCATATCTCAAGGGTTTATCCTGGTTAAATAAACTGAATTCAATAAAACCCATCTTCAGATATTCCACATGTGAGAGTTATTACTACACTAACATGCTACTGTTGCTTCTGTTACCTAGTGTTACAGATGCATTAACTTCTCCCCTTTGCTTGAGTTATGCTCCACTGTATATCTAAGATAAGAAAATGGAGTGCCTGGAGTCTGTTCAGTGTTATCGTATAACAAACAGTGACTTTTTTATTGAAGGAGCTCCACGAGCGATGCACGTTTTATTGAAACTAATTCAGAGGGAAAAAAAAAATATTTAAAGATAAATGTTGAACTAAACCCAAAGTAAGTCATGTTATTTGCCCCCTTTCTCTTCCCTTCCCTCCTCTTTGCTCCCAGCTGGTAAACCTTGTAATAGTGTCACACAGGGCTGCACAACATTCGTTTGCAGTCAGAGCTCAAAGGTTACAGTGGAGTCTTAGAGCTGCACCCAGTAAAGTTGGCATCAGCGTTTCCTGGCCCCTGAAATTCATTCATTTACCATGCTCCTTGCTTTGAGCACCTCTGAGGTGCCTGCAAACTGGATTGTGCTCAGCACAAACCTCAGAGCAAAACAAGCAATTGTATTTGAGCTCCACAGGGTTTCTGGTTTTTTGGTGTTTTGTTTTGTTTTGTTTTTTTCCTGGATGACTTCTAGCCGTTCAGCTTGAACTTCCTGCCTTGTTACTGCAAAATGATCTGATCCACTGTGAGACACTGAGCCCTCGGTGTCTTTTCCTGACAGTATTTCTTTCTCAAAAGCACCCCCAGGCCATCCACTTATCCAAGCAAAGCTAGATACCCATTAAAAAGTCACTGCATTTCCTCCAGAATCCTTCCATTGGTGTTTAAAAAAGAGTGCAGTGGACATCTGGGTCTTCTTCCAAAATCAGGGTACAGATCCCTCTTAGATCAGGATCCCGAAGAACAGCACAAGGAAAAGATGAGTTACAACCAATCTTCCTGGGTTCCTGTGGCCAAGCCTCCCTTCGTCTCCATTTCACTTTTTCTTGAGTCTCTTTTTCCTGTTGCCTTCCCAGCAAAGAATCTGCTGCGTTGCATCACAACCATCAGATGGAAATCTTCAGTTCGGTTTGCAGGGACACGGACAGACAAAAGGCCTGACCCTGAGATAGACAGTTGTTTTGATTGGCAGTGAGAGATGTCCAGAATGACTCCAGACGATGAATTAGGAATAAAGGACCAAGGCTCTCTCGAGATGACCACAAGGCAACTCTTGGCCCGTCAAAAAAATAATTAGAACGGCATTGCAAATAGCAAGGCTTCTTTTGCAACGTTTATAGCAAGTGGAGGCCTCTCAGGGAAGATTTCCAGGAGCAGAGCCAAATTCAGAAATAAAAGCCAACGAAAGGAAGATTTACACCTCCCTTGAGAAGACAGCCAATAAGAATTCAAGGTGGATTTTGAGACTTTGGCTGCTGAACTGCATTTCTCAGATTTTTCTCTTTGATTTTAATGAGGTGAACTAATGCTTTTGTTTACTTAAATGAATAATAATAATTACAGAAACAAATACCAAAGTAACATCTTTTCTGAGCACCAAGGCCTGATTTCAGGGTTTCATCTCCAGCTACCGTCGCCTATTGGTTTTTATATGCAAAAGCACATCCTGGTGATGGGGTCAGGGACACTCTGTGCTAGGCACTGTTTAAATCGCATAGCATAAAGTCTTTGCCCCAGGGAGTTGGCAACGTCTGGTTTGGTTAGGGGAATAAAAATGAAAAAATAAAAAGAAAGGAGAGAAACTAGAACTAGTACAATATTAAAATCCAGTGTGCTGGTATAAATCATACCTGAGACTCAGATGGGCATATTGTGGAGAAACACAACTACTGCCACACTCTTCTGCTTTAGTTCCCTTGGAGGTTTTTTCTTCCCATGAGCTACTTCTTGCCTTTTTCTCCAGGAGTATTATCTCCTCTTTGTCCTTTCTGCACCCTCAGCCACCTTTTCTTTGCTTGTTGTCTCGGGATGCCCCAACTGCACCCTATTTTACTCACTGGTCACATGAGGAAGTGGAAGACTCAATGAATGAGTGAATAAGTCTGTTAATCAGGCAGTCAGCTTTTTTTCCTCGTAGGATTCACCCTTATCTTTAAGTAAATGCTAAATCTGATGTCGGGAAGAAAAGGTTTCACACATCTGAAATTAAAAAAAAAAGACATGGCAGTAGCTTTGTGCTTGAGACTTTATCTGTTAAACATGAAACTACCTCAGGCCTCTGGTTTTTTGCATTTGTAACGCTGGTAAATAAATAGGAAACTATCAGAAAGTGTTAACTAGTGGTTGTGTAAACAGCAAAGGCTTCCTATATATAGGCCATAATATGTTTTTGGAAAAGGTTCAGTAGGCGCTTTGTGAGTGATACTGCTTTGAAGCATTGTATCAAGCCATATCTTTCTGGCAAAGCTTAGAAGTTTTTAAGTGGAAATGTCACGCTGGGAATTTTCATCCAGGCTGAACAGCCTGTTGTTGGAGGAGGAGCTGAGACCTGGCAGGCATCCCCGTACCATGCCACTGCTGTCCTCTGAGATGCTACACTGGGTTTCAGGGTAACAGGGTTTCCGACCAGTGACTGGGGCTAAGAAACAAAATTATTCTGAAGACAGTGTACTAAAAAGCACTCTCTTTTGTTTGAAGCTAGTACTTGCTAGATTGGTTGGATGCTAGGTCTCAAGCTGGGAGGGGCAATGATCAGTCTGTCTCTGTTCCCCCTTGCCCTGTCACCCAGGACTGCATAGACTCCAGCTCCAGCTGTCCCTTGGTGGTTTCCTTTCCAAGTTGAAAAGCCTTGTTCACACACTCACTGCATATGTGGAAGCCTCTTCCACCCCTTCAGTCGCCTTCGCTGCCCTTCTTGGGACCTGCTCCTCTTCTACTACAGAGATGGAGGGAGGATGCAGACCTGCACACTACTCCAGCCGCAAGGAAACCATGGGTCTATACAGTGGTGGCACCGCGATAGTCAGTTTCATTCTGTATGTTTTTCTTAATGCTCCCTAACATCTGATTTGCTTTTTTGATTCCTGCTGAGCACAGGACTGAGTTTTTCATGCAACTGTTATAGCCCCAAGATCTTGTTCACAAGTGATAGCAGCCTGGTCCCTAGCATTTTACATTTAATTTCCGGATAATTTTCTTCCATGTGCATCACCTTATGTTTATTTACACGGAAGTTCATCTGCCATTTTACCATCTGGTCACTCAGTCTTGCAAACCCCTCTGCAATTCTTCACAGCCAGCCATCATCTTACTATCCTGAATAATCTAATAACATCCCCAATGTTATCTCAATATTAAGCTCCTTTCCAGATCCCATATAAATATTTTGATCAAAGGTTTTAGCACCGACCTTCTGGAACTCCAGTGATGACAATCCACAGTCAAAATAGCCCATGTTTTCTACTCCCAGCTTCACATCTTCTAAGCAATTTTTTATGCATACATGGACCTTCTATCGGCATGGTTTTTCAGTTTGTCTAAGAAATCTCTTTTATGGTCTTGCAGAAAGACTTTTAAGAATTCAGTACACTGAACCAATGGAATAACCCTATGTATTGGCTGACTCCTTCAGAGAAATAGGATTTAATAAATAAATTTTAGTAGAATTTTAATGCTAGAACTCCCTTTACAAACATCATGTTGACTTTTCCACAGTACAGCATATTTATGCATGTTTATTAATTATGTTCCTCATTACTGTTTCTACTGCTTTGCCCAAGAGTAGACGTCAGGATCATTGGCCTGTAGTTCCCCCTGAATTCCCCTGAAAAAAGGTCCTTTTTGGTTAACGCAATAAAAAATTGGTGTTAGTTTGCCAACTACCAGTCTTCAGTTACCGCGCTACTTTTAAGTGTGAGTTTAAACAACTGTGGTTGAACAACCCACAGCTCATTTATTTCATCCTTGGATTCCTCTACAGCTGTTGAGTAAATACCATCTGGTCCTGATGACTTGGCATTGTTCGTTGTGCATATGGAGCCCCTAGCCTCTTCCACCGGCCCTTCACTTAGAGACAGGTCCTCTGATGAGTCCCTCATAAATTAAGATCCCACTGTGGGAACCTCCCCAGACTTTTCCACACCTTATTTCTCAGGTGAAGTCTTGCATTCCTGATCTTAATAATATATTACACTTATGCAACAGTTTTAGCAACAAAGGGTCCTAAATTTTATTTAAAAATTTGCACAGCAAGAAGGTGAGCGAAAATAATTTCCAAAGTCATCTACCTCCCAAAAGAGTTGCGGCTACAGTGAATCTAGATAGGAAAAAATTTTGGTATGTATAGTGATTTTATCTTGTACATATGTCATGGACCAAATACTGTCTGTACTGTGTGCAGACTGTGGGATCAGTCAGCCTAGTAGACAAGGTTTTCGAAGCTGACAAAATCATTGTGATTTAAAGGCTAGTTTAAGTTTTACTTACATACTTCTATTTGCTCAAGTTACACCCCTCCATGGTTCAGGAGTGTGACAGCAACTAAGCTGATACTGTTCCATTAAAATGTCAAGAAAAACCCTCCCTCAAAGGAAAAAAAAAAGAAAAAAGAAGAGGTCGACAGCTTTCCCAAAGAAGTGTAGAAATGATCTGGTTTGGAGCAGTAAAGAAGGCAGTAAGTGTCAGACAGCTCATGGTCTCTTATGCAGAAGTTTCTGAACTGTTCATGACAAGACAGCGTGCAAAGAGCGTGAATCATGAAAAAGATCTAACACAATTTCTAAGAACAAAGCTCTTGAAATGTTCTTCTTTGTTAAAACACATGAAATCACAGAAAACAACAAGATGGCTGCTAAGGAAGCAACAAATTTGTGCCAAAATGCTATCCATGCTCACTTAGGGAGGTGAATTGGTTGTGAACTGTTTATTTTTTTGAGGAATACTTTGTACTGAGAGAGTCATGAGTATTTGTGTGCATACTGTAAGAAGTGTGCACAAAGAAATGGTGAAAATTAGATTATGTGATTTCCCAAGATTTCCCTAGAGCTAAAATCACATATCTTGGTAGGACAAAACCTTCTGTGTGTTGCCAACATCAAATGCTGCCAATCATATTGCTTTTTTCAAATAATACAAAAATCAAAGCTTTGATAAAAAGAACAGGTTTTACTTTGTGGCTAGTGACTCCTCTGCCATTGTAATATCAGAATGTTTCAAATAGCTGTTGCTCACTAAACAGATGAGAGGGGAATAATCTGTCATCTGCTGGACTGCTTTCGATGAGGCACTGAGACTGCATTAAAATACTCCATACAAGCAAAAAAACGTGCTACAATCACGCAGGTCCTTGGCTCCGTATCATTGTTTGCACTGATAATGCTTCCGATAACTCTGCGAGACACCTCTCTGACTATAAAGTAATGAAAAATGAAAACGATTATTGACTTCTAGAGAACTGGTGAGCTTATGTACTGGATAATACAGTAATGTATCGTTCAGATAAGTCAGCATTTGGTCTGGGAAATTGTGAAACACAATATTTCAACACTTCTCCCCTCCTGCCAAGGGAGCTTCAGAATCACAGAATACAGTTTATTTTGAACATATGGAAAAGCTGAGGAATGTCCTCCCAGAGATAACCATCTCTATAACCTGCAGTTGAAAGGATCTTCAGACCTTTTCCAGCTATTAGACCATACTTTTGTACATAAGGTGAGCATTTCCCACTTGCAGTTTTCTATGTTTGGGGGGAATGGAGAGACATTTAAGTGACTGAATACTTCTTCCACATCTCCTGCAAAACAGGCTTAATGTTTTTATGACAAGCTTAAAACTGGAATAATCTGATTTTTAACATGCTAAACTTTATGGCATAAAACTAAAGGGTAAGTTACAATAATTGATAGCAAATTACTTGTTCATAAATATAACTCTTGTCTGGTATCATAGCAAAGGAGGAAAAATGGGAAAGAATTTCATTCATGGTAGTGCTTCAGCTCTAAAATGCCTGACTTTACACTCCACCTTCACGAAATTGTTCTGTCTTGATTTAGTCTTGATTCTTTGGAAACAGTGCTGATTTTTCAGGAAACTGCAGGCATTGATAAAAGGGTAACCCTTGACAAGAGGCTGGGTACAGGTTATTTTTATGAGAAACACTTTGCATTGAGACATTCGCTAGTATGTGTGTACATACTCTGAGTTGTGCATAAAGAAATGGTGCAATGTTCTATTTTCACTTACTACTTCTCTCAGTTTATTAAAACTTACACAGTATTTATTATGCCCATTCCCACCTCAAATGCAACAGTGGCAAGAAATTTTTTTCTGTTAACAGACTAGGAGAGGCTGCAGAAGCCTGCTGAACGTGTGCTTTTAGCCTGAACTTCAGGTTCAAACTAATTATAGTTGTATACATAAAGAATTTTTTGAATTGATTTAGTTTTTAACGAATAACTAAGCTGTAGGGAAATGTTCAAAAATATGTAACAGCATTTTAAATAACATATTGCAATTTTATAATAATTACATTGAATCATTGGTGTGGTGAACTACCCTGGTGCTATTTGCCTCAGCTACAAATACAAGTAGAGCTCCTTGGAGTTTTGTGGGGATTGTGAAAACCAACCTGCAAAGGTGAATAAAGGCAGATTTTTCCGCCTGGAGGTCAATGGCGCTGTAACCTGACTGCTAGCAATACCCAAACGAGGTGTCATAAATCTTGGCTGGCAGCATTTGTGTGACCTGGTGACAGAAATATACCCAGCACCAGGGTGCTCTGCAAAGTCTCCCCAGGGGCCGTGCCCAAGTAGCACAATGCTACTGATGTCCTTCCAGTGAAACATCCAGGTTAGACAGACCAGGTATGAGGAGCAGAACATACGGCCTCTAAGCACCCAGTCGAGCTAAGCAAGCTTTGCCTCTGTGTGCTCCATTGTGGCCAGTCTGAGTGTCTGTAAGATCCAGCCCTTGGCAGTGCATTGCCCCATGCCAAGGTATTTAAGTTTCTTTTTGTTCACAAAGAGCTACAGACCCCTACAGAGCTGAATAAATAATATGCATTTTAACTTGCCAAGGACAAATCAAGTGTTTTAATTTCACACTCTAACTTAAGAAAATAAACATGAGCTGCTGGGGAGTTCAGTAAACTTGCTCGTGAACTGGAGAGGTGGAGTGGAGGACGGGCAATAGCACATGAAAAAACTTCCATTCAGTGGGAACTGGATAGCAAAGCAAATAAAAAGTTGCACTGCATATGAAAAGTCTAGGAAACAATACTGAAAATATCCAGGTATCTCTGTAGAAACCAGGAATACATCCTAACATAAAAAATTGTATTTTCTTTTCCTAATCCAAAAAGCTTATAGACTCCCAGCTATCAAAATAATACAGTAATACTGATTCATACAAAAGAAGAAAACTTCCCTGCCTTTCAATTCACCTTCAGGTTCCCCTAGTAATTGTTTATATTAAGCCTGATGCCAAGGAGAAGTCTGGTTGACGATGCTGTTGCAGTGGTAGGTTTTTAAGAGGAACTGCAGATTTGTATGCTCTGACAGGGACTGTGATGCAAGAGCTCTGGCTGGGTCGCGACATATTAGACATTTATTGCATTGGCAACATTTTCTGTCTTTTTTCGGCAATTCACGAGCACTTTAGAACTCTTCAAGAGAAACAACTTTTTCTTTTCAGTCTTGATTCTTCTCAGTATTTCAAGGAGACAGGGCGTCATCTGGGGAGACCTTCAGCATCCATACCTTTAACACCCACTTCTCTGGCCCATAGGGCCATGGACTGCATCTCCAACAAGTGAGCAAGCCAGATCTGAGGAAGGAGGATACTTAGAATCATGGAATCAGAAAATGTTTTGGGTTGGGAGGGACCTTCTGAGATCATCTAGTCCAACCCCTCTGCCATGGATGGGGACATCTTTCACTAGATCAGGTTGCTCAAAGACCCATGCCCCCTGACTTTGAACACATCCAATGATGGGGCATCCACAACTTCTCTGGGCAACCTCTTCCAGTGTCTCACTACCCTCATTGTAAAAAATTTCTTCCTTCCATCTAGTGTGAATCTGCCCTCTTATAGTTTAAAACCATTACCCCTTGTCCTATCGCAACAGGCCCTGCTAAAGAGTCTGTCCCCATCTTTCTTATAGGCCCCCTTTAAGTACTGGAAGGCCGCAACCAGGTC
>JAVKLA010000027.1:2569529-2619476 GCA_034782735.1 Sagittarius serpentarius
GAGCCGGAGGCAGCACTGCAGGTGGGCTCTCGCCAGAGCGGAGCAGAGGGGCAGAATCACCTCCCTCCGCCTGCTGCACACGCTGCTTTCGATGCAGCCCAGGATACGGGTGGCTTTCTGGGCTGCGAGCACACATTGCTGGCTCATGTCCAGTTTTTCATCTACCAGTATCCCCAAGTCCTTCTCTGCAGGGCTGCTCTCAAATCAATTTTTCAATCAATCAATCAATCAATTTTTTAATCAATGAATACTTGCTGCTACCTAAATCTGTGTTTCTCAGAACTAAATTCTTATGTGAGATAACCGACTGTGGCACCATTGCTAGCGTGTCATTCCAGTTTTGCTGAACTAATAATCAAAGCAAAGATGCATCCCTCATTTTTCATTCATACAGATCAGAAGTAGCTCCATGTAATTCAGTGGACCCTGGGGACCAGGACATCAGCTGAGCAGGAGGATCAACCCCGTTGAGTGCCATCATGTTGCTTCTGAGATACACTGCTGGGCTCTCAGAGGTGGACCTGGTGTCCTCATAACTAGTACAGATAACATTTGATTGAAGCCTGTTTCACTGTGAGCGGCCAAAAACAATGGATGGTTTGGATTGACTCACTTCAGGACTGTTACTCTCATCAAACTGAGCAGGCATGCAGAGCCTCCATTTTCTTATGCATTTCAGGAACTTGATGGCATGGTCAAAAGACTGAGACTTCCAGAAGCAACGGCAGGAAGTGATGATCTATTAACTAATTAATTCTGGGGGCAGTTAAAAGTGTTGAGGGTGTAATTTCCTCTGGAAGTGCCTTTTCATGACACTGCAGTATCATCTGGTACTGTGTATGGGTCGCTACTGTAGCAGTGCTGTTCAGGAAGCAGGAATGATCTTTAAAAGCATCTTCTGAACATTCCTGTTGTATAGGGTCCTGAAGAAAACTAGGGTATGAACTTTTAGGCTTTGTTTTCTTGGAGTAACCATTCCGAGAAAAGCAACAGTTTTATTTATTGGGGCTGTATTTGATTGTATTATTTTGTCAAGATTCATTAGCTCTGATTCCAGGGGATGATGGATAACACAGTAAGGTTTTACAAGTGGACCAGATTGGCTTGCAATTTGGGAAACAGATGCTCTAAAATATTTTCTCTAACCTCAGAAAACAGGCCAAAAGTGGAAAGGAGTTCATCACTTGTCTTGCTTTCCAGATTTTCTATGTATTTGTTAGCAGTCTCCAGATAAATTAATGCATCTAAAGGATGCAGAAGTGTCTCATTACAAAAAGAAGTAATCACAGGGCTAAATCCCTTGGCCATTGTGTATAAATCATACCTAATAAATGGAGAAAGTGTTTTTCTCCCCCTCTATGAAGTGACAGAGCAGAAGTTGTTACCCAGTTTTTTATGGAACGGCACACCCCCATTCTTCCTAACACTAATCCTAGCTTTCACATTGCATTCATCTGGTATGAGCCCTCACTTAAGAGTCTCACAGAAGCTAACTGATTTAAGTCAGCTTGAAAACTTTCATAAGAGATAGCTGTGGGCTATATAGCACAGGGGCACCCTCCTCCCAAATGAACTCTGTCCCTCCTGTTCAAAATGCTTGGCAACACCACAGAACAGCTAAAGACAAGAAGGTATGGCTAACATAACGAAGCGAAGCTGTGGAAGATAAGCATGGCTGGCTGCATTTGCTGCTCGGCCAGTTTCTCACGACCAGACTGGCTTTGCCTGAGAAAAAGCAGTCAGGACCTCCAATTTAAGGGTCATGCAAAAGGCAGCACCAGAGTACCACAGTCCATCCTAACAATGTGCCGGACCAGTTACTTGTTCAGCACTGACTCAGAAGAAAGTAAAAACCACCTCCTGAGTAATCAACCCCACATCCTGAAGGATCTAAGTGTAGAAATCCTCTGAGGTTTCCCAGGAGCCCTTTTTTGCTCACTTTACAGATGTGAGGAGAAGGTGGCCCTACCTGAGGAACGGTGTGTCTGAGCCCGGTGGCAGGTGGCCTTCAGGCAAGGGGATGAAGATCAGCAGGAGCACAAGGATTTGGATGCATCCTGCAGCTGCCTCCGGAGGGTGTGACAGGCTCTGCCGAGTGCCCAGCCTGGGCAGAAAAACCCCACTGCCTCAGTGGGAGCCCAGCGGTGGGTCAGGAGAGGCAGGTGAAGCAGCCGAAAACTCCTGGCCTACAGGTGGGACTGCAGATGTTCGAAGGAGAACGTAAAGTTTCTTTACGCTTTAGTAAGTCCTGAGGTATCAGAGCTGAAGTCAGCTGGCATGTTCTGAAGTTGGGATATTTAATCGTGGAAGAAGTGAGACCCAGCATGACCCTGGGGGAAAGGAGGTCTGAGGAGAGACAATTTGCTACACTGATGGCATGGATGTTGGCATCTTCTTCTCAGGTGGCTTGCCTTCCTTGTCCTTCCTCCTCCCTTCCTACCTCTCCAGTCATCTCGTTGCTATTAGGATACCTGGTGGCCAGATAACACCAAACACCTTTCCATCCATCTTGCACAGTAAATGTCTTTGGGTTTTTTTGTAGATAAAAAGGGCAGGTGTCACTGTCACATTCACGTCAAAACCACTTCTCCCACTAAGGCAAACCATAGCAAATGGGAGTTTAATATAATGATCATGTCTTCTTTTTTATCTTTCAGAATACAGCTGGGGTTTTTTTAGGTTTATAGGGAAAATTTATAATCTAATGGAAAAAAGTTAAATAATTAAAGAAACATGCTCTGAACACTTTCTAGTCTGTACCAATAGTAAGAATTAAAGACCTTACATAAATGAAAACAAGTTCAGTTGTGTAGGGAAGAGAAGAAAACTTGAAATTGTCTCTTTAAAAGCTTGAGCTACACATTCAACAAAGACCACTTGTTATACGGTCAGTAAATTGTTTTTGGAAGATCTTTTATCTCCCAAGAGTCTCTACAGTTTCTGTAGTCAGAATCAAGTGCTATTTTAAGAATTAACTAACTATGAAGCAACTGTAAAACTGATGTAGTTCTCTGTTCAGTACACAAATACAGTTTATTAAATTCTCAAAATATAAGACAAATTTATTTTCCCGTGGGCCTTTTAGATGGTACCATAATGCTTATTTTTCTTTTTAAACTGTATTTATTTATAGAGGACTACTTCCTAAGACCGAAACCCCCTCCCGCCACTACTGCTGCTGTACTAAGTCTCTGTGTGCTTTACAGATCAGAGGACAAACCGGTTGTGGGAGAAACACTGAGGCAGCACGAAGGAGACGGGATGATACCCAAGAAATGTTGCAGTTTTGGTATCGTCTGTACATTTTGTCATAGTTTCTCCCGCTGCAGAGCAATACCTACCCTCACTGGCCATCAGAGACATTCCTCAGGAGGGTTAGAGATGGCGAGTACATGAGTAGTTCCCTCTCCCAGGGATGCTGCTCTGACAGCTCTCCCTCCCGTTTCAGTCTCACTGCCAGCAGCATTTCCATGAGAAAACGCTAGTTTGGCCAATTGCATCAATTCCACCGAAACCACCGAGACAACCCACGGTGGGCGGCCAGCCCCACCGGCACGCAGCCTGCCTGCCTCTGTGCGATCCCAGTGCCAGGCCAGCTCCTTGGCTGCACAGTGCCTTTAAACTTCAAGTTCTCTGAAAATTTTGTGTTACTGAGCTAAAATTGAAAAAGTCCTGCACCATGTGGAAACAGAAATTTTCAATAGGACAAGGGCATCTTTCCTTTGCATTTCTGTTCCTAACCATTGCATTTGAGGTGTTTAATTATTTAGAGGAGCAAGACCTGAACTGGACAAGTATCAGGATGCCTAGCTACTTGGCAAACAACAGGAATTTCAACACTGTCACAGCAATAAGACCAATGATAATCCTCTAAATCACCAGTCGACTATTATGTGAAAACCACTGTATCATAGATACACAACAGGATGTACAACAAGCTGTGTATTAAAAAAGGCATGCTGGTTATTCTAAGAGAAATTAACCTATTCAGGTTTATTGTTTTGAGAATGTTTCATGTATCCTCTGGTGCGTAGATGATTCCTCTGTGAATCTGTTTCCAAATTAGACTTAACTAAATTGAAAATTTAATTCCTTCCCCACTTACACTCCGTCGATGCTTTTATTTTTCTTAGTCCCGTTGGCTGTTACGTTGCGGTCTGAAACAGCATCTCCCAACTGCCTCACTGAGACTAACTGAATTTATTATATAATCTCATCTCCTGTTCCAAAAAAATTCAAGATCAATCTCAAAGAGCAGTCCTCTGAACTTGGCAGACACTCGTGTGGGAAAGTCTTTAAACAAAAACAAATTTGTTTATGTACCGGGAGAAGGAGCTCCGAAAGAAGATAACACACGCCGTGAGCCAACACTGCCCTCAGCAGCAGAGCTGGGGTGGCTCTCACGGCGCCGGCGCTGCTGTAGAGCTGCAGCCCCTCCATCAGCTGCCCCCGCCAGAGCCGTCCCCCCAGCTCCCGTCGGGCAGTGGGGACCGGAGGGTGGTTCTTGCATTGGGGAAGATGCGGTCTGAGCACAAATCGGGCCGCCAAGAACGCCTGGACAGTGAAACGGTTGCACACAAAGTCGCTTTGAACTTGTGGACTTTGGGGACATTTATTTGGGGCTATTTTTTTTTTTTTTCCCAAAATTGATTTAAGTACGTAGCACCATCGGCTTCCCGTGAGAGTTAATCACAAACCTTGGGAATTTTTTTACTTGCAATCTAATCCCAGTTCTGACAGGCCACACAGTCAAATTTTCTGCATGGAAAAAAAGCCTACACCTACTCAGGGTGCCGGCGCAAGACCAATCCCCCAGTCAATTCCCACGTAAGTGGTGTTTAAGGACTTTCAGAGTGTGTCTGTATGATCCACTACATGGAATTAGTCAGCCCTGGGCATTTAGATTATAGGTCTTTTCCCAAATATGTGCATTGTTACCTTTTTTGGAGAGAAGTTTAAAGAAGTATGCCCTTGCTCTAAGAGCAGAGCCAGCGAGCTTTGTTTCAGAGACTGAGCTGAAGCTGTGTGGGAAGCCAGCAACGGGCATGAGGGACTGGGACGATGCCTTTGTACGTTGGTTGCATGGCTGAGGAAAGATGACCGTGTCCTGTGCTAGCAGGTGAACTGTACATGCTGAAACCATAATCGCTGGGTACCCCCTGCTGGGTTGTAGGACAGACCACCAGCACACGAACCATGCAGATCCCTAGTCAGTGAGGCAAAGAGTAGGGCTGCCGGAGGTAGTTTTGCTTACTTGGATCCAGGGAGCAGTGTAAGTAGGCAGTGAGGGGTTTGCGAGCCACATAAGGGTTGCTTTTGCTTCTTGCATGCAGGTGTCAAAATGCACTGCAGTTTCAGGGCTAGGTAGCTATCTCAGGTTACGCATGCCACAGCAGTCACTGCTGTGATTGCACGGTAGAGATACCCTCTGTCTGACAGGTTATGTTTCCTAGCTGACCAGCAACAGTAGAGGCATAATTTCTGAATTATGCGATGGTGAGAGCTTAGCATAAGTAAGAATTCTAAGAATCTAAACCAAAATGGTCAAACCGGTCAAAATTTTTATCTCAAGGGACCACAGCTGAACATCTTCCAAAAAGCCACATCTTCCTTGATTAGATTTGGCTCCAGTCTTGGTTGGTCTTACAGTTGTGAGAGAAGCTGATCTCCTCGAAGTGCTGCACCATCTTGAAGCATGGGTTTGCCTGGTGAAACACCTGCATGTGGCTGGCCCTTCCAGACTGTGTCGCTTGATGAGCCCATGTACATTTTGGTGAGAAAACATGTGAGCAAAATACAGGTGCCCCCACCTCTGGCTGTCCATTAGCACAGAAGTCCTAGAGCTTTGGAAGGAACCACATCACTGGCAAAGGCAGTTCCCTAAATATGAATCCATTGGAAGCAAAAGTGGATCTGATGACCGGTGGAACATATGAAAGAAGGGGAAGCTCCACTACCATCTCCTTGCTTGGAAGAAAGCAGTGTCCAAGAAACTCCATTTTATCTGATGTCCAGACAACCATAACTAAGTCCAGGTGCTCTGAACATGACACGGAGGAATGACACAGCCAGGCTGCCTTGACAGAAGTTTTCAAAATATCCAGGAGTTTTCCAAACCTCTCACCATCACTAGTCACACAGATACTTTCCAGATTGCTCCTGCATGAAGGCTCCAGAGCCGTAATCTCACAAGAAGCCAACGCCTGCGTGTGCTAGGATCCGTTGGACAGCATCACCTGAGGATGGTACTTCTGCAAGGAAGGAGAGGGCTTAATTAATGAACGAATAAAGCTGATGCATGAGACTGCCACAGAAGAAAGGCCCAGTGACACCTTGTGCAGTCAGTTGGCCAGCGTACAGAACTTGCACTGTCACATGGAATCTAAGGGAGCGCACGGAAACCACGGCGCACCTTGAAGTTGTTGCTCAGGCCATGTCTTTTGTGGGGAGCTGTGCCAGGGGATGCGGCAGGATGGTGCCCTTACCCCAGCGTGCTGCCTTCTACCACAAAGCACTTTTGGTTTGTGCTCCAGGCAGAATAAAATGGAGCCTAGTTTCCCGCTGAATACCAGTGCTTACCTTCCCATGGGCGCTAAACCCTCCGACCTGTGTGTTTCAGTGCAGTTGCACTCTCGGCCCACTTCGTGGCTATGGGACCAGCATGGCTGGGGCCATGTGCAGCGCCAAATATAGAAGGGGGGAAAAAGTTCCTTTCCTGTGGAGCGAGGGGAAACCCAGCAGAGGGATTACGAGGGCGTGAGTCACCGTGTGCCTTCTGCATGACTCTGGGGACAGGACGGCCTCTTGTTCCGGGGCTGGGGCAAAGTCACAGCTTCGCCTGTTATTATTGTTAGTCACAACCCCAGCTATACAAAGTCCAGCAGAAACCACACTTGCAAATGCCTCAACCTGAAATGTAAAATAAACACTGGGAAAATAGCTGCTACTTACTTTCTCTAAATACACCCTGAGGCCAGATCTGCTTCCACTGAAGTCAAGTCCAGTTTTGCAATCAGCGGCAGGGGAAGCGAGACCCAGCCCTTTATTTGGAAAGATATTAATAAACAAATTGAAGTTTTAATTTGTCACCAAGACAGGGGTGTGATAAGACATTTTGGTGGCTGCTATAAGTAGCTCTGAGGATTGTCAGGAGTTGTTGTAGGTGCTAAAGACTTTGTGACATCCTGGCACGGCAAGGAAGGGACTCTGTGACTCTGGCATATGTCCTCGCTACGGGGAGGTGAAGAAATCCCTCTGGTCCCCCTCCGAACACGAAGGAGGGGCATAGCTGGGCCTGAGAAGCTGCAAGAGGAGTGGGCATAGAAAAACAGGAAGGCTGGAAGCTATGGATCAGCTCCATATCAGTGATCTTATCAATATTTTCAGTGACTCATCTGTGGCTTTTTCCCCTCTGAGGTTTTTACGACATGTTCACTTCCTTCATTACCGTATAAAGATGGTGAATTTAAGAAGAAAAGGTGGAAAAGTGCTAAGTTAAGGCAGTTAGATAAACATAAATGTTTTTAGCTTTAGCAAACTGCTGGGTGAAATCCTCCTGCGCTCATGGGCTTCCCCAGTTTCATGGACTTCATGGTGGTATATGCTGGATTGTGGTGGCAGAATAGATGATGCTTACGCTAGATGGTCATTTCCAGAAAACTACGTATGTGTGACAAGAACACTTCAAATGCACCATGTCATCCACTGTGTATCTAGCATAGTTTTAATTGCTGTGTTGTCACAGGTAAAGTAACACTAGCATTTGGGGCTGTTACGGGACCTCACCTGGGGAGCAGGGCCATTCTCCTGCACAGAGGAAGAGAAAAGAGGGAGAAAGGGACTGCTACATTTCCAAATTTCGACTCAGTAAGTGCTTGGGACAAACTCTGGGACTAACTCTGGGATAAACTCTTGGAGGCGTGCAGAGCTGGAAGGGCAGAGTCACTCCCAAGAACACGGTTTAGACACAGCCTGTATATCTTTTAGCACATTGCATATATTGAAAGTGAAGACTGGTCAGCTTTGTGATTGACTCCAGATAGAGTCAACTTAAGTTTAGCCAGACTTACTAGCTCTAATTCAGCCCTGGCTTTGCCAGATACAACCTGCTGTTTGCACAATCTCTTAGGTATTTCTGCACTCTGCTCCAAGAGGGTGTATTAGCTAATGTGCAACCCAAGGTATGTTTGCAACGCTGCAACCACAAGGATAAATTTTGCTGGAGCCGGGGCATACTTAGGTGTTGCCACACAGCATTTGCTAATGCTTCCGACTCAATTCTGGAACACTGTGCTTATGCTTATGAGTACAGATGGACCCCCCTGCACAGTGCCAGCAAAGTGTCAGGGTCTCTGCAGCACAGTTAATCCACAACTCAGATAAACTGCTCGTGGATAATTGAGAATTCATTGTACACCCATCTAGCACCTCTCTTTTATTGGAGGATAAACACTTCTCTGTAAAAGTACTTGTAAATGTGAATTCTACCATTAAAAACAGTCACATTTTATATACATTTCCTTGTTGTTCGGGTTTTTTTTTTTAAATTGTAACATGAATCATGCCTTTTACTGCGTTCTACAGTACAAACTCCAAACACTGTAGAAGCAGATGCATTTAACCAGAAGAGCTGAGTTTGCAGTGCAGGGCTGGCCACACCCAGGCAAGTAAGCAGAGGGCTACAAATCACAGTTCTTCAAAATCTAATCAAGGGAAAGCAACTCCAGTTAATTGAAGGCTTAATTTTCTGCCCTCGGGCGCTGTCCTCCTGATCTTACATGTCATTTACCTGTCAGATATTCTTGTTGAGACTTGGACAGTTGTATGTGTCATCACGTTCTGTGACTGTCCACTGAGAAACAACTCACTGTGTATAAAAACATAAAATTAACAGCCTCAGAGGTAAAGGATCTCCTCCTTTGTCCATCCAATGGCTTTGAAATAAACTCAGTGTTGGAACTGTTTCAGTATATCAGCTCTGGAAAATAAAGTGCACAAACAGTTTGAAACCTTCAGTGCTTGTCTGCAGAGCCGATGGAGTTGGAGCCTGCAGCCCCTGGGTTTCCATGGTCCAGCACTTCCAGAACCGGTGACCTTGACTCCTTAGCTTGCATCTACAGCAGCTGGGATTTCTAATCCTGTCCATGCAAGGATCAGAAAGGACCACCCAACCTACTTTCTAAGCTCAGAAAAGATGAGGGGATTCAGCCCAGTATGGCCGGGTGACAAAATCTCTCCCAAGACAAGGCACTAGGTCTCAGCGACACAGTCGTAGCCCCTCTTGCCCTCTCTCTTGCAGCTGTGGGACTCCAGTAATTTCTGTAAGGACCAGGAATTTCCGACTGTGATGATGATGTTGCATGGGTGAATTCTTTGATGAGCATTTTACGATATCCTTTGTAGTCAGTAACCACCTGACTGAGGATTATTTGCCCATAGTACACACCCTTTATGGCTGAAAAAAAGACGCAATGGATCCTGCCTAATGGGTTGAACTGGGAACAAAGCACCGGTTACAGGAACATGTCATAAAAGCAAATTTAAAGGCAAAGTAAAATTTCAATAAAGTTGTGAAGACATCCATGGTTGTATCCCTTGATATAGCTGTGAAAGGGGGCTAAAAATGGAAAGTGCTGGAGCAAGAGGTGGTCTTAAGCAGTCAACAGCATTCCAGTGGTTACCCTCAGTCTCCACAACATTCTGCTGCTTTTTTTTTTGTCTGTAAAGCTTTGCTCATGTACCCATTGCTTCTTGCAGTGAGCACAAGGTAAGAGGAGAAGATATACCCAGCTCTTCTTGCACACAAATTGTTACAAAAAGCTCAGAAACAGATCGGCAGTGGTGACAGCCGAGGGCATGTCACCACCTGTTTGCAGCAAGATGGTGGTTTTAATTCCTTCTGTTTACTCTCACCACCGTTCCCATCCCCACAGAAAAAATAAAATAAATGCCTTTGTTATTTACAGTCTGCACTGAGGGCAGCCATCAAGGTTGATTGTGGGTTTATGGTTGCCAGCCTGCCTGCCTGCTCCAGCAGGTGCCAGGCACCCTGAATTACTCCCATCACGCCCTGCTCGGTGGGGCAGTGAGTAAGCTGATGAATTCTGCTTATTTCATCTGGGAGGCAACGGCCTCCCCCTCTCCACAAGGAACATCCCACGTATAATAAAGGTTTATAGTCAACCAGAGCAAGACTTCAAACTCATTCCTTCCAGATTCATTCATGACGAGGGTGGGGATGCTAGACTGCTCAGCAATGTTTAACTCAACAAATACTAAAATCTCCAGAGCAATGGCCCTTTATCACCCCTGCTTTCTTTAGATACAGAATCAAAGAGCTAGCAAGCATGTCCTGTCAGCTTATGGTTACCAGAACTGAAACTGGATGCTAGGTATTTAGTAAAACCTATGCTAGGAACCTAATGCTATATGTCTAAAAGAATTACCCTGGCCACCTAACAAACTGGGAAGACTAAGGGGCAGGCCTATCACAACAAAGTCCAAGTACCGCTCTGTGATATATAAAGAGAATTGTAGCCTAAAAGACATAGGAGGTGCTTGCCAGGAGTAGTATGTTGAGTTTTGGGTGTTACACTTAAAAAAAATATGGAACATCCCCGGAGGGTGCAGGAACAAGAATGGTCAGAGATCCTGAAAACATGGCTCAGCGAAGGAAAGCTGCGTGAATGGAGGGGAAAAACGAAGATCAGGGAGGAGAGAAAAAAGGGCAACAATCTTCAAATACACATATAAAAAAGAAGCTGCAACGAGGAAGGGAACATTACAATACTTTATTATATACAAGTAATGGGCTTAAACTCTCACCAAGAAGATTCAAACCAGACATGAAGTAAGATAGTGACAATGAGAATAGACTGCTGGGACAGTCTGTAAGGTCTCAGTCATTAGAGATCTCTTAAGTTAGACAACATCTGTCAGCAGACTTCACAACTCCGCAAAAGAAAAGCAGTGTACCATCAGCCAAGCTTTCAGGTGACCTTAGTTTTCAATCAAAATAAAATAGCGCACAGTAGAGCTACTGCAAGATTCTGGACCAGGGGGATGGCACGGAGAGCAGCAAAGTAACAATTAGTAGCAGGTTCTCTCAACTCATCCCACCTTAACACAGAAGGCAAAGCAGCCTTTACCCAAAAGGCTGATTTTTAATTAGTTGTGTACCATATAGTACTTCACCCATGAGAATAGCCTCACATGTCCCACCCCACAAGGTAAGGAGTCATCCAGGGACATGTTAAGGAGAGTGTTGTTTTGGTACCTCAAACTCAAGCATATGTGTCTTTCAGATCTGAACCATTAAGCCACAGTAGGAGCCATTATTGCCTATTACTGGCTATGGGTAAGAAGGACTACTTTATTTCTTCAAACCAAACAGCAGGTAAGACTATCTTATTGCGTCTGAGCAAGACCAAGGACTCCCCATTGCAGAGGACCATTTCCCAGATCCTCCAAAGAGGACTTGCATCCCTTAATGTCAGTGCCAATAGTCAAACAAACCTTTGCGCTATCCTAGTTCACACAGCTAACATCCACCATATGATTAATTTCTTCAAGTGTGACTTTGGAGATCACAAGCAGCAGCAGAACAGGTTAGAGAGAAGTGAAACACCTGTTTTAACATCAGAAGGTCTGGATGGAAAGGGACCGTACAGAACTGAAACCAAAATTTTCATAAACATTTTCAGAATTTCCTCACAGAAATACTAGAGAGCAAGAAGTGGCATGGCTCCCACTGGTATGTACTCTACAGGATTTTGTAAGCTGGAAAGTCCCACTAGGTGAACAGGGATTCAAACAACCCACATTAAAGGAAATTGGGGGGGGGGATTTTCTTGTACTGTTTTATGTGTTTCAACTGGAAAACTGATTCACAGCTTCTGAAAATAAATTTTCAGAGGAATTGTTAGACAATTTTGCTCTTGCAGCACAGAAATAATTTTTCTCTGTATCTTCCCCTTCCCGAAATTGAACTTCCTTTTCTCCTAAAACGCTTCTGTGTATTTGATACAAAAAAATCATGAATCATGAATAGCGTCATGGTTTGGGCTAGCACACTGCAAGGTCCTGGCACATTTTCCATCTCAGTACTTCTTAATGATACACATCAGGCGTAACTGAAAAACACCGATTTAACTTTAAAAATAATTCTGAGGTTCTGAAATTTGGGATTCTGGCATGGAATACAAGGAGAGCCTTGAAGATGTGACAAAAGACAGTCACCTACCCCAAAGCTGCCAAGAGTCAAGGGAACTGGACTGGCAAGTGAGAGAGAGAACCACATTCTAAAAACCTTACCTGCACCAGGTTTCTTGAGGTCTTGAACCTGTTTCTGTCAGCTCTTAGGAGAGGGGCCTAAGGAAGATGTGAGCTGCACTCTTGACAAAAAAAGTCATTGAAATGGACACATGTTTGCAAAATACTTCAGGCTATCTGAATCAAGACTTTTTTTTCAATGGGGAAGGGTGTCATTAGAAAATGAACTTGGTTCTGTTGGGAATCTCTTTGCTACAAAAAGACAAGCAAACCAAACTGCCTGGTGAATTCATGAAATGGGAAAATATCACTCAACACCTATTGGAAAAACCTTCAAAACAATTCCCTTAACTTAAGCTGGACTTGCATCAAGCTCTCTGGTGTGTTCATGAAGGGCCGCATAGGAAGGGGTTAGGCAGGAATGAAAAATTTGCTGACTGATTTGGGGAGCTTTGTACCAGGAGCAGTATGATGTGGTCTCAGGTGTTTTAAATGACAAACGTGCTCAGTACCATGCGGGCTTGCAAGATGAAAGACTGTCTTAGGTACTGTCTCGCTTATGTGCTTTCAATTGCTTTTAACCTTACAGTGCATTTTAAAATTGCAGTTTACAACTAATGGAAACAAAAAAAAAAGCTAATTTCTTTGGCAATTGGCAGCCATGCAAGAAGGAGAAAGCATCGCTCACCCCACCTTGGCGTTGCTTCGTACCTGGCTCTGGGAAGATCCTGGCTCATTCCAAAGAGAAGAGTCAGCGAGTGCAGCGTTATCCAGCGGAGCTACCCAGGCTGAGCCGGGAAGAGCAGCGCTGCCTGGCATGGACCTCTAAAGCAAGAAAAGCTGCCGCGCTTTTTTTTTTTCCAAGACAGCCCCGGAGTTTGATAATTTTCATTTGCAGAGCATCGGGAAACTGTTTCTGTCAAACTAATCAGCAGCTATCACCCGATGTTGAGGGATACCTCTAGACTCCTTTGGACTTGGCACCCTCCAGACTGGTTTGTCAGATCCCATAAATTTAAAAGAAATTTAAAAGAAAAGGAAAATAAAATAATGCCCTGCTGAACTTTTCTGTTTTGCTGTTCTTGTAACATATATGAAACAGATCTGACAGGAGAGTTTCCTTCAGCTCATATCTCAGCAGTAAGTAGGGGTATGAGCTTTTTTCTTTCTTTTTTTCAACAGCCTTTACTAAAAATAACTCCTTTAAGACTGTGGAAGGAGATTTCCAGACGTGTAAGTTCAGATGTGCCTGCGTTCATTCAGAAGGCTGATCTGGGTTTAATACGCACAGCCCTGTCAATACCGTGTTAAGCCCTCTGGCACCAGAGGGTCCAGGCAGTCTCTCTGTATTGTATCCCAACCCCAAGCATCAAGAGGGACATAATCCATCACATCAGCTCTTGAACCAAAACTGCTGCAATTATATGCTCTCAAAATAGGCCCATTAACCTATCAAAAAGCATTTGAGAAGGGGTGTAATGTTGTCAGTTATTGTTCACGGGGGAGGAGTGAAGATAATTCTTATCTTGCAAATAGATTCATGCAAAACCAATTGCAGTTTTTGTTGCACTAATTGATTTAGCCCGTTTTCTAGTCTATGAAAATTCCAGGGTAGGGTGTACACACACACACACACACACACACACACAGAGGGTAATGCCATTTCCCAGGAGTGGATTAGAGGGAGACCCTGTGCCTGGTCCACCACAGGAGCACAGAATCAAGTCAGCCACAAAGAGCAAAGCGCATTCCCAAGGAGGGCAGGAAACACCAAACGAGATGGAAAAGTGGCAAAGGCAATGGTCAAGGCAGTGCTGTCTGTTATAAACAGCAATGGATACGGTAGTGTTGTATTCACATCTCAGGTGCTTCCATGCATCAACAGCTGGTTATGAGTACCCTGAGCTAAGCTGCACCCACGGCACATTTTGTTTCCACTAAGTGAGGCTGGAGAGTCCAATAGGCTCCAATAACTTAGTCACCCTCTTTGCAAACAGGATGACTCCCTGGCACTCAAAACAGATCTCCCTTGGGAAATAATTGCTACAAGTAAAAATAGTATTTTTCTAATCTTCACTGAAACAAAGAGAAAGGGCTCCAAATCAGGTAAGCCTGGTTACGAAAAGTTCAGAAACTTTCCTGTGCTGTTTATAAAGTGGGAAGTACGCCCTGAGTGCCTCCACTTTGTTAGAGATCTGGAAGAAGAGATAACTGTGATGGTGACACTCCTTGTGCTCCCTGAGTACTGAAGAGAGGGAGTGTCCCTATAACTTAAATCCCCAACGTGATGAGATAGGGAACCTTAGGAGAGAAGCCCTCCTTAATCAGGGACAACAGTCCTCCTAAATTAGCCACCCAAACGAAGTGCCTGCAGTTAAGCAATGTGCATACCTGTCATCTGCGCCTTCCCAGGTAAGCCAGGGCTCTCTGAATTTTTGCCAGTGCTGGCTCCGGGACGAGCAGAGCATCAACGGGCCTGGGCCACCCTTCCCCAACAGGCACAGGAGAAGAGCTGTCCTGCACAGCGCCAAGGGGTCGCACAGCCATCTCCATGTTCCCTACACAGCAGAGAGACCCCGGGAGAGATCTGCCCCCTCTCCAACACCACCCTGAGCTGCACCCAGACCCTCGTCAGCTCTGTGTCCCACAGCAAAAACGTCTGCTCCACTAGATCATTTTGGACACCGTGGAGGAGCATCTCGGCAATGGTGATGACACATTCAAGCCTCTCTGGGTTTCTCTCCATTGGCACACCTTACTGCACAACTTCTTCCCAAGTGACAACCCCGCCTCTGCCATGACCAGCTACCAGAAGAGTGCAGGACACAGCCTACGCTCACAGAAATAAGGTCCTGTCCCTTCTTGTGACTCCCCCTAAACCAAATCTCTTTGTGACTCATTTTTTTCATTGCTGAAAATACTCATCACTGGATTCATTCTGTTCTGATGACTTACACACTTCAGAGAGGATGCTGCTCCAAAAATAATAGGACAGATTCCTCCTCTAATATTTGCAGTCCTGCAAGCCATTTCCTCAGTTTAAACAGTGGAGCCGCAAAAATGTGTTCATCTTGTACTTTCCCCCAAAGCAGCTTGTACTGACCACTGCTGGAGGCCTCCTGGGCTGCTGGAGTGCATATCAGACCTATCGGGGCAAGACTTCTCTCCATCCCTCTATCACTACATCCTTCCTTGCCCATGTTGCAGCCATGGAGGACTGCATTTCACACTTTTTTTTTTTTTCCAAATTCTAGCAAAAGAAAAAAAATTGTCTTCCCTAAGATAATTCCATTTGCTGTGGAAGAGGGCTAGAAATACACACATTTGGAAAATGAAAGCTGGGAATCTCTTTAAATTCATAGTTCCCTCAGATGAGCAGAGCCGGTGGCTGCAGACTGCACGGAGCCTAAAGGCCAGCTCTGTACAAAAGGGCAGAGGCAGTTCCTGTATGTGCTCCATAACAGCGTGACACATCGCAGGGCTTTTGGACAAAGGGATGTATTTTTTATGTGAAATTGTTCCTTAGCTGTATATTTCTTTGTCCTCTGCCCGTGGGAATAATGATATCAAGCCAAGAATGAAAGACCCCTTTAAATTTCTCCATGCAAATAGGTTTGCTGTTAGTATTTCTTCCTGACTAGAGAGGCTGACAGGTTGAGGCAATACTAAAACCTTCATGGTAATGAAGAAGGGTACCTGAAATCCAGACGTTTTTAAACACACACAAATACACACTGTATTGAGAGCCACCCTTTCCAAAATGGGAGGGGGGTGGGGGTGGGGTGTGCTTGCAGGTAAAATATACTTCAGTAATTCCTCCCTGTCTTATAAACCAAATTGGTAAGGTTTAAGCTAACATTTCATCTTGACATTACTAATACATGTGTGAAAGCATTAAGCTTACACTTTCAATGCAGTCTGTCAGATTAGATCTATATCCCTGCTACCAAATAACAAGGGTACTATTGATTTTTCGTTATTTTCAAGTATTTGTTTTCTTCAGCTGAGCACATTCTATTTATTTTGGCACAGGTAACAGAGAAACAAAGGCAAGAGCCTTAACCTCTTTTCAGAAAGATTTAAGACTTGACAGGCATCAGAGCTTCATCAAACTGTTTGTTCCCATGGTGGTCTGTAACAGAGTATTTTCCTGCTTATTACTTCATTCGCTGTTCATTCACTTCATTTTATATCTAAATCTGCAGTGCAAAGTACACGCAGAGGTGGCGTGCAGGATGTGTTTTCTTCCAGAAAGACTTGTAAAGTACCTGAAATGTGGGTGTTCTGTGACCCTGCGGCTCAGTTCTGAGGCTCAGTCAGGCACCCACCAGGCACCCTCCATCCCCAGTGTCATCCTGCTCTATACTGCAAATGCACCTACAGTAAAGCAATGTATAAAATTATTTATACTCAGTAGGCGTTTACCTATGCCTGTTGCCAGGTGGATTTAAAAAAAAAAGATCCCAAACCTGTTTGCTGTTTTCTGATAAAAGCCATGATTTGACGATTAACTATTCTTCCAGCAGCAAGTCCCGGCGGGCGATGCGGTTGCTTTCCAGCCGGACGGGAGCAGGCAGGCTCTGTCCGTGCCAGGCCGTTCGGGGCTGGCAGTGCCCAGGGACAGTGGGGACCACCTGAAGGCTACGGCAGCCTGGTGCCCGTATCCTGCTGCATCTAACAACTTAATAGCAATATTGCCCGTGGGCATGCTTTTAGACACTACTGGTGACCCCATGCGTATTGTGTACTGTATATTGTATGTTCAGAATTAAGTGTAAACTGAGAACGTTACACACACACACACACACACACACATATATATGGGGGGGAGGGAGAGGAAAAGCCCTAACGACGCGGCCTGTTTTCTCCCTCCTGGGTGTGTAGGGGCGGTGACATGCTCCTATACTGGCACCTAGTGGGGAGTGCACGGGAGATGGGCGAATGAAGAGGGCGCAGGCTGCACCGACACACACCCTCGCCCCACGATATACCTGGGGGGACTAATTTTTTTCTGGGTTCTTCGAAAGCCCTTCCGGATTTTCACATTTTTAGCAGGCTTCGTGCTTGCTGCTGCTCTCGCAGCCTTCCCCCTCTGTCAGGCGGGAGCTCCTGCTGAGGTTGACATCGCTCTTGCCGGAAGGCCTCGGCCGCGCCAAGCCCTCTGCTCCCTGCTTGTGCACCCATCCTCTGGGACCCCACCCTCCCCCGTACGAGCTGGGATCCCTACCTGTGGTCCCCTCCTCCTGCGTTTTTCCTGCTGGATCCCCCCGTAGCAACCCATCCGCGTTTCCTCCTCCGGGTCCCCCGCCTTGACCTGGGCCTGACAGGTCTCTCAGGAAAGCAGGCGACCACTGGTGTTGCTTCCTGCCTTGTAGCTCCTGCTCCGGCTTTGGCCTCGGAGGAAAGGGCTGCCTCTTACCCGGTGAAGGACTTCCTCCACCAATTCCCGTCGCCCGCAGGAATCTCATGTCCCGCAATTGTCCCGTTTTAGCTGAAACAGCAAAAGGCTCAACGTACCACTTCTCCCAAGGTCCACCCTCTGTCATTACAGCATCTGAAAGGAAACACTGAAAAGACGTGACGTTCGTGCCAAAAACCATTTATCTTCTTCTTACCACCTATACAAAAAGGACAACTCTCCCGAGGAGCCTCCAAGGTTGGTCTCAAACACTGCAATCCAAATAGACCTCCTCGGCATCCCAGTGATACCAGTATAATCTTTCTGATTACAGTTAGATAAATTACTGCTCCAGTTTGTTTCTCTTGCTGTAGTCACCCTGGCTTATATCACAGCAGTTAAGGCAGCTATTTTCAAGCAGCAAGGCAGTATTTTCAAGCTCAGCTGCTTCCAGCAAGGAAACGGATGATGGGCGGTTGAGCTGAATTGCCAGTCCTACAGGAGAGCTGATCACTGGACAGTTGTGCTTCCCATGCACGGCACTGCACACTGCAGTTTTGCTTCTAAATTCGACAGGGGGCAACAGAAACACCTGCCGGATCCCTAGGGTTATTTCTTGTCCCACCAAGGCTTTCCTAAACTTCTCTCACTCGAACTACGAGTCTAGTGAGAGGGTGCGGTCTTTTCTTTGGTTTACCCATTCATTTTCCATTGCGGATGAAGTCTTTGCTTCCATCTTGAGCGAAACTTTTTGTTGGTGACATTGTTAAACAGCCCTCCATACCGTATGGCCTGTAACTGTGATTTACAACCCGTTTCTAGCTGCACCATGGTTCAGCTGACTTTTCTATTGAGCAGTTGATGTGAACGCTAAACCTATTCAAGGCTAGCAGCATTTCTGCAATTCATTCAACTTGAGGAAACACTGGAAATTTATTAGGATGTTTTTACAGTCCCGGAAATTGCTATGGGACTCTGTCACTAACAAAAGAACAGAAATGGCTCACAGTTTTATTGCGCTTTTTCATATGCATTAGGTAATGTAGGCCTTTGTCATTTCTTCAGTTTTTAAGTCAGACTCTGTGACACTTTCTGCTCTTGCAATTTTATCACAAGTTTCACTAATATTTGGTCCTTTCCTTAAAGCTCCAGCTCTTCGAGTCACTTGATTTGGCTACCTGAGAACCTCAGCTTTATGAAGAAACCAAAAAACAACTCTGTCCCTTGCAGCTGTGAAGAGCAGCCACAAAACATTAACTATAAAGCTGCTCACATGCCAGATGGCAAAGAAAAGCTAGAGCTCGCGTTTAAGTTTCAGGATGTTTTTACACTACTGATTTTGGCTTGTGATTTCTGAATCACTGAGTGCTGTTGTGGATGGTTATCTGGAAGAAAGAGGAGAGGGACAAGAAACCATTTACAGCTCTTTGTCCCTCTGTAATAGCCTTGAGCCAGCTTAGCACACCAGCTGAAATCAGGCAGCGGTCAGCAAGTTTGGCCTAATTTTTTCCCTTCAGACTCAGTCCTCGCCAGCCTACAGAGGCAGGCATCAGCAGAGCCAGTTACTCTGCCCTCACCACAATGCGTGACACGGGACTTCTCTCCTCAGATAGTTGCCAGAGCAGCCATAGCCAAGTGACAAGTTTGGGGATTAAGGTAGAAATTTTTTTCATAGTTTGAAAAAGAAGTGCCTGAATGATTTATGCAGATGGCTGCACCCAAGCCACAGACAGTACTGTGGCCCCAGGGCAGTACCTGCAACTCAACTACCCGAGCTTTCGCCCTTATCTCTGTTTCTGCCCTGACAGCGCTGTGCTGGGTGTCAATCACACTGGCGCCAAAGACCCTCTGACTCCCAACACCCAGGGACAGATGTAAGGAGCTGTGAGCAGTGGCCACGCTGCAGGAGACAAGGCACAGCAACAGGGCTCGTGCTCTGCCCTCGCTGAAGCCCCAGGTCCACTCCACCAGATGTCCCAGCGAGGACGATATTCTTGTATTTAGCCAGCAAAGGAGGAGGGGTTCCCATCACCGCCTTCCCCTTCCCCACTCTCATCAGGGGCTGGCCCGCACCAGGGTATTCCTGCCGAGGCCACGCAGCGGGTGGGCAGGCTTGTGCTTTCCCCGCACGTGCACGGTGACTGCAGCGCCCCACCCCACCATGAATTCTCTGTCTCTACAGCGGGGTTCATTTAAGCACTGCAAGCAGCTAGCGAGGAGAATGCGAAGCAGCCTTAGCAGCCGCGGCAGGGAATTACATCGTTCACAACACTGAGTCAACCAAGTGCTCAGGAGAAAGGCGCAAACCAACCACACGTCGGTTCTGGGAAGGGCATCCTTTCTGGTGACTGGTCTCTTTCCAAAATACTCGTAGCAGTGATACGAGGGCCAGTAGTGCTTTTGTTAAAGCAAAAAATTCTTCTAGAGCAGTGCATAGTAGGACACAGCCTTGGCCCAAAGCACTTGCTATAATTTAATGCAAGATACAACAAACTAGTGTCACATGCTAAGGGAGGGAGCAGCAGAGATAACAGGATCACACTTTGGACGGTTATGTCTTGAGCTGCATGTCTGTGAATCCTTCAGGCTGGCATTTTCAACCAGCCTTAGGTAGTTGGAATTACAAAAGGATGGACTAGAAAAAAAAGGTATTACCCTGTTTTCCCTTAGCATTTCTACAATATCCATAATCTTCTGAACCTTTTACTCATATCCGTGAGTGCTTACTCTAACAGGGAGTCATGTTACATCCTGCAAAAAGAAGCTTGCTTGTTTTTAAGACATGTGGTTTAGTTTCAAAATAGCATAAAATCTCCTTAGTTGCTGATAGAGGCCACAGTCAAACAAAAAGACTGATGGATTGGAGCTCAAAAAAAAAACAACCCGGCCTTTAGGGATACCAAACGTAATTGTTCACACAGTGTTCAGTTATGAAGACTTTATTATGTACAAATTTAAGTTTATACATACCAAATGTTCTTGAGTCAGCAAAACAAGCGGGACTGCCTTGTTCCAGTAGATCTTTTTTCCACTCTTACGATGGATTTTTTAAAATAAAGAATCATCAATAACCATGACAGGGTTCCCTCAGTGGACGGACATCCCAGCATGCCATGAAGTTGTCTCTCCCGAGAAGCATTTCCACAGGCTTGCGGGAAATCATAAACTACTTAGGTGGAATGAGATTTACAAAGCTCTCCCAGCCAGCTGCATCACTGCTTGTGAGCAGGTCCTGGAGGACAGCTAACTACGCAAGAGCCCAGCAAGGAAAGTCATCAGCAGAGCACCTTGCCCAGCTGTGAACAGATGGGAGAGAGAGAGGAGGAATCAGAAGATAAAGGGGAAGAGCGGGAAAGTTAAAACTCCTCATGCTCTCTAAACATTGGCTTTGGGAATACACCCCATATACGTATATTGCTTACGATATAACAGTACTTCTGTCCAAAGCTTACAGAGGCAGTCACCAAATAAGTTGAAGGAAATTTCAAAAAAAGCACCAACCTGCAGCCCTGAAGAGCCTTTGCTGGGGGGCTGCACCAATTAAGGGCGGTTAACGTCTCTTACCAATACTGCTATGCTGCATTAGTGATTGCACCCCAGCATCAGCAGTGGTACACAACAAAGTTTGGCCAAGGGCTTGACAAGAGGGTGCAGTGCAAGAACTGATCTAGGCTGGGGCCGCCACAGCTTTCAAGACTGACCAGTCTGCCTCTCTGATTTTGGAAGCAGAGAGGGTTCAGTTATATATATATATATGTATGTATACATATATATGTATAAATAGTCCAGAATTGTTTTGTGGCTGGGAAGAAGATTGTGCTCACGCCAACAAGCACTCGGCCAAGAGAAGTCTGGCAGAGACAAGTCTCAAAAGAAGAGAGGAGCTGTGCCTCTGTACAGGCTAAAATTACAGTGGAAATGGGCAGCCCTGAACCAAGAAGCCCAACTTGTACAACAGCATTTTTAGGTGGAGAACGATAGAACGATGCTTGTGGCAGTCCCTTCCTCCAGCTGCCTCCATGCTTTGCCCCTCGGGTCTCCCCACTGTTCCCTTTGGGTAAGCATCCGTGCCCACCTCTCTCCACAGCTGATCCCTCCTCTCACATAAGCAGCATCAGCTCACTGATAAGATAATCAAACCAAATGGCTTGTATTAGGAGGCAGCTTAGTCATCTTTTTAAAGAAAGCCACTGAATTAGGCACATAACGAGCATCCAAACAAGCAGCCTGCTTTTCAGGAACTACTAAGCACCACATGTATGTCCTGTATATATCCAGGATACACATATACATGCATACACCCCATGTATATCCTGTCTAATTTCAGGGGAGCTGTAGGTTGCTCCTCACTTTTGCAAATGAGGTCCTTGGGTACCTATGAATACATTTGGGAAACTTGCAGGCTTGCTTTTTTTTTTTTTTTTAATCTTGCCCATAAATTATATCACTTATGAGTCAAAACCCCATCTGCTCTAAATTTGCACTTGATTTCATGCACAAATAGGGTTCACACATGTAAGTCCTGTCATTTGTGTTCTCCCAGAGGCAGTGCATAAATTACCTATGCACAAAACAAGAGGTCGGTCAGCTTTACCTCGTGCGCTGCCGAGTAAGTGCACATCAAAGGGCATATTGTGTTCCTGGAATGAAAATGAGGAGTCCTGGCATGGGTCACTCCCTCCACACAGAAATGCTGCTTTTCTTGGGCACAAAGAAAATCCCTAACAACTTTTAAAAAAAAGTCTGCCAGAAGTAATCAGCTAGCGGAAGGTTCAGAAGGAGTCAGGGTTTGGGTTAGCACTAACAACTAACACAGGAGATTTCACAAAGCTGTTTGAAACCTGATTTTGATCTTTGAACAGACAGTAGTAGGTCTTCATTAGAAATTATGCCCATTTTGTAAGACAGCTGTGAGAAGCAGTACTAAATATGATGTTAAAGTACTTCTATATGATCAGTATAAATGGAGGCAAGACATTCAATACCAGTTAGACGGAGACTATCAAACTCTGTAGAAATCACAGGGTTAACTCAGGTCAGCCAACATGAAGATAAATACAGAGTGCCCCTGCAAAAGTGCTAACTGCAAAAGTGTGTTCAGCAGCATGGGGTTTTACATGATTCTTTCAGTCCCTCTTCTAGGCGAATTTTCCGTGGAAGACAAGTGCTTTGAAAAAGTAGGCATCTCACTTTGACTGCTTTATACTCCAGCCGTAATCTGTACGAAAAGCAGGATCTCAGTGAGAAGCGAGGGAGGAAAGACACTGACTCTGAGTGGCTCTTTCCCAGATAAATAAATTAAAAACATAGTAACACACAATGACTACCACAGTTTGTAAATTAAGGGAGTAACTGGTGCATAGTGAGGCACTGATGTATAGCCTGGAGGAGGAACAACTTGATCTGAACTACAAACAATTCACTTAAAAAAAAAGACTTTGAAGAAAAAAATTGTCTCCAGACCAGCTTGTGAATAAAGAATACCGAAAGGCAACGCTGATACTCCATTAGCAGCACAAAAATGGAACTATCCCCCAAGTCTGGCATAAAAATTAATTCCTTTTTCTTAAAAATGTAGCTGCTTTGACATCTCAAGTTAACCGCTCCAGTGCTGCTTGGACAAGCATGGCTCGAGACAGCAAACTACTCTGCACCAAAAAATACAGTGCCCTGCACAGGCATCTGAAATTGCTGCAAATGCAGCTCAGGCCAGCGCCTGCTCTGAGCCCTGTGGCGCAGGCAGAGGGTGTCAGCCTGCACCACGCTTCTGCTGCTGGAACTGAGAAATCCTGGCCATCAGCTAGCATCTCTGGGGGGTGTATCTCCAAACTGAGACATCTTAGCTTTGTCAGAGCCACCTAGTTGTCTCTGAGCGGTGATACCCTGTGAGGTGCACATGTGCCCAGAGGTCCTGTCATCTGGCCACTTGGGCCATGGGAAGAGGGAAAGAATTTTTTTTGTCTCAATTTTGTCCATTTTTCTGTTCCCAAGGCCAACGCCACAGCTGTCACCATTCAGCCAACCTAGCATGACCCCTCTGGTGACCCCACGGAAATGTGAGCCATGGCTTCAGTGAGCAACAGCTCACACTCAGAAAGTGTGCAGACAACAGAGCTACAGCTCCACCAGAATAAAGGGGCCAGGGGGCAGGGAACGAGTCCAACATCTCTTCTTCCAAACTGGCCACAGCAATTTGGGTTAAAGCAACAGTGAGATTCCTGGAGTGGTCATAGGAGGCTAGGCACAGCCTTGAAGGCCTCCAAGAAGATCATAGTTTCTGGATGTCTTTTCTGGAACTAAGTTTTTATCTCCTTACTTCACACATGCTGCTTTATTCCAAAATCCTGCTTTTAAATTTTCTTTTTTTCCCCCTTTTTCACACGGATAATAAGCAGTCCCATTTGCAGTTGCCTGTTACATTTTATATTTGTTACTTCTAAAAGATAAGGCTAAACTGTACTTCAAGTCTCACTCAAGATCTACAGAAAGTTTCAACTGCTTTCAAAAAGTAGGTTTTGGCCTAAACTTACTTCATAGTAAGAGCCAGACTAGTGATTATTTAAGTCTCTTGTTTCCTTTTGGGTGGGCAAGATTTTGTGAGAGCTACTTTAACATCCAAGTGGGTACAAGCGTGAAAGCCCATTGCGACGAACAGATTTTTACAGGAGCAAGCTCTAAGAGTGTGTGTCCAGGCAGGTTTGTTAGGTGGCCAAGAGATGCACATGTGTACATACAAGTGCAGGATGCAGCTTGGTAGTACAGCCATAACCTAAATCTCAGTCTTACACTTGGAAATAAAAATCAGAGTATAATAAGCAGAACTTGGCCAGACATCTTCTGGAGTTCAATTAAGAAAGACTTTTGACAAAGAATGCTTCAGTAAAGACATGCCTTAAGACTTTTTTTTCTCTACTTCTTCAGCTGAAATACCGATAGCAAATCATTTTTTTAATCACTTCCCTGACTTTATAATACAGTGTTAACTTACACTGTCTCTGTGCTGCGAGCTCCATGTACAAAACTGTTTGTCTCCTCAATCATTAAGAAAACATGCAGTACCAGCATTAGCTTGTAACTTTTCAAATCTTGGCAGAGCTTGCATTCAACCTCTCAACTTCCACTCAACTTTCTTGTCTTGTTTTTAAGTTTGTTTCTTTTAAGCACAACTAAAGGAATCCACTCTCCCTCCTCCCCTCCTCAAAACCAGACTTTTGCATCAATCAGTCTCACTGGCACCTTCACCATTAGGCTTCATACATTTCTGTGCTGTGATTGCAGACGAGATCTTTAAAACAAAAACTTTAAAAAATCTAAATTTAACAGCATCTGAAGGTTAAATACTGTGCAAAGCAAGAGAAGACAGTGACAGGAGAGCACTCAATCACTATGTAGTTTCTCATCCCAATGAAAGCATCCTTTGAGAGCCTGCCTAGGTGTTGTCTAGCTTATATGATACAGTGCAGTGCCCATCAGCACTTCTGTTTGGAAGCTTGCTTCCTAGAAATCATCAGCAGGCTCATTACTCATAAATCAGAAGGCGGATTTCAACCAGGCCTGGGAATCTGGAGATGCTGCATGAAGAGGGAGTTCTGTCTGCTCTGCGGGTTTCAGACCAAGGGTGGGGGTTTGGCTTGGCTTCCTATCCTTGTGCATTCAATCAAGTGAATTGCACAACTATGCTGCTTTGGTCTATTTAATGTAATGTTTCCTGAAATGTCATTTGTGAGTAGTACAAGTTATGGTTGTTGGTGGGGGAGGGGGGTCCACAGCCTAATAACATAAAGCAAGCTATCCAAGGGACAAGGGAAGACAGGAAGGTGTTCTTTCCATCGGACACATTGAAAAGTGCCTATGTATTCAAGATGTACTTTTAGTCCCTACAACATCAGGTGTGAGGTAGCTCCTTGCATCTAGATGGGTCCCATCATTAGTAAATCCCCTCACAGGATAAGGACTTTAGGCTCTAAAGTTGTCTTTCCAAAGAGAAAGGTAAAGGCAAATGTATATTGGTCCATTTTGGAAATGTATGCATAGAGACAGAAGATACAGGCTTGACGTCAATCAGTCTCCAAGTCAATTTAATGTGCGGCCTCTATTTCACCCATTCAAGAGGTTCCAAAAAACTGCTGAGGCCAATGGGAGTTTTCCAGTGACATCAACGCACTTTAGAGCAGGGAACTCACCTAAGGACCCAAAGGTAAGAAGCTTTCTTGTCCTTCCCTAATTTGCTGAAGAAGACGGGGTCAATTTTAGTGCTAGTATACACAGAGACGTATGTAGTTGAGGAGCATCAGTAATTTAAAACATCATGTAACTGACTCCCACCTGGGAGGATTATTATGTAAAATGCACAGTGATATCTCCAACCTCTCTGACTATGGAAGTGCTGAATAAGCACAAAATAGTAAGTAAAATGGGTAATAGCATATTCCAGAGGAAAAAAAAAAAGCACTATTATTCATTCAAATCCATTAACTGTGTTAAGAAAGGAGAAGGTGATTCATTCCAACTCTTCTCTACTTCAGTACAAAGCAGCTGTTTTTTAATCATCAGTGATGGTTGTGTCATTGAAATAGAGACTGCTAGCTGGATTACCATAAAAACCTGCCAATTAATTAACTGAGCTCCATATAGGCAAAAATAATAGCGCTTAAAAGCACCTTGTCCTATCTCTGTTGAGAACGGACATCTGTCTGCTCTGGTAAATTGAAGAACTAGAACCTCAAGGACAAAGGATGTAATATATTGATTGATATCTGTGCATTTTGGAAGGTTCACTGGCTGTTCTTTATATTCTTCACATGTCAAGTTTCTCTGTCTTTCGGTCTGTACTTCTGTAAGATCCTTACTCAGATTTTGATTCAGTAAACTGCGTTATTAGGGCCACCTCCAGCTACGGGAACTGTCAGCAAACAGTAGTTGAGCAAACCCACTTCTACTTAAGAATAGCATAAAAACCACAATAGTAAAATCATGGAAATTACTACTAGTCAGTCAAAATGGAAAATAATGAGGTTCCACAATATTTTTCTGGGTGTTCAAGTCATCTCCCAGAGATCCCAAATCCTCTCTTTGCAAAGTGTGTATCAACAGCTTATTTCATGTTATTATCAAGTATAGAAGAGGTAGCTTCTGGCCAGCTCAGATTTTTCTGATTATCATCCAGTCATATACTTGTACAGCAGATAGTGTGAATGTGCATACTTCTTCCTACCGTTCACCATCACCATAGCATCACCACCATAGCTTATAAAACCTGTAAGCACAAACAAGACAACCTGTGTATTGTATGCACGATTGATAGTGCAAAGCAGTATTCTCTGAGGATGGCTAAAGGTGAAGCAGGGTATTTAACTGCTCAACAGCTGCACCTCTAGAGTCATTTTAACTCTATGTGGCCAGTAATCTACCATGTTTCAAAGCCACCTGCTTGTTCTGCTAGGAAAGCAGGGGTATTAGTAATTATTTTTCTGCAAATTCTACAGAACTGGGACTATAACTTCCTTTGTGTTTGTTTATTTAAAACTAAATGTTTTCACTCTGACTCAGTTTCTGAGAATTAATAATGACACCTCAGGCAAAAGTCAAATGTTATTTTAGTTGACAGTATTTCTAGAAGTCTAAAAAAGGGCAAAGACTTGTTTTCTTCCTTGGGTGCCTTCTCTGTGTATCAATTTCCCTTGGTAGGTCTTTATTTACTATCTCATGTGAGATACTTCTTTGCTACGGAAATTTCCTCTGAATCGCTACCTGGGGGAGAAAATAACATCACTCCCTACAGCAAATTTCATTCACGTGTACAAGAGATATTCAAACAATGAAGTCAAAGGTTTTTGCGTCCATTACAGTTGCTAAGAGTTCTCAGAGATGTTACTTGGATCAAAAAGAGGTCTGCACTGGGGTTTTTTATTTTTAGTGGCAAAAGGTTAAAACGATTTGGATGCCAGATGAAGGGAATGATTGTTGTTCTGGTTCGCTGGTTTGTCTGAACAAGAACTGTCTTCAATGTGTTAATGAAAGACGATGTCAGGGTAAGAGAGTAAACTTTGCTTAGTCAGTGCCTTCCTGACCATGTTGTGTTTTATAGCAAAATAGAGTGTACGCTGCCTTCGGCTTGCTTTAAAAGCATAGTCCTGGTCAAGTCTGGGCTGGAGATTTCTTGAATCATAGTATGTTGTTTGGAGCCAAGTGATGTTTTGCTTCAATTTCGGCCATTTGATTAATAGAGTGTGTTTATACCCCTTCCCTCTTGTTTGTTGGATGAAAATAGACCTGCCGAACAATATGGGAAAATGGTTTCATCAGGGACTGAGTAATACTATAGAAACTGAAATGTGTGTATGAGGGAGAGAGTGTGAATGGGAAAAAATGGTCTCTTCTATTTCCTGTCGAGCTGATGGTGAGACTGGAGGAGACCCACTTCCTCCAGGGAGTTTATTTAAACTGTGATACAATAGTTATTCTGAAAAGACGGAGGGACCCTCTGACAGGACTCAGCTGCTTTGTTGACTGCTGCTATGAAGTTGCTCTTGGTTTGAACCCCCAGACCAAAGGGTAGCTTGAATTAAGAAACTGAGCTTTGGGTGATGCTAGAAATTGGGGAAGGATTTGGGGTGAAGGGAGCTGCAACTGACATGAAGTGTGTCTTCTCCAAAAGGAATAAGCAGGTGTCGCGTCCCAAGGTTGGAGCGACTCAGGTTCATGGATTTTCTTTGTTAGAACTGAGGTGAAATGACACCAGGGGAGTTCAAACAACGATCAACATTTATTCAGCCAAGTTAACCTGGCCCAAGTATAAGTGAACTTATCAATATGAACATTGCATCATGTCATTTAGCCGCCATTTGAAAGGAGAAGGAAGTTATAGAAAAAGAAACAGAAAAAGTAACATGAAACCATGTCAGTAAACTGTACAACACATGTTAACCATACATAAGCCTTAGAAGAAAATAAGGAGAGGTCTCCCGCTGAGTCATGAGGTTCAGAGTGGATCCCCTTGCTTTCTAAACTCCTTCTCAAACAGGAGCTCAGGGGCAGCTAGATCCACTCCTAGTCCCAGGCTTGGTCAACAGGTTATATTTAAAAGGATGAGGTGTAGGGAATTGGGGGGGGGGGGGGGGAGAGAGAGAGGAAGAAAGAGAGAAGAAAATAATTTCACCAGTCCTGGGTCCAGAGTTGGTCCAGCCAGTCTGGAAGCCCAGTTCCAGAGGGCATGTGCTGAGAACTCGTCCCCCCTTCTCTTACACCTAAAGGGTCCGTGCCTGTACGTGGGGGTTTGCCATCACTGAGCAAGCACAGTGAGAGCTCAGGAATGTTCCAGAAACGAGTTGGTGGTCTCAACATGCGCAGTTCACATTCCTGGGATTCTCTGGAAATGGGTCAGTGGGACCTACTGGGGGGTCGTCAGGGAGTTGCTTCTCCCTCCCTGCCGGCATGACCGCTGTCTGACCTTTCCTTCCAGTGCATGTGTTGTGTGCTTCTTCTCATGGCTGCTTAAGATAATGAAGTGTGGCTCTGGAGAAGCACAGTCCCACCCTCCGTGGGGCCTTCTCCTCCAGCTACATTTTCCTGTTAACGCAACTCCAGCGCTTTTAGAGAGGCCATCTTCTCCACCAAGGTTCTTTAACAAATGTTTGAGACATTGGCTATAATTTGTCAGACCATGACAGCAGGTTACTTCTGTGCTGCCCCGTGGTTAAGCCTGCAGCATCAGAAAGCATTTTGCAGTATGGACACAGTGGAACTGAGTCTCTCAGTCTGGTGAGAGGTTTGCAGGTCTGTCCTTCACGCTGCACTTCACATAGATCTCGAGGAGGGGCAGAAATCCAGTTTTACCCCTAGCAGGTGCAAGAGAAACGCAAAGCCGAAAGGAAGCTTAGCTGCAAGTTTGTGGATTGTCCTTCCACTGTAGGTGTTGAGGGGGTTTTTACTGGATCTCCAGCACTGTGAGGACTTCAGGCTATGTCTTTACTAGTCTGTAAAGCGGGCCCACCGCTGTTGTCTGGCCCAGGCTTTCAGTCAAAGTATCTTTGCTTTTCACACTCACACCCAATTTCAGGAGAATGTGGCCTTGCCCACACCAACTCTGATGGGAACAGTCTTGGCCCATGTCTCTGAATGAGGCCTGCATGTTGTCTGCACAACTGTCACAGCCAAAACCGCGCAGGGACTATGGCACCAGCCAAATACTACAGGCAGGGATGTGCCAGTGCCACACTTTTGCCTGGCCTCTGTTCAGTTTACTAACATAGATGTAACCTAACAGATGCCATACAGGATGACTGATGTACAAGATGCATGAGGAAAGTGGTCCAAAATAAGTCGGTTAGCCTCATTTCCAAGAGAAGTTCACATGCTCTGTACATAGCCTGTGTCCCTTCCACGTAAATCTTGAATCCGTTGACCAGAGTTGACTAACATCTTCAGTTCTCCGAAGCTTCATGGCAAGGAGGAGAGCAAGGAGGAGCAATGCAAACAGCCAAATTAGGGTTCCTTCTGAGATGAGACCGTGATCTCATCCTTGTTAGAACAGGGTCTGCCCAGCAAAAACGTCTTGCACCTGTCCTACTGTTTTAGTTGAAACCCAGGCCTTCAGTCAACAAGTGCAATCATCCCAGGATGAAACTGAGGAGAAACCATGCTTACTTAGTCCCAGTTCTTGTGCAAATATGTATTTGTCTCTGATGTGTACTTCTGCTCAACCTTCAATTCGCAGCAAGACAACACAAAACCTCTTTGCTCTTGTGGGAGTGGAGACCCCTCAGGCAGTGACCATCTGAAGGACTTTCTTATGGAAGGGCTTGGGGTGCTCGTTTCCAGCTACAGGTTTCCCAATGAATTATCAAGGTAAAAAAAAATGCAGTACAGCCTCACAGATGAGCAGAATTAAGTTTACAGGCAGGGGATGTGGAAAAGTGTCCCAAAATGGTATTTCGTGCTGAGGATCAATTTCTATTGTGAAATGGATTTTTTTCTGAAAACAGTTTGGAGTGAAGAAACCAACCACAGGAAGGACTATATTGTAGCCATTTCTTTCCTTCAGACTTTAGAAGCTTGTGACTCTGCATGAAAGGTAGCAACAAACCCTGCATTTGGTTTTAGATGGGGTTGTAGTAGCTATTGCAGCTGGTTGTTAAAAGTTTATGATAGTGTTAGGTTCGCAATGTATTTAAAGTTACCATTAAAAACTTCCAGGTGCATACTGCAACTTCTTTTCACAGTATTTAGGGTTGTCCTGTCCTCACAATCTGAGGATCTAGTTATCTTGCCCTTGGTCCTTCCAAGCACTTTTCAGTTAGCTGTGAGATGAGGAAAATCCATACATCGGGGACACTGTAACGAGTAACAGACAATTGCATTTTGTATGACATGGGCAGGAGAGAGAGATCCTTTCTGAGTACAGAGTTACAAATGGGTCAGGAGAGAAAACCTTGAAGGTCATGGTGCTGCAGTGTTATGTTTTGGGGGGATCGATTTAGGAAGTGGGAAAGGACCAAAAGGAGAAGGATAATGGGCAAGTCCAGTAGGTTACGCAGGATCATCTGACACAGGAGGTCAGGCTGAGGATAAGGCAGACACCCCAGCTAAAGAAAGGTTTTAGTATGCCCAGATTCAGTGGTTTTTGAAAGCACTGAAGGGAAGAAGGTTTCTAAGGAAAATACTTGAGCTGTGGTACCTGAGAGGGGTTTGTGTAAGTCTGTATAATTTTGTATAAAGCTGAATTACACTGTCTGTCCTGAGTAAATGCTGTCAGCGGGTGGAAAACTGCACTAGAAAGGGCTAGCGGGAATCTGGGAAACAGCTCTCTGTCCTTGAGATGGCACTTGGGGATCTCAGAGCAATGGAAAGTTTATTTTTGTTCACCAGGCCGGACTATTTTCAGGCAGTGAGGTCTGTATGCTGTACACATCCATTACCAGTACACAAGGCAGTACAACCTGTACTGCTAGCAGATTTCTGTTCTTCTAATGGGATGGAGAAAGAGCTGAGGGAAGAGGTTTTTAACAGGTACAGGTATTTATTAGCATTTTGACAGCTACTTCATAGAGTTGCAGCAAGCAGCAAAGTCAGCTGATGAAGCGCTAATGAAAACAGAGTTGAATAATTTGAAGCTGTTTCTTCCTATGTGATACCAGGGGATTGTGGGACGTTTTGTGGCATTGTTTTTGAAAGAAAGCCATAGAGTTAATTATCTAGGAGAATATTGGGCATCTGCTCAGCAAGGACATATGGGAAACTCAATATAATAAGCTGCGAGTGGGTAACCTAGTCTCCCTGGTCCGGGCACAGTGTAAGTCCCATAAGTAAAGGAGAGCAACTTGTGTTTAGCACTACTGGAAACTGAGGTTGTTCCTTAATGACTAGTAGTACAGTGTCATTTCTGGATTTACCCAGGGTGAGTAAAGGGGTTTCAAAGCCTTCACTAATTCCTCTCTTGTTCTCTCCATCCTTTCTGTGGCATTATTATAATCTTTCAGCGATCCCTTACGTAGAGGCTCATTCAGATCATTATTTCACCAATTCTTTTTAAACAGGGAGAGAGGAGGGTGGGATCAGAGGAACTAGAAGCAAGTTGTCCTTCTGAACGCAGACTGCAAAACATTAGCCTCCATTTTCACCAAGAGACAAGAGGAAATACCAGGGAAAAGCAGCTAAAGGTCACAGAATGGTACATTTTTCGTGTAGTTTACCAGAAGTATGTGAAAACAGCTGTAGAGAGAATGGATAAATTATGTTTTAACTTTGGATTGAGCTCAGAATTTTGAACAAAAAAATATACCTACCCTATTTATAGCTAGTTCTGTCACAATATTGTATGTTATTGTGAATTTATTAGCTGGCAAAGGTTTTTAATAAATCAATGTGCAAGGCATCCATGTAACAAAGCAGTTATAATGAGACACAAAACAAGATTTTCGCTTGAGTTCCTTGTCCTTTTTTCCTTGGGACTCTTTATCTCCTGTCCTATTAGGAAATGTCTAAGTTTATATGCCCATATGCTGAGAGAATGAAATACCAGTGTGCCAATGGAAAGGTTTTGTTCATGTGGACAATGTTACAGTGCTGGTGACCTCTGCAGGAGATAGGGCCATGGTTTTTGACATACAATTACTCAGCTGCCACCAGAGCATGAAACAATAAAGAATTATCATGTATTATGTACAGCAAAGCAGCTTTTACCCAGACACGGACTTAATCACATGAAAATTTAGCTTAGAAGAAGTTCTGCATTCATTCACGTGCCAGTAATATTTGAGAGAAAATAAAAGGTTACTAAAAAGCATTTTAATTGCAGAAGCAATGCATTTGGAATTAAAAGGACTTGCAAACTTAAAAACACATGCAAATCTGGGTACTCCTTTCTGTGACTATGAATTTCCATTAATATTGAAAGATTTAATAAACCTAATCATATGCAGCAAAAAATCACCTTGCCCTTCAACGCAAATATTTAAAGAGTGTAAGGCCGTGAACAGGATCATCAGTGAGTTTAACTCCCATAATTCATACTATTTTGTGAAGTCTTAGAAATCCTATTATGACAATGGGCTCAGAAAAATGCTCATATTTGAATCCAAAGTCAAATATAATTTCAAATATTTTCACAGCTATGTGTTGCATTTCATTTCTAATAATACTACCTTCTTTTTTCTCCTTTTCTGAATACTATGAAAAACAAGTATTAAATTTGAACATGCTGCTGGCAAACAAGGCGCATAGACTGTCAGCTAAAATTCACAGTTCAAAAGCCATGCTTTCTTTTGTGGTTTTTGTACCCCTTCTACCAGCCTAATTTACAATATTAACTGACATTTGTTGCATGCAGAGTTTCACTATCAAATATGGACCATTCATTGTCTGTAAACTACCTATTAAGCAGGCAGTTTCATGAAGAAGTTCAACAAATAATTTCAAACGACAGAAAAAAAAATTACTCCGCCTTTTCACAAAAATTTCCTAGTAGGGAGATGTCAGTCTTAACAAATGCATTTTCTCAGGTGATTTGCTCAGATACTTAGTGGTGATTTCAGATTATTAAAACTGAGTACTATGCTCCCCATATCAGGTTTCTTACTGCCTTTTTCTGCTTTGATTATCAAGTTGATAGAGCTCTCAACTGCAAAACATATAGTGGCTGATGGAGCCCATCAGAACACAGTCTTATTGTACAAGGTGTAAAAGACACCAGGCTTCTCACAGCAGGATCTTGATTTTGGTTCCCAGTCACTTCAGGAAAAAGGAACTGTCTCCACTTCATCATAGAAATATCAGTATGTTTATTTTATCTCATTTTTTACCAACTGGCAATTCAACAAAATTCTGTCTGTATATAGAGTTGCATCCATTTAACTAGAAATTCATTGCATGCATCAAAGAAAGGCAAGTAACTATAAAGTGCATTAAATTTCAAAGTAATGTTTACATGCACTAAACCCAGATCGTCATTAGTGCAGCTCCACTGATGACAATAGTTGCTCCAGTTCTGCAGTCACACGGGATCAGAACCAGACCTGGGCTGGTTTAATTCTGCGGAGTGTCATACAGTCCTGGAGAGGGTAACTGTCAGCAAGAGGTGAGTTAGACAGCTAAGGGGGCCAGGTCAGCTCCTTGGCAAGGCAGGGACAATGAATGTTTTCAGCTGCAGTGGTGAAAGGGCTGTTTCCCTGCCCATGTACCCTCAACAATTTTATTAACTTGTTTTCATTCCTTTTTTTTTGTTTTCATTCCCTTCTAATGCTGTTGTTCATTTTCAGATTTCTTTTTTAATATTTTTAATTCAGTTTTAATATCCTCCACAGGAATTTAAAAACAATCTAGTCTTTAAAACTTAATTGTAGCATTTGTTATTCCATAAAAATACATTTTAAATTTTCAGATCCAATTTTGTGAAGTAATTGGATAATAAACAAATAATGAGAACAACAAGACCCTTATTAACTTTTTAGTCATTAAACTGACTTAACATTTTAGAAAGAACAATAACTTTTCCAATAACATTCCAGAATAGTGATTATAATTATAATGCACCAAAACAAATGTATAAAATGATGCTGTCTTTCTTGGACGGTAGGATGGAAATTTGTAATTAGTTACATTTTCCCCGAGCAGCACAAATTGCCAGTGTTTCTCTCCAAGAAGGAACTGTGCCCCCTCCCACTGCAAGCAACGCAAACAATCATGTAAGCATTAATAAGGATGATCACTCAGCAGCGCTGCCAGTCAGTCCCCCTGCAATGAACCTCCTTCTCCTGAGCGAGTGAGTCTCACTGATCATCACTCTGGGTCATCACTCTGGGTGCCTACTCTGGGTTCAGTCCTGGACACAGCTGGTAAATCCAAATCCCCCACCCATTTCCATGTCTGGAAGACGGCCCCATAAAAGCTCGGGAGATGCCACCAGCTCAGCTGTCAGCAGTGCTTCAGCAGCATCCCTGTACCAAGCCAAAAGGGCAGCCTTTCCCCAGTTCCCCTGGGGCCAGTCCAGGGCAAAAGGAGATGCTGGAAGTGCTGCAGGGAACCAGCCTCCTCCACCACTCTCCTTCTGATGAAGATCCTGCGCGCAGGCGCTTGGCCTGAGCTGGGGTGAGAGCCGTGGCGTGGTGGGGCTCTCGGTGCCCAGGGGAGCCTGGCCAGCCAATACTGTGGGACGCCTGCGCTCCTTCCCAAGCACAGATGATAGCAGAGCGATCCGCCACCCACGTGACCCACACCAATTAATACAGCTTATTGTGATGGGTCTGGTCCTGGCTGGGGCCAGGAGAGCCTCATCTGGTGCAGAACAGAGCAGCCCTGCCTTGGGGTGGCAGACGCCATTTCACGTACCTGCAGAACTGTCCACAGGTGGGACCTGGGAACATACTGCTGCGTGATCAAGTGCAGCCCTTGGTACTGTCCGAAGTACCACTTCGGCACCTCACACCGCTTTACAACTTACTTAGGCCTGTCAATCCACCATCCCGATCACCTAATGTTCTCTCCTTATGTTCAAAAAATCCAGGTGAATGCTGGACAACAAGAGACTCGAGCAGCGCTGTGGAGCCCCCAAATTATTTGTAACGCCTTACAACAAAACATAAGCGTGTGCTCTGATGAAGTGTTGACTAAACTTTTCCTGTCGCCTAATCGGCTGGAAATCTATCAAAGTATCTTCTGGCTGAGTAAGAGCTATTTGTCAGCCCCCCTCAAGCAGCCCAAGAGGACTGGGCTTCAGCCCTGTTTCTCATCCCAGTTCTCATCCCTCACACTGCCAATGCAGTTCAAGGAGGAGGCTTTAAATGCATGCTAGCCCTTAATCACACCAGCAGTGCCTTTGAAGTCACGGAGGACTTCATTTTAAACACTTCTCTCCCACAGTTCTAAAATAGCCACGGATACAATAAGCAACAAATGACCACAGGGTTTCTCAAGCAGCTCAGCGTACGCTGGTCGTGTCTCAGGCAACACAAACTTCAGAGGAGAAGCTTGTTTTCAATGGGAGAAAGAGTACAGGCCTGACTGCGCAGAGCAGGACTTTGGTTTTGAACATCAAGTAAAAGCAATTTATCTTTTTTTTTTTTTTTAAAGGAGCAGCTGCCCACAGGCTTTCCTACCCAAGCTTAGGTGTAGTAGGTCGAAAACCAAGACACAAAAAAGGACAGGTGACAACAATCTCGGCCCAGGACTATTGTGTTCAGCCCAGCTCTGCTGCTCCAGCCACAACACTTGGAGGAAGTGCCACACAAACAGAGGAAGCAGGATTCGGGCTGAGAAGGATTTAGTAACGGCATTACTACGCTCTCAGCACTGATGCCTGCAAAAGATAAAACCTGGGAAAAGACCTCGGGTTCCTACTCTTTATTGTTGCTGCCTGGGATTTAACTTGTATGTCTGAACTATGTACATATTTCACTGATTTAGGTGGGGCGCCATGAACGTATTTATACGGGCCGAGACAGTGACAGGACTGCTGATGTTTACAGTAACAGGTTAGAGAGGCTTTGCCAAAGCATTCTTAGTTTTTAAAATGATTGGTCCAACCCAGCCCCCTTCCCCCTCTCCATTGTTATTTTGTCTGCTGGATTTACGGAAGAAGGAAATGGTAAATTACCACAAAAAAATAGCATTTATCTTGCCAGGACTGTGTTGCTTTGAACTTGGATGATATTAACATATCAATCAGATTCAGTGATATGTTAAACAAGGTTGTCCCTGGTTTATGGTTTACCAAAGCTGGGAGTTGAACCGTGGCTTTGACTGCACGGTGGGCAGGGAGCTTAACTCCACCAATCTAAATCCTTCACATGGACACGTAGCACTGACACTGAGCGCAGGGCACCATTTATTTTATCTGAGTTATGTTGACCCAAAATAAAGTCCAGTTTACAATTTAGTTGGGACTGAAAATTTGTCCCGATGAAGCTACTTCAATACAGTGATGATGGCTGAAAATCCTTGAAGGAGGAAAGCGCAGAACAGGGAACATAATGACAGACTACAAACACTGTGTTTAGAGTAGTCTTGTAAGAGGAAATATTTTTGGATGACATTTCCAGTTCCAAATCAAAGCTTGGCCAATTAGATGGAAAATGAATTTAGAAAGGAAACATTAATTAGATTTTGATACAGATGTTAATTCCAAAACTTCATGAAGCTTCAAAGATTTGCCTGCTCCACTCCACTGTTTCCTGATTATGGAATATTCATTATTTCACAATAAGTCTTCAGGCTAGGGACAGCTTAATTTAACTACATTGCTTCCTTTGGGGACGACTAGGAACTTGTTATTTAAGTGTTAAATGGCAGTACTGAACTGGATAGTGATTTGAACTGGACTGAACTGGATTTACAATACAAAGAAGCATGGCATGCACCAACCTACTGGCTACAAGGGATTAAAAAAGATGAGAGAGAGAGAGTAAATCGAGTAATTTCCACAGGCAATAGCTTGGAAAGAAGTCTTACTCTTTTCCTTCTTGCCTCTTTTAGGAAATAACACAGGCACCGAAATGAAGAAATATATGCAAATAATATTTAATCTCACTTGTGTCTGCTTTCAAAATGACACTTTTCCTCCCATACGTAAGCCAACAGTGAAAACAGATATCGCTAAATAAATAATTTCATAAACAATAGCAATGCCCCAAAAGTAAATTAATCCTCAGGGCTTGAAACAAATATAGACAGTTTAACTGAAAAGTGTAATTTTTTTTCTCAAGGACTTGTAAGATGAGAGCTATAGTGAAATCTTGATGTAATCATAACCATAGCACCTACTATAAATAAGTTGCACACACATTATTGTTTGGAAAATTAAAGCAGTCCTTGGAAAAGTACTTTTTCCTACTATTTTTAAACATAGTGAAACTCTAGAGTTAATCAGCAGACAGACTCCACAAATATATTTTTAATACTCAGACTTACTATCCACATTTGACGCAAATAACTTTTACATTGACAGGGTGTTACAAACTCACAGAAAGGGAGCTACAGTTAAAAAATAAGGATGCTCTAAGTTCAAAGCCCAGGATCACAGTGCAGTAATAATTCTCTGGAAGTGAAGAGAGAGCAAAACCCCAAACATTCTGATTTAAGAAAACATTCTGATTTAAGAAAACAAGTAGCTACAGAAAATGAAGTCCAGTTTCCTGTGGCTTTGTGTCTTGTGGTTGAATTATCCTGTGTCTAACAAGACGCAAACTCTGATTGAAACTTTTCCTGTGGTTGAGGCATCTATCAGCTCCTTTTCTCTCCCATGTGGATTTTCTGATGTCCAGTAATAGTGTTTTGCTCATAATGAAGTCTTTCCCTCAGCAGAAAAATAGGACAGGCCCTTCAACTCTGCTTAGCTATTAATTTTCACTAAACACAGAAGAAATTAATGTCAAGTTTCCTTCATCAAATAGACTGAAATTAGTCAGCAAATTCAAAAGTTATAGAGGACTGGAAGATAGGCACACAGGCAGCATGATGATAATATGCATTTCTGTATGAAAGCAGGTTAAAAATGCAAGCATCTTGGGTGCGTTTGCTTTTGCCTCAGACCAAGTTTTCCCTCGTATGCCAATTTGCATACAAGATGTCTATAGACAAGGTGTGTGTTCTTTTTATAAGAAAAACTGTAGTAATAGTGGGGGGAAGGAATCCAGCACAGGCAGGTCAAGAGAGGAGAGTAAAAGATCTGTGAAGCTGCTACTCAGTGCAGGTAATTCTGGTAACGATGTTAAGCAGACATTTTTCGTAAGTTATGCTGATGTGCTTTACTTGCAGCAGGAAACCAATGCTCTGAGAGGAGCAGAGTGGTGGGTTGATGGTTTATGCACAATATGAAAAGCTTTTTTTTTCCCTATATGAATACGGAGGCCTATCTCAGAGCCAACCATCATTCTACTAAGTTTCTAGCCTCCTAGCCACTGAATATCCTGAGATAATCTACATCAGCAAAAATAAGAGCTTGAATAAATAAATCTTGATTCCACACTCTTGAGGGGCTCTCTTGTGCTTTATGTGAACTCTCTTTCTTTAAGTGGAGAACAAAGTTTCTAGGGCAATACCAAAAAGGCTAAAGGAGGACAGATCTGCTTCAGCTTTTCTCTGTGTCTGTATTCTAGTAGACAGTCATCACTTCAGCATTTTTGTCTTGGAAAAAAATCTCTCCTTGCTCAGCTTTTGCCTGAAATGTAGTTACATCCACTATTGAGAAGAGCAGGCAAAAAGACAAACGACTATGTTTGCTTCTGAAAGTGCTTTAATAAAAGATCTCTACAGCAGGGGTAAAGGCTGTACAGCCAAACCTTGCCAGCAGCGACTTTGCTATTGCGGGGCAGCAGTGGTACTGCTCCTCCTGCTCTCCTCTCTGCCAGATCACCCCAAGGGTGAATATGAATTTACTGTTGAGTGTGGATGAGGCCTCAAAGACCTTCCATGACAAGACAAGGCAACATCAGGGTCTTATTTGTGTACTCAAACAATAATTTAGTGTATGCTTTAAAAATTAAAGTCATCTGATGAATATAAAGATGTATTTCATCTGGTGAGACAAACTTTTACAATGGGGAAGGATTAGCAAACCTGTAAGAATATCTGTTTGCCACAAGAGTTTCCACAATTAACTGAGTCTAACAGATTTTGGCTATGTTCCCCAGAAAAAGCACTAGAGGTCATGCATATTGCATCTATGGTTTACCTCAGCCAGTAAAATCAATTATCCTTCACATCCCTCTCTTCATTTTTTCCTAGGGAGGCCATTTCTTCTTAGACTGTTGGCTCATGGCATCTGTCTGGGAGCTAGGGATATATCTGAAAGTCCTCAAGTTGAATCCTTAAGTCAGAATTAGCTTACACAGGGATGCAGAAGTAGCCCAGGAGAAAAAAAACTTCCAGTCATCAGTTCAACTCTGTTGACAACACTTTTCCATCCAGCTTTCTTTGAGAAGAAGGAATCGAATGAGTTAAGGACAGTATGGCACGACAAGTTTGAAACCCAGGGTCCCAAAGTCAAACTCTCTTCCTGAGTATGAGAAGCATTTGCATTCAGGCATGCAAAGCCTCTCTCCAAGGAATCTCAGGTGGCACTTGGGTCTCCATTCAGGAACCTCTAAACAACATCTGCTATGGCATTTTATCCTTTCTGAAATACCCACATATTCTGGTATCTCCAACAGGGAAGACCAAATGGGATATTTTAAATATCACCTACTTAAGCCTACTTGGCCCCACTGGCCCTGAAAGGCCATGAATAAAAATTAAACCTTTCACATAGTTCCCAGTGAAGTTTTGAAACCGGTTGTTGGAAATGAGCATCTGAAGGGCTCTGCTTTTCATGTGCTGTCTGCAAAGAACCAGCAAGTACCAGTGCCAACTTCCATAGGCTTTGATGGTTCTCATCTGACTGGAAGCCCCTACCTCTTTTCGCCTGCTTGATCCACCTGGACTACCCAAGCCATGAGAGGAACCAGTCAGCACAAATTTTCCATGTAATTTACCCGAGATTTTAATTACCAGCCAAAGCAAACAGCAGAGGGTTCAGGCAACACACAATCCACTTAAGAATTCACCACCTGCCTTGCTCAAAAAGCATAAGCAAAACCACATTGTTTTATAGGTTTCAAAAAGAGAAGGAAGATAAAAAACAGTAAGCATGTGATTGCTTTTGCTTCTAGTGTATATTAATTACTCTTGTAGCTGGATTTTAACAGAACTACTATAGCAAACTGCAACCTTTCAGTGGCTCAGACTGTAGCTTTGGGTCCATCCTCTTCATTTTCCCAGAGATGAGACTGACATAAACTTGATTTGTTCTGAGTATACAGCCCATCCTATACAGTTAAGCACCCTGTGGGAAAAAATCATGTAAATGTCATGGACACAGAAGGAAGAGACAAATTAATGTAACACAGACAACTTCTGATATTTTTTTACTTTGTAATGCTTGACTAGCAAGCTAAATAATGTAGTTTTTACATGCAATTCCACTAAAAAAAAAAGGAGGCAGAGAGTACTGCAAAACTTCATGAGTAGTCATCAGGTCCCAAAAACTTAGATCCACAGCACAGCCTATGATTGTCCTAATCTGCTCGAGCATTTGGTGACACAGTAGAAGACCATTGTCTATGCCCAGCCACAGGAGGGAGATGAGACAGATCTTTACTGAGTACATTTCAAAGCTATTTGATAGACAGCAAATGAAAGATGAAAGTTGGGAAAGCACAGTTCAATCACAGAAGAAAACGTATTTTCTTTTTGGAAAACTCTGTTGTTCTTGTTCTCCCTGGCTTCTCTCTCCATCCCCACATCTGTTCCCACTTACTCTGCCCCCATTTTTCTCACTGGGAAGCATCAGACAATCTTTACTGCAGGCACAAGTATCCGTTCCAAGTGTCTTCGAGGGAATAGATTCTTAGTCATGCTTGTACTCTACTGGGTGTCCTTGCCTTACATGCAAGTCCGGGTCCACATGTGTCCCAGACCTCAACTCAGCAAAATACTTAAGTGGAGACCTCACTGTATAGAAGTGCTTAAACCCCAAATCTCTTGCGTGCATTTAATTTTGAGAACTCATTCCACTGAAGCTAGCAGAAGTGCAGTGTTTGTCACCGCCTTCTCCTAAACTGGGGCCTGAGACCTGTATATGGCACTTAGTTTTGACAGACAGCCAAATAATACATATTAATTACATAGCAAATAGAACATTTTTGTTTAAGAAAACCCAATGTGGTGGCAAGAAAGACTGTTGTTTTCCCCACACTTTTTCAAGGTGAGCTAATTAGGAATTTTCTTCCTCGTTTTGTTATACACTCAAAACTCAGAGCAAGACGTTACTCAAGCTGGCTCCTGAGACTCCTGCTGGGTCTCTGTGTGTCCCTTAAACCAGGGATAACCAGCGAGCCCCTGGGGCACTCCTGTTGGACAGAAACACCTCTTTCTTACTCCTTCACGGACGGTCTCCCCGGGAAGGCTCCTTACCCTCAGCCCTCTAGGTGGCTCAGGTGTCCTTTACAGACAAAGCACACCACCACCACTCTGATGGAGGAGAAAAAAACGCCCGAAAACATGACAATGCCTGTATTTGCCTGTTGCTTGTGGGTAAATGATTGTGATCCATGGGAGGAATAGAGAACTGGCATGGATGGGGGAACAACATCATAAGACCAACAGGCTGCTACGCAAAATAATGACTTAATAGGCAATGCCTGTAAGCATTTGTTGTTTTAATTAATTGCAATTAACCTGTTTCAACTACTAGGAAGATTTTCATTCTGTTAGAAATGGCAAGTGTTCAGTCTGCAATGAAGCAGCTAAATGTAGAAAATCATCACTGAGAAAATCATAGCTCTGCAAAAGAAGAACATTGCTGTTAGTTCTTTTTCAGGAGAAAAGGAGCTGACATAACAGGACAGGACATTTCCTACTCAGAAAACATGCATGCTCAGGCAAGCTGGAGGACTGTGTAAAGCAGGCAGCTGTGGAGAGATGAGTAAGTCCCATGCATTCAGAGATAAAACAACTTCTTTTTTTTTTTTTTTACATAGGATAGTCTAATGTGGAAACTGCCAGTCCTTCCCCTCTCACTATTTCTTTGATGTTCATTTGCCTTAAAATTTTTCCCCTGTGATGAACAACAGAGATTGCCAGTAAGTATTTGCAAGCTCAGCAGCAAAGCAAAAGGAACTGAGGATTTGTTGCTCAAAATGAATCCTTGAAAATGACTGACTACAGTCATTCCTTTCTGTTTGCTTCCCTGTTATGGGATAAAGGGAAGCAAACAAAGTATGATGGCAATAGCTCTAATAATAACATAAATGTTTGCAAAACTTCTGTTGGAGGCTTATAAGCGTGCAAAGTATCACTCTGAAAGGGATCCTGAAGAAGACATTTACTTTCTCACAGCCCACCTCTTTTTACTTACATGTTTTACTTGCAACCGATGATTTTTGACAGTAAATTTCAACGCTGTCAATATTATCACGAGAACAGCCGAAAGTGCACCTAAACCAGTACCCTGGCCATTGAGGGTGGGATGCTTTGGGAGAAGTGCAAGAACAGAGTCAGGATATGACAAGACAGTAATATTTCCTCCAGACACACTCCCCATTTCAAACCACTGCGTATGTCGCACACGATGAACATAAGCAGCATAACCTGCTCCTTCAGAAGTCAACCATCCCGGGGGCCCTCTTTGAACGAAGTGTTACTTGCCCAAAGCAGCAAGGCGGGTGGTGGCACTAGATGGCACTGGAAGCCCTGCGGGTTGGGCTCTTTCGGGGGGGGTTTTTTGTGCTGTAAGCGCCATCTGGTGGTATTATCGACTTCTTTTTCTTGAAAGTCTGGTTATGTGACCCTGTCACTAGCAATTACCACTTTTCAGGTTTTTCAGTAAGTCTACATAACTAGATATCAAAATACAATGCCATCGATTTTTTCTAAACTGAATAGTATTTCCCCTCCTTTCTCATTATGCTTTTGGAAAGGAATTCAATATGCAATGTACTTACCAATTCTGATTTTTGGCCAAAAACATTTAATCGGAGAAAGTCTGGCTTAAAAGCATGCATGTCCTGCCAAATGCAGTCCTGCTGCTGGATGTTAAGAGCATTTCAATGTCCTTTCCTCCATCGGTCTTTGGCTTCTTCTTCTTCATGCTTCCTCCTGAAAACTCAATCAAATAGGTAGGACAAATCAAAGAGATTGCCATGGGAGGCAAGAGCACAAAGAAGATCAAATAAACAAAATCACACATCCATATAGTCTTCCAACTCTCCACTCCGCCCCGCCAAAAAAAAAAAAACCAAAAAACCCTCCAAAAAACAAACAGCAAAGGACTGGCCCTTTGCAATATTCCCCAAAGTCAGGAAAGTATCTAATCTTCCTTCGGGATGCTGCATAAGAATGCCGACCACCTAGCAAGGGTTTTCTTCCATGCAAGTTTCTTGCAAACCTGTTCATTCCTGACTCCAGTCTTAGCTTGTTTGGCCTGACATGTTTTAGTAACAAATCACATTTTATTTTATATCTATATACTATTCTTCCTAGATAGAATAATTTATTATTTGTGTACGTAAAACTCTAGATTCTGCTTTGTCATTTCCTGGACAGCATCCATTGCTGGGCTGAAGGCAGTGTGTAAGAGGTATACATTGAACTTCCCAAAAGCAAGCATCTGTTTCACATTTTGAAAGACATTTGCACTACTGTAAAGGCTGGGGCAGGGGCGGGGGGGCTTCATTTCAGTCTTTCCAATGTTGAGGCTGCCACAGTTCCCTTTCACTTCTTTAGGAGTATATGGTAGATGTTGTCTTTTTCTTCTACCTTGTGAACTGATGCTGAAACAAGAAGTTGCCAAAGCGGTGTGACAAGGAGGAGCATCTCTGGCCCTGGGGGCTGGTGGGTGATTGGTGCTGGGGGTAGCAGCTGACTAAACCACTCCAGAGCCTGGCTACAGACAGGGCAGCGGACTCCACTGGTCCACCTCGAAAGGCAGAAGGGCTAACTTGTTCTTCCTGGGATTATCGACAGTGGCACATCAAAGCCAAAACTCAGACTACCCTTGTATAACTTGCCAACAATTCATTTGCGCTATTATCATCCCACACCCCGTCGCCTGGGGGCAAGGCTGGAGGAGGGTGGCAGGTATACACCAGGACACAGGGTGGGCAGCTCCGCAAACTGCCAGACCAAGTAGGCTAGCCAGGGGAATTCAGAAAGGAGTGCGAAACTGTTGGCCTACCTAAAAACGAATCCTCTCACAGACATAATGAAGACAGAATTTGCATTAGAAATCCGTACAGCTGTTTGGAAAGGGGAACGTTGCCCTCAGGGACAAATCCACTCCCTAACACCCAGCCTCAGCGTCTCCCTCATGCCTGGCCAAGATCCTCCCCCTCATGAGGAAGAATCCTCCCCCCGAGGCGCCTAAGCAAGAGTGGAGCAATCCTGAGGAGGCCGCTTTATTAAATTAAATGTCCTCGTGGGAGGATGCAATTCAGAGGGGTTTTTTTCCTTTTTTTCTTTTTCTTTTTTTTCCCAATGAAGCTCCCTTCTCAGAGAATAGGAAGGCCTGCTGCTTTTGTGTGGCAGAATTCAAACTGAACTTTGTCTCTTTAGTCTTTTTTTAAAGTTGAACATGCACAAAAAGTAATAGATTTCCAAAATCAGGTTGTCTCTTCCTTCAGATCTGATTACTCACTCCAAGTTCATCATTAGGATAGTGTAATGTGGATCGATGTTTTAAGAAGGACTCCTCAGTGAAAACAATGAGGAGTGTCCTGCCTAAATTAATACCACAACATGTCCCATAGAAAATAAATAAAAGATAAATCAAGCCAAGGCAGTTTCATTTAGGCCAAATGTGGGAGTTTTGCCTTGAAGTAAAAACACAGGAATTTGGTCTTGTTCTGTTCTAAAAGAAATAAATTTAAGAAATATATCCTAAATAATCAAGACATGCAAATGTTTTGTATAAGTAACCAGGACTATATCCCTGAAATACCCATGAGGATTCTTCACAGCTTTAATATCAGATTTTCTATACAAAATACTCAGCAGAAATTCTCAAATCCAATATTCTTCTTTACTTTTTATAGTCAGCATTTTTTTTCTACTTTAGTCAGTGTAAGCCCCTTAACAACACACTCCTTTTGCTTGTACTGTTCTTTGTATGTTGACGATAGGACCACAAAGATAAAACATCTTTGTAGAAGACCCTTAAAGGGTCCTTAGTTTTGCAGGGTAAGTGCGTGCTTTACTTGGTGGATCTGCCAGTTACTTAAACACTGTTCTGTTTACTGGCTGTCTGCAAATGGTATAGTACATTTATGGTCTGAAAAATTACTCTAAAAATAGTAACGTGGGGCTTGGCGTTTATGATCACTTAGTGACTTAATAACAAAATATTCTTGGTTTAAGTTTTCTTAAAAAGCTGGTTTTCTAACCTGATGTAGTACAAATTCAGTGTAGGACATAAAGGCCAAACTATATTACGCCAATATTTTACTGGTGACACCATAAATAAACAAAAGCAGAAGGTCACATCATGATGCCCCTATGCAGCTTCAGTAACAGGAATTTGCACTATAGCCTGCATGGGTATGGACACCACCATGGTTACTTCTAGACTGCATTTCAAGCTTGGGTCCCAGCATGTGCTTCAGCTCAAATTCGTTTCATGTCCAAATAATTTGAATGCTAACACCCAAAATGCAAGAGTTTCGAACACCTGTTCCTCAGCCCACACTCAAACATGTGCCAACCCATAGACTACATTAACTCATGTCAAATTATCTGCTCTTATCACCATGCAGCAAAATTACATGGTCAATACAATGCAGACAAGTTCAGCCTAGGAGCCTTCTAAAAAGGTTGGTGTCTGCAGCAAGACACTATAGGATATGTAGGCTGCTGAACTGTACTTCAGGGCCACAACTGCAGACACACAGATGAGAAAGTACTCTTAGTTTCAGGCAGCTTTCTGGCTTGTGCTCCACCAAGTAAGGGAGATGCAGCCCATCTGGCCCAGAATTTCCTGATTCTTATTAGAGCAAATGCAATCTCTGCCTCTGTCAGGTTACACATTGCAAAAATGTACTTCAGTCAGAAAACTGATACGTAAATGTTCTTGATTGTGGCACAGGGAGCAGATTTGTTAAATAAGTTCCATTTTCACCCAATGGCTAATTCCACCTCTGCAGGTCAGTCCCTATTCTAAGATCATACTTTGCATAAGACAGAAAAGATAGTCAGGATGTTAGAAGGGCTTTCCAGCCTGCTTTTGCTCATTATTTCTTTGCAGCTCTTGAAGATGCTGAGCAAAATGGCAACACTTGTTCTGAGAAGGGAGAGTACATCAACAACAGACAGTACGAACTCCTCTTCCTACCGATGAGTACTCACTGATTGCAGTTACATTGTTCAGACATTTTACTATTGCCAAGGTTTTGGGGCTGTTTTCGTCTAATTATCTTCAAGGATTTCTGTATAGAGCAACTTCATATAGAGCAACTTCATGATCCACCCAGCTGGGAGAGGTGTACAAGTAAAATTGGCACTGCATTATAGATTGGAAAAATGAAGGGAAAGGTTAGAGGTCAGACCTCACCTACGCATACAATACAGAGCTCTTACTCATGTAGGTACAGTCACTGATGTAGACTGGGCTTTAAATGACTTGCTAAGAAGAAAATTAATATCAGAAAAGTAAACAGAATCATAAAGTTCTTGATTCTCTAGCTTTGCTGAGACCCACAGCCTCTTTCTCATGCCCTCCTCCAAACATAAAAAGCACCTTAGCTTTCTTGGGCATGCAGAAATTCTCATCTGTATGAGACTCCAGTGATTTGCCTCACTGGCCTTTTAGGGAGTAAATACCTCTTCTTAAAAGAAGAAAAAGGTCAGATTCATTAAAGACTTCACAACTCTACTCATGACTACCAGGCTGTTGCAATGTAATGACTCCAGGAGATAGGTCTACAGTCCTAGTGTTAAGGAATGCAATTTGAGCCTTTGCCGGCACAGACTTGTCACTGATGCTACTAAAACAAAACTTGAGCTAAAATTTGTTTCAAGTCTTTACTTGCTTGCAATGGAAAGTTTGCTGGCAGCTGTTGTCATCATTAGCCTTGTGGCAATGTTTTTTTCTGAAGTGTCTTGTGTCTTATTGAAGCTAAACGCTTGTTAAGTTGGGAGGGGACTTTGGGTGATCTGCCAACAGCAGACAATAAAGTGTTCTTTTCTCCTGTTGTAACAGAGTCGTAAGTTTTGGTTTATGGATAATGGCAGCTACACACAGTAAATTAAAACACACACAAAAAAGAGGAAAACATGAGGGCTTTTCTCTAAGTAGTCCATTTAGCCCATTACAGGCTCCCCTAGGGTTTTAAATGCAATTGTAAAAACACCCTTATTTTTCACAATTAACTATTTTATTTTCCTAGTAGGCTGAGAGTGGGCACTTTTATAGCAACATCCATCTCCAGGGACCCCAGCTTTATAAGCTTTGAGCTGGATTCCTACCACCCCACTTTGCCATGGCTCCCCAGACCAGCAGGGAAAGCTGTGATCTGGAGAACACCCCATCCTCCCTGCTCGGCTGTCTGGGAAGGAGCTGAAATTCATCACCTGCTTGTACACTGTCCTCTGGTTTTGCCTGCTCACTATGGATTGCTGGGATGGATGGTGGTCTAGCTATTAAATATGGGTCAGATACGTCATCTTTATCCTGTAAACTGACAGAGAGCTGTATCTCAAACCATGCCAGGAAGCCCAGAAAAGAACCACTGAAGCAAACCATGCAGCCCAAAGCGGACTCAAGTGCATTGGCCTCATGCAGTGAAGCCTGCACACATGGCTTAGGGAGCTCTGTCAGGGCCATGGGACCCACCTCAGGACATGTGTTAATTTGTTGGCATAAAACACCAGAACCACTTCAGTCCACCAGCTTCAGTACAGCAGCCCTCTAATGTGTCCTGCAAACAGATTGGGAGGTACTGTATTATCCTACTGAGTCACACAGCAGCCTCAGACTGTTAGGTTTAAGTTTGGGTTCGTTACCACACAACAGGTCCAGTGAAGGCTAATCAGATTGAGATAATTAAAAAGCAAGCAGGCACCTTCAGCAGAAAGAAAAAGACTAGAAGCCCAAGCAAGGAGTAGCATGTTTTGCGCTTTGATTGTGGTTTTTCTCGTTTTCTCAAGTTGTCAGAGCCCTTGAAGTTACATGGAGCAAGCATGGCCAGGGACTGGAATTGTTTTAGCAGCATGAGGAAATTAAACTGTAAAAGAAATCTGTAAGACTTGTGTGATTTAACACAGAGCTCTGTGGGTAGGTCCTGGGATGGAGATGTAGGTTAAATGGGGGATTCATTTCATTACAGTGACTCCAGCTCCTCAGGGCAACCTTGGGCCTGCCACTTCGTCTCTCTCTCACTCTCTCTGTCTTTGGTCTTCCTCCATATAACAGCCATGATGATGATACACTGATGCCTTACCCTTTTCTGCCTCTTCTCCTGGAATGGGAACTCCTCAGGCAGTGAGGTGCTGGCAGCTGCGTGCTTGTGCGCAGCCCAGCACCGCGGGGCCGCCGGCGCAGCTCGTCATGGCTCTAACAGCAGCAGGAAGGCGCGCAGTGCTTCTGTGTCGCTGCCCGAGCAAAGGCACAGCAAGGTTCGCTGCCCCTGCCATGGTACAGGTAGAAAGACAGCAGGCAGTAACCACTTTCTGCACGCTTAACAGTTTAAAGGAGATAATTGCCATACATAACTTAAACCTTATGGGTAATTCAGGAAAGTGGAATTAATTAAGTATCTTGGCGCTTGGCCTTGATTCCACTGCTAGCATGCATTATAAAACATATAAACATCATGGAAGTGTTGTTCTATTTGTCATGCTGTGTAACACTCAGGGAAAGTACTACAGAATAGGAAGCCAACGTCTTTCCTCACGCACCCTCTGCCTTAAGCAATCATCTCCTCTGGCAGGGATCTGAGGCAAGAGCATTCCCACTATTAGCTGTCTTCCAGTTACAGGGGGACAAGAAGCATAGAAATAAAATTCCATTTGTTGTGCATCTGCCTTTCCTAAGCAGCCAGTGCAACTAACTTGCTCGATTTAACCCTGGAATCTCAGACCCAGCCAGAAGTCAGCTCAGCCTCCCTGAGGTCACTCACCTGGTAGTCTTTTGCCAGGTTCTCTGCACTTGCATCTTTTCCTAGCTTTCTTTCATGTTGCTTATGTGTCTTTTGGTCTTCCTGCATGAAAAAAAGAGAAGGGAAGGGAAGGGAAGGGAAGGGAAGGGAAGGGAAGGGAAGGGA
>JAVKLA010000027.1:2619576-2656140 GCA_034782735.1 Sagittarius serpentarius
AGAAAAGAAAAGAAAAGAAAAGAAAAGAAAAGAAAAGAAAAGAAAAGAAAAGAAAAGAAAAGAAAAGAAAAGAAACAGGAAAGACAATTTAGCATTCGTAACAACAGTCTCACTGGAATTTCTCTAGAGGTGTTGTAGTCTGACCCTGCAGAGGCAAAATCCTCAGGCTACCAACAGAGTCCTTCCTCCTGTTCTGACCCAAACATTTACATAAAAATGGGTAGTTTTATCTCTTTTTTTCTCCTACCGTCAGGATTTCTTTGAAAAGTATTTCACACATCAATTTGTACTTCGGTATTGAGATGGCTAGCCTCCCTGATGGAAGTGCAGAGGTCCCAGCTGAGCTGAGTGATTCCTCAAAATAAAGGTAAGGTAATGGGTGCTCAAAATTAGGAAACTGCCATGTTTCCAGGGGCAAAACTTTATAAAAAGACCAGCCTAAATGGCTGTCCCAAGATAGAAATGATGTCCTTTTGCTTTTAAAGTGCCTCTAAAGCTCAGGTTGCTTTCCTCTGGTGCTAGAGCTCTGTATGCAGCAGTAGCATATGGATTTCAAACATCAGTCATTGCTGAAAGACAATGAACAAAGAGCCATGCAAAAGAGAGGAAAGAAGTCAGAGCCAAATTCTCTCAGGTCACATGCCAGGTGAGATGACACTAGTTCAGGCTGTTCACTTGTCCAAACGAGGCCCTACTGCCATCTGCCCACATATTTCTATCTTTCCGGTGTTGTTGTCACAGCAAGTCCTTCATTCTTTTGACAAAAAGCCACCTGAACTATTGTATGTGTATTGATTTGGTTGATTTGCTGCCTGTGTAACTCAGAGCATCATTAATCTGATACAGAGAGCACTGCTTGAAAGGCTTTGACTAAGTACAGTATCAAGTGTCACCCTGAGCCTTAGAGTACAAGAAGTACAGATAGCACAAACAAAAGGGCCATATTCACCTTGGTTTAACTCTTCCAACCTTCCTAACAATTGCGATAAGGCGATTATTCTGGAGCTGAATCAGAGGAAAATCTGAACCAGAACAGAAACAGGGAAAAGTCGCTGGGATAAAGATGTTGTCTTGATTTCATAAGCATGCTGCTTGATTGATACTGCTGAAAATGCTGATGATTGGAAACACTGATGTTACTGGTTTTCAGATGTTGGAATGGTCTGGTTTCTCTGAGGACTGCAATATGCTTTGCAAAGATGCTAATCACTTCCTGCACAGAAACAAGATTAACTTCTCTTTAGAAAATGATTATGCAGGTTACTTCTGACTAGTACTGGTGAACTGCTTCATAAGCAGTTGAGTAACAGTATAAACACCCCTGAGAGTAAGTATATTTAGATGCAGCTGGCATTTACTTTCACAAGAAGTAAACTTTCAAACTCAAATCCAAATTGTCTACGTTCTTGTCCAAATTTCTTCCCCCTTCCTGCACCCTGATTCATACTTCAGTTGCTGTGTCAGCTGTCATCCCTGCTGTTCCCGTGCCCTCCTTCCTATTCACACCCTGAATACTACCACTAGTGTCAGCTGCTGCCTTCTCCAACCCTGGCCTCAACACTACTTGTCAAGAGCTACAGCACACAGTGCTGCTGTACAGGCTGCAGCTCATCAGCCCAGTGTTTGGAGCGTGCTCTCTGATCCCCCGAGCGATTTTCAGCACTGTCTATGCTCCCTGTGTTCCTACAACACATAGGTATGGACCCAGAAGAAGAGGTGGACTATTTCGTTAAGCCAGCTAAAAAAGAGAGGATGCCAAGCCTCCAAGCAGAGGTGTAATATGGCTGTCATAAGCCCTGAGCAAAACAAAACATAGCACCCTGTCCAGCTTTCCTGCCCTGAATCACGCCTGATATCCCTTACCCCCAGGGGCTCAGTTTAACCTTTATGTCATGCCTATGACAGACAAACTCCCACGGTTTTACTGAAGCTAAATACTATTTGAATTCTCAGTAATTCTGGTGTCCCTTAAAAGATACTTTGCAAGGCAATTCAGTGCAGTAACTTTTGTCCCACCAATAAACTTTTTATGTTAAAAAGGGCATTTTGATCTAAATGACAGAGGCTGGGCCAGATCCTGCCTAGTTTCTAAGCCAACAACGTGGTGGGGAGCCAGGGCATGCTTGAGTTTTGACTTTTTTCGCAGCCCAGGAATGGGCCAAACATGATCTAGAATCTTCCAAAAAGGAGAGAGGGGAAACTAAAGTGACTGTTTTCAGTTTTTAAACCAATTCCAGTACCAGTTTTAATCAACCCCATTGTGCCACGATATTCATTGAGACCAGAATGTCTTTTTTTGGTGCTATTCCTCTGGCCTAGCACTGTAAATGGCTACAACTGACACAAAAAAGAAAAGAAGTTATTTTCTGAAGAAAATCCGCCTGGTATTATTGGTGACCCAGGCAGAGTACATTTGACAAAAAACCCACCAACTTCTTTCTGTCACTGAATAATTGTTTCTCACTGACATTAAGAAAACAACCTGGAGATTAGCCATTGATAAATGGTTTATATTTCCTCAAAGGTAAGTTTCCCGTTTTACGCTGCAATTCAGACAATCGAGCCTATGTCAGATTGTCAGTAACGCGTGACAACAGTTTCCTGTAACAAATAGGCCATGTTCCAGTATGCACATTCCACTTGCATTAATCCTTGTCCTGCTTTGTGTTTAAAATATAAGAGGCAGACATGATTGGAAAAGCAACAAAGATATAGTCTGACCAGCAAGTATATAAGCGTGCTGAATTCTTAGAAACCAGCATTGCTGACACTGGGCCGTTCCCAGGGCTTCTCAGCGTGTAGGGAAAATTGGATCTTGGCACCCTAAAAAAGAGGATAAAGTAACTCACAGGTGCTGACAAAACTCAAGAGCTGAGGGTTTAACCGCTGCTGCTGCAGTGAAGAAAGTGGATGTAGTGATTGTTCCTGCAAAGAGACATAACCCCTCCCTCCCCTCTGCTCTCACCCCAAAATAGCCACTACCCATCTATTTCCTTGGCCTTTTACTGAGGAGCAGCTAGGTATCTTGCTGCACAGGGGAAGCAGCAATTGTTTGCATGGGCAACAAGCACTCCCTGCCCCTTCCAGCACAGACATTTGGGCAGCAGGATCCCTGCCAGCCCAGTTTATAGAACAGGGGAACTTACTTCATCCCTTGGTTCTGTGTGCCCCTGCAGAATAAATAGAGACAATTCTTTGAAGAATCCTAAAACACAAAACCTAAAGAGCAACAAATCAATGAAAGGAGAAAGCATAACAGGACAAATTCTTCCCTTACCTACACTAAGATCATCCATTTCAGTCTGGAAAATAATTTTATGCACTTCATTAATGAACTATTTTGTACCTCAATATATAATGAGGAAGTCTGCTTAAATGGTAGCAGAGCCTAGATAAGTACCTCAGATGTGGTTTAACACTTTATGCTTTTTTTTCAGTGTCTTTTAAAGCATAACTCAAATACGAGTCCCTGGTATTTGTTCTTAGAATTAATCATATTCCTGTATTTGCTTGAATATGAGCCAGGAGTGAACTACAGACATGAGTGTCAGAAAAAATATATGACCAGAGGTACATATACACTGTTTGTTCACTATTCCATATGTACTTTAAATTGCCTGGGGTGGAAAAAGGTGTTCTCTCAGATTTTCATTTAGCTCACACATTTTCATTTACTGAATTCAAAAGGGGTTTGTTAGACAGGATTCTTTGCTGACTTTTAGGTTCCTATTTGCCGCCATTTTACAGGGCGTACTGTCTGGTCCTGACTGTGTATGAGTCAGCCCAGCTATAAGAAGGTAGGTGGAGAGCCTGTGTTTGGGCCAGGTAAGGAGAGTGATGGTTACTCAGTTAGTTTTGGCTAGAAATAGATTATTGGGGGAGGGTTTCCTTATAAATGTGGGTTTGTTAATTCTAGAGGGTGCATCAGAGTTACTTTTCTCAGTGTTGGGACAAAGAAAGAATGGCTTCACCAGCATTTTCTGATTTTGCATTTCTAGATGCTTACATAAGAAGAAAACCACATTGCTGATTTGCAAATAGAAACACTCAAGGCCTCCACACTGTACAAGCAGATCCATTTTTATTACTCTAGATCAAATTCCAATTATTTTACTTTCAAAAAAGCATCTGTTAAAATATGAGTTATTTCCTATAGAAGAAAATACTAGGAGAATTTGCATGGGTGGTAGGAAAGTCCCTTTTAGATACCTGAATTACATGGCTCCCAATGCATTTACACACACTGTCTGCACAAGAACCAGTTTTAGAGGAGATGCTCCAGGTCAGGCTAGCTGATATTTCTGCCCACTTTGTGCTAACCGTGGAAGAATTCAAATGAATCTCACACATGGAATATGAGCAAGTTTCAATAGATTAACGTAGGTCTCAGCTATACAAGGTAACCACTGCCAAGTGGACTAGGGAATGCCATCAGAGCTCACTAGTTAGTCCACTTTGAAAGTAGGATATACTTACACTTATTAGAAGTGTTAGTTCAGAAGTGACTAGGGCAAAGTAGCGGTAGCACTATAAATTCACACCTTAGCTTACTTCTCTCTAATCTTCCTATGTCAGACACACTGATGAAAGGCAAGATTTTAAACTGACTGCACTGAGCAAATCCAGAAAGTTGTCTGACCACTGAAGTTCACATTCAAACTAGACTTCCTGGCTTAGCTTAGCTGATTAGGAATGGAAATCAATATAAGCGGCTGCAGATGAATTTGGTCTAGCTTAACTGAATCATTTAAAAAGCCCTTCTACACTGAAATCCTGTAGTATCTGTTTTCTTAGACAGCATGACTCAGAATCCCAATGAGCTACCAGCTGGATTCTGGTCTTGCCTCTGGTGGAGGCTCAGACAAAGGTGATCTGAGCCGTCAGTCCTGACACAACTACCTTCTGTCAGGAGCTTATGGAAGTACCAGAAAAAATACTCTTACCTTAAGGCAAATTCCAGCTTCCCTTGGAATTTTCAGAAGCTCATAAGTACTTATGGAAACAACAATACTTATATTGTGTCTGTCTTGTACTTCTTTTTTTGATCACTAGAGCATTGAAAATACTGTGGTGTTATGCACAGCACAGTAACCACAGTGCAAAAAGAAACTTGACCGGCATCATGTAACGAAGAATCACTTCAAAGTTTAAATCTTTCCTGTGCAGGTGAACAGTTTATGTTTTAGCTATACAGCTTTCCTGAGGGAGGAAAATAAATCTAACACAAAAGACATTGTTAAATCACAATTACCTTGTCTGTGTTTGTTTTTTTTTAGTTGATCCCCTCTCTTCAGTGATAAACAAGTTGGGAATGAGGATAATGCATTGTGTTGTTTCTAGAAGTAGTCTAGTAATGTGCTTATATTGTAGCTGTAAGTCCATTATACAGTTTCCTCATGAAACTAAGGCCTGAACAGCATTCGTATCATATTAAATAAGGTTTTGGTTACTGTGCATGTGCTAGTTTCCCAAAAGTTTGATCCCTTTCATATATTGAAAAGGTCTGAGCATGTGCCCCCTCAGACATGCTACCACTGATGGCTTTGCTTTAAAATGAAACACAGGTTTTGTTTAAAAAATAATCCTGTGGGCCCATCACTTTTGCCTGCCCTGCCTAGGTTTGCCAGTACTTCAGCTACCCTAATACAGGGTTTGTGGGGCTGTGCTGTTATATTAATTTAATAATTTTGGTTTAAAATTTCCTTTTGCTAAAGTATAGAATTTTTTAACCACATTATTTCACTGATGCCCTCCACCAAGAAAACCCACAAATACTTTCATTGGCACAATTGGGAGACAATGGCAAGCTTGGCTTCTGAGTAAATCAAGAAGGGGAGCGACAGCCTCTTTGCCATTTGTGAGAGCCAGGGCTGCAGCTGCAGGTCTCAGAGGAAGGTGGACAGAAACTCTGCAGAGAGTTGTGCTGGGCAAAGGCATTACCACACCTTCTCCCACCTCCCACTGCTCTTCCCCTTCCTCTGCCAGAAGCTACCTCCTCCTGGGATTACCCAGAAGGTAGCTAATTTCTATTTTAAATAGGAGAAAGAAGTACTGTATGAGGCATAAAACATAAACCCCTCTGTTCATCCCATTTCAGTAAGGCTGCCATACTGGTATGAACATTTTCCTTTTAAAGTCCTGAGAGAGCTGACAACAGGTTAAGCAATGAGGATATGACTCCGTTGCAGCTGCTGAACATAAACAACTGAACATAGATGACAAAAGTTGAAGAAATGAGAGAGGGAGAGGAGATCAGATTAAACAAGTAGGCCCAATTCATCTCCCTGTTAGTTACATTAATTTTAACAGAAACTAATTTAGTTCAGTGTGATTAAGCCAAGACATAAATAACTGCTCAGACACTTAAGTGGGGACAGCAGATAGATGTTAGATGTCTCAAAATTTGATTTAATGTAAGAAACAATGACAAATAAGACCCCAAAAAAGGCTCTCAAAAGTCAAAGGTCCTTTTCTCTTCATACGAAGAGCAAATAAAAGGAATATGAGAAAAGAACCAATTTATTTCTAATTATGGATATCCATAAGAAAGACAGAACATTTTTAAGGAATCAGACATAACAGCTACATAAACACCAGTTTCCCTGGGTTTTCCGTAGGTTACTCGACTGTTCTGAGAGTAACTACTTTTGAAACAACAGCAGTTAACTTCAGATTCAGCATCCCTTCTCATAGCACCTTGCAATTTCAGTATGTTGTACCTTGCAAAATGTATTAAAAAGCGAATTAGCTATTTTGGAGACAGACTGATGAAGCAAGACTGGTCTTATTCTATGTATTCTAGATACACATTAGTAGCCCTTGACAAATTACTGTCATTTAGCCTTAGAAGCACTGTCACTAAGGAAGCAAAAGAACTAAATACGGTGAAGTGCATTTCATTAAAAATGTTCTTATGATTCCTCTTTTCTGACATGCAACACAGTACCTCAACCTGTTTCAAGACAAAAGGACACATCTGACACATGGTGTTACTTGGCAGGCAAGAGGCATGATGGAAAATCCCTACAATGCAGCTGGGGAGTCTGCCACTTAATGGGTTTGTTTATCTGAGCACAAAGCACTGTTAAGCAGTATGCTTTGCTGCTTATTGCAACGGGATGCTACTAGACCTCTCCCACAGAATCAAATTCACCAGAGGTAGACGGTCACTGGATTACAGCCAGCTAGTGATCTGCTGGATGATGCGCTGAACTGATACAAGCATACTTATGGTTCAAGTCATAGGCTGGAGGTCAAAGCTGGAGGCTTGATGGGTCTGTGTCTTGATTTGCTGCTTTTATCATGCAAGGCCTGGAATGGATTCTTGGGTTACAATAAAACATGGTCTTGTATTCTGTGTACTGACTAGCACCACAGGGGAAACGGCTGCTCAAGTTTATCTTTCCCCCTTGCTTCAAAAAGCAAGTAGCTCCCTTAACAGCTCAAGCCAGAAACATATAATAGAATGATAATTTTTTCAAAAGATTGTTTGATTATTTTATCATACAAGAAAGGAAGCATAAGAGGATTAAAAATCTGGCTTTAGTAAAGTCATTAGCAAAGCTCCTTCTAACTTCAAAAGTTCAGAATTTTACCTGAAAGATATTAATTGCAAAAGTCTGCTTTTCTTTTGAAAAGCTGGAGCCTACATTTACTTCCATCTAGTATTTTCCCAATACTCTCCTGCTTTTGCTGTTTCTAAGTACAAGAAATATGAGAGACCAACAAAGCTTTAGGTATTGGAAGATAAAATGCTGCAACAAAAAACTGCTGAATGAAGTAACAGAATGTAAGAGTAGTTGGGTTTCTCTCAATGTTCTGAATTCTGAAGATGCTTAATAACAAAGTGGCATTGTAAGTTTCTAACAAAAGATATTTTCTCACTAATATCAAGTTTCAAACCAAAAATATATTTTCTCACTAATACTCAAAGAACCTGAAAGCAAAAAATACGTATACTTTTTTTAAAAATAGACCTGATGAATAATCTTGGGAAATTCTAGTGAGTCATTCTTCAGTAACAGCTTGATTTAAACTATTATTACATTTAGCAATGTGAAACACAAAGAGAAGCCTAATATGCTAAGGACATTTCAGCAAGCCTCCTGCAATAGAAAACTGTAGCTCCTTATTAAAACCATCTATCTGGTGTATTAGTAAAACAGCAGATAAATGAGTAGTAGATAATTTACTTGGATTTTCCAAGGTCTTTGACAAAGGACTGCAGAGAGGCTGTAAGTACAAGCTAAATCACCATCAGGTGGTAAAGTAGTTCTCACATTTAAAAAAACGTGAAGATGTGGAAGACAAAATGGAGAAATAAAACATCTAATTTCAGCATGGGAAAAGATAACTGTGAGGTCCCTGATAACCCATGCTTCCATGTTTCCACATAGGAAGCCTGTTGCTTAACACAGTATCATCTGAAAAAGACGACAAATAACAGAAAAATATTTATTTTTCAGACCCCCAAACAATTACAGCAATGCCACTTCTGGTTCCTGCTTTTAACTCTCTTCATAGCAAACACTCACCCTTCTGTAAGGATTAATCTCCACAAAAAAAGACAAAGTATTCCTAAATGTCTGTAAGAGGACAAGCTGCAGTGCTTCGTAATAATAATTCAAACCTGGTCAAATACAGACAACAGACGAGAAGAAAATCCAATGACAAGGGATGTTGATACTTTAGTCTGCAGCAGTCTTTTCTGAAATAAGTAATAACCAATCACTCTCTATATAAAAGAGTGCTGGAAAGGGCCATATGTATGGAGGGCTTCTTCGAATTAGACAAAAATGGAGGTTCCAGCCATTTGTGCAATCTCATTCCAGAGTAATCATTCCAGTGTAATGGTCTGAGGTACTTCAGCTACTTTCTGTTTGTATTTCCTTTCTTGCCCTCCTCCTTTCCAAGAGCAGAAGGGAATGTTGGAATTTCCTAAGAATTAATTCTTCTCTTACATTTCCTCAGAACATTCCTGTAGCAATACAGCCCATAGTGAGATGTCTCTATGCCCAAAAGTTCACAAAACTGATTCCCCTTCTTGAATTACTGAACTGGACCAACTGTTAAAGACAGTCTTGAGAGTTGTGGAGATAGAGGTAGACTGACACCAAGAATAACATTTCAAGGCTTTCTCCTCTCAGAGAAAAATAGCAAAGCTTTTTTATCAGGCTTACTCTTGTAGTGAGAATAGTGATAGTTCTCTTGTAATTTTTTTTGACATCTTGCCAGCGCCCAGCCCTGCTGTCTCAGCTGAGATAAATGAGAAATTGTCGTCATCAGCAAATTAGTTGCAACAAATTCTAAACCTGTTCTTGCTCAGAAAAGCGTCAAAAATGCTTTAGGTTGCATCCTTTGGCTCAGTTAGAGGCATTTTTCTCTAGTTAGCCTCTAGGTCAGAAATTAACTGCTGCTACCTCCCTTCCCTACCCAAGGTAGGACTTGGTGTATTTTTCAATATGTCCTTTATGAACCAACATTCTCCCTGTCCTTACACTGCTACACAACCAGTCAAGAGGAGAGAGAGATTACCTAACTCTGATGGGGGTGTGGGGGCATGTGTGTTATCTGAATTTGTTTGTGAAGGTACTGAGCAGCTTTTGATAGCTACGGGGAGGTATGTTGTAAACTCTCTGTAATGAATACTTGTAGACATGAATGTTTGTGCATACCTTCTCTATAAGAACAAGTTGAAGCCTGCACCATTCAGATTGTCTTACTTTTCAGAATTGCACCTCTCTGAGCCTCTTCTGCAGATTTTATGTGACCATTGTGTAAATTGGAAGGTTCATAGATAAGAATTATGTGATTTTTCTTGACTGAAGCTGGAGATGACAAATAATTTATAATTTATTCTCAGTTGGAAAAGCATTTAATAATAGGCTTGATTTTGAAAGAGCATTCATCTGTAATATTCCTTTATTGCAAATTATATTTGAAATAAGAATTCAGTACTTCAGATAATTACACTGCCTTCTTTAGAAAGAAAAGCAATCTCTCTCACAGAGAACTCTGAGCAACTCTGATACTACAATGTTTATTTCTGTGGTGCATGTATTTTTAGAACTGTCATGAGTTACAAGGCTGAGAACAACAGTCAAGTGATGTTTATCCAAGAATGTATTGATACATACAATTACTTCTTTGTCCTATACCTTTGCTTTTTTGCTTATGAAAAATCAAATTTCTGTAACTTGTGGAAGTGAATATAAACGCCTAATTTAAGGTCTCAATCATGCCATCAACTCTATATGAGAAGCGCCTACTGATGAAAAGCCCCTACTGAACCTGTAAGGTGTGACATGGTTTTGGTTTGGGGGAGCAAGAGGCTGGAGAGGAGAAAAGGTATTCAAACTCTTCTTTAAGCTATCACGTCAAAGGAAGAGATATTAAAGATCCCTTTTATCCCTATACTATCCAGACTCCAGTAAACAGTTAAATGGCAAGCCCAATGTCTTTTAAAGGCCCACCATCAGATTCACTATAAGGCTCCAGGTTTAATCTGGAGAAAAGGTATCAAGAAAGCCAGCATTTATTCTATCCATTTAAAAATGGTCAAAATGTTCTTTCCTCTGCCCTGGTGTTGACATGACAAGCTCAGGATGCAGGACATAAAATTTCAGACAGTATCTTTTTATGAGACCAGCTAACGTAGCTCGAAGGAGTAGACCAGTTTTGAAGCACACCAGCCCTCCTTAAATCTATTATGCAAGCAGAACCTTTTCCATGTTGTACAGTCCAACAGCTATTTTGGGTGGTAATTTACCTGCGTTAATCAGTTATACAATTTATCCAATTATGCGACACTCATAAAAACAAATTGTAGGCAGACACAGTACATTCTCATTGGATAGGGATTTACAGTTCAAGATGTAGTGCTTGTGGAAAGGGCTTTGGAGTCTTTAAAAACTCCAATTTTAGATGGCACCAAGACTGTGGCATATCCAGAACCCAATGTCTCCACCACATTTGGCACTGATGCCCAGTTATTCAGTATAGCCTACTGAATCACCAAAACCACTTCCTGCAGCGGACTTTTTGTAAATCTCTTATCCAAGTACTGACCAAGCCCAGCCCTGCTTAGCTGTATGAAATCATAGCCTAAGGTGGTGTGACTGCAAGCACAAACAGCGTACATCTGTCATGTCAGCTCAGTTAGTAATCCAGTTGCCTTCTTCAGAAATAAGCCTTCCTTTCACGGCTGTCATAAGATGTAGTCTTATAGGAAGGGTTACTTTCCTTTAGTAAAATAATCTGACTAGAGTATATTCATATACCAGCATTTCTTCTTTTACATATTCTGGTCAACGATGAAAAAAATGCCCATGTTGCACAACACTGGTTGAATTTGACGGCAACCTCCAATTCTGACCACTAGTTGTCTAGAAACTATTAAAATGGGTAAGCAAGAAAAGAAGATCTAAAAAATGATAAATTATACCACGGTGGGATCATTTTATCAACAAACACAGATTTCTACAGCTACTCAAAGCCTTTGACAACATTCAATAGAGCCAATTTTTTCAAGCCTGAGTGTCTAAATTTAGGTGCCTAAATAAAAAATAAAGGAACCTGCCTAAGCATAGGTTTAGCAGACTGATTATATGTACCCATGATCACATTTCCAGAAATGTTAAACTTCTACAGCTCATACTGATTTTAGTCAACATCTCTAAAAATCACCGCAGGAGATCTGAAAATTATGGTCTATATTTGTATTTGAAAAAAAAAGTAATAAGTTTACACAGCTGCAGCCTTCTGTCAGGGCATATCCTGATCTCTGCCTACAGGCTGAATGACTATGCTATATGCAGGACTGATGTGCAAGTATTCTTGCCCCCCAGCCATGAACAAGAAGCAGCACAGCTGCTGCTGCAGCCCATGTACTATTCTAACACAGCAGCTGCTGTATCCTTTGGAGAAGCAGGGTGTTGCCTCACAAGTAGTTCCTCACAGTTATGGAAGCATGTCCCATAGACTCCATGTTAGCCGACCTGTTTCACCTTGAAATATCCTGTGCAGTAATTCAGGGTAAGCTTGCACTGACCTAGAGCTCTACCGAAGTTACAAGGTGAATGTTCCATGTGTAAGCTCCCAGTCTCCTGTCTCCCACATGTAACAAAGCTGTGCTGAATCCCATACACACAGTAGGTATACTTAAACACTTAGAGCAGGACTGGAAATAAATCTGAATTAGAGCATAATTTGGGGTTTTTTTAAGCTGGTCACACTAAAGATTTGGTGTTATTTGATTATAATAAGTCTGTACGGTTAGTGTTATAAAAAAAGTATTTTCTTTCCTGTTCCTCTTTGTACTTATTCTGGGCAAGACCTCTAGCCCAGTGCATCTGCATATAAAATGAAAGAAAATTTATAACAATAAGATCTTGCTACACTTAAGAAGGATGTATCACTCCCCCACCCCTCAGTAAATTATTTTGCTGGAGGCTACATCATTCTCTCTGAGTAGTATGTTGGGAGTTGACAGAGGCGTGAATAATTCACCGTGTATGAAGCCTCCCCAGGCCGAGCTGAGCTGCAGCATGTTAGGCCGGCCTTTGATGCAGACTGGTTGGGCAGGTTCCTGGGCGCCCTGGGAACCGGTCTGACAGGCCTGTTATGCCAACAAATTCTGGTATGATTCCATGCACTCCAGAATGCAGAAACCTGCCCAGCCAGTTAAATGAAAGGCATATTAGGTTATCCATTGCACATTGTATATATCTTAGGTGCAGCAGATCTCCTCTCGGCATTCTCTAGTGTGGTCCACAGTGGCTTCCTCATCTTACTTACACTTGAGGTTTATAGCTGGAGGGGAAGTCAATAGTAAATATTTATCACCCCGATCAAGAACAGAACTTTTCACAATTCAAACAGAAGGGTGAGTTTTGAAAGTCTTTCTTTAAAATTAATTTAAGATAACCTTAAGCAAAAAAATCTCGTATGCTTGAAGTGGTATAATGGCTATCTCCTTAATGTCTCTCAGTACTGCCAGTCTCTATGGTGCTTGTTGACAGGATTTTTGCGAGTGCAGCTTTTTGACCCTTCTGTGTGCAGCTCAACATCATCTGCTCTGTCTGCAAGAGTATTTACTGAAGAGACAGTTCAATGAACTAAGCACGGGAGTGAGACAGAAACTCCACTGCCAATGACTTAGCATTTTGAGCAGGTCACTTAGGTATTGCCTATTTGTCTTCTCTTTTATACAGTGTTTTTATAATCCTTGTCTCATAACAGCACTGTCATGACAAGGCATAGTGCCATTACAGTAGGATGTGTGGTTACTAATTCTTGGCAGACTAACTTTTTTAATTCTTCAATTTTATGGAGTGAGTTAATTAAACCTAGATTTACATATTCAGACTTGGCTTCATGGTAAAATAGGAAACATGCTTGTCATTCTTACTGCTTTCTTTCTATATACTTATTAGAAATTTACCTGTTTGGAATGACTAACGTTGGTGGCAATGGTAACAAAAAGAAGTCCTAATCATAAAGAGTAGGCAGACCTGAAAGTTGTACCTGTATCTGCAACTGAATCCATTCACAGGTTCTGTGTCAAATAAGAAAAATTAAACAGCATGAAAACAAAAGCTGTGGAATCTGGTAACTGATTAACTACTGGAGCACAGAAGTACTTGCTGAGCTGAATAGAAAGGAATGAAGACAGGTTTTGTCATGCCTGTTAGGACAAAATAACTCTTTAACTTAAGTAAATGTGAATCTTCTCACCATCTGTGTAACTACATTTTTAAAAACCCTCATATAGCTACTTCCATCTTCCTGGAAATCTTAATTTTGTCTGTCTTTAAGTGAAACAATTACCATTCTCTTTCATGATGTAAAAAAAAAATAAATCGGAGTCCCCAGTAGACATAAACCACTAGATACAAAAATATCTATACAGGATTATGTAAGCGTTTATGGTAGTCACACAACAGGAAGCTTCAATTATGGAGGTGTTTACTGCCAGCTATTTCCAGATTGATCCAAAAATGAACATTATTACTTTTCGGTAGCGCCAATAAAAAGGCCTCCTGAGCAGCTTAAAAACTCCATGAATAGCAGATTGATTCTTATTAGCAGCATTGTATCTGTGTGTAAAAATTTTTTCTTCAAACTGTGAGAAAACAGAAAAGAACACAGGGAAAGTTTTGTACTCTCACAAAAGCTAATAATATTCATCAGGAAAAAACGTTTAATTTTTATCATCTCTTGATTTTGCTATCAAATACGGAATAAAAACTTGCTAAGGAATAAACAATTTTCAAAAGAAAAAATTATAGCTGGCTGAACTGTATGGTTTGCACGGGGACTCTCTTGTAGAGCCTATAAAATGCTACAAGAGAGCTTTGATTTCTAAAGCTACAAGATTTTAACACAGCACATTTTTAAAATTCAAACCAAATAAATCAGTTTTTCAAAATACTGCTTGCCACCCTCTCTCTCTCCAGTTATGTGTTCTGTTTTATCTGGGTTTTCCTCAGCTGCTTTTTTTCAGGGGCAGGAAGGGCAGGGGCCATTGTTTGGGGATTTTTTTCTCAAAAGGTAAGTAAAATATTGTTTCCCGTATGTTGTTTCTCTTTTGCTTGTTTTCCTGTCCTGAATTCTTGTCGTTCACTACAGTAAAAGATAGGTGGCATGATTTTGTACACAGACCTGTAAACTTTTACTTCAGTCTTCCAAGCCTGAAACAGCCTTCCAAGGCTGAAATAAATATGCATAACTACTCAGACTATTCAAGTTAACCTGAGAAATATCAGTAGGAGCAAAACATTTCCGCATGCAGCTAACACAAATAGGTGCTGCTGCTTAAGAGTCAGAGGAACAGGCACTGAGGTCCCACAACAGCATCCCTCAGGTTGCTTCCGCCCCCGCCCCCATCAAGGCTCTCTAAAAGACCTGAGAGTTTCAGCTGAGTAAATCCTGGCTGTTTCTGACTACAGATGAGAAGCAGTGAAAGCACTTCAAAGAAGAGGGTTTCTTAAAGTGAACCATGTTACTGGCATCAGGGAATTTGATCTTGGCTCGATTTCAAAAGTGGCTACGCAAGCAGCTTGAAAACAATCAAATTCAACTAGTGGGGGTGATGGAGTGGCTCCTCCCTATTTTTTCCAGAGAAAGCAACTACCTGTGCCAGACAGCAGTGGTGTGCTCTGTGCGCCCTCCCAGCTGTAAGAAATCATACCATTCAGAAGACTGCCTGTTCTACACTCCCAGTTCAAATCCCGTTCAGGTAGCAGCTGAACTGTGCCCCATGTTCTTACTTGCTGCATCTGAAGTTGGGCTCCTTTGATGTCCTTATTGGCAACTGCAACGTAAAGTTCATTAAATGAATATGACTAGAGAATTAAGCAATATATTTATCCCTCAATGCAGATCTGCATGTCAAGGAGGTTGTGAGCACACTGGCCATGTATGTATATGTGCAACCTAGTAAATCTCATGCGAATAAATAAGGACTTCACTATTTTATAGATAGATAGATAGATATGTATATATATTTATATATACAAGAAAAAAGTAATATATTTACCATTGTGTTTAAAGCAATCAAAATATTTAAATTGCAGTTCACCAGCATAATTCAAAGCTGGTTTTAACCTTCACATCGAAATTTAAGGTAACAGCAGCAAAAAATGTAAACTTTCTGCTAACCTCTTTTAACACTATTCTGTACACATACGCAGTAAGCTAGGTCACCTTCTGCTACCTGAATGGTTAGAAACACTGGTGCAGCCTCTGTACTATCCCGCCAAAAGATGGGGGTGGGGTGTGAATGAAAGTTGGTTTTTATTTTATCTGTGCTGCAACATTGCAGTACTCTTACAAAAGAAATTCAGTCATTAGTTGATTTGCTGGTAAATAGCCCAGTCATCAAGAAGGAAAGCATTACCACTGAAGCGTAATTGAAAATCAACAGCTTCACATACTATTAGTAAGATCAAACATTTCAGACCAGCCAGGTCTAAAATGGGCTAGGATTAAATTAGATTCCCTTTTTGCAGAGTTGCTTACGGATAAGTATTCTGTCACCTAGTTTAATGTGCCATATTAAGGGTTATTTTGAAATCTGGACATGAGCCATGACACCATAGAAAGTTTCATATCTGTTCAAACGCAACAATGGTGAAGCATTTTTCCCACAGTTTTATTGTCTAGGTGTGTGTGTTTACTCTTATGAGATGAATGAGATGCAGTTCCAGTTAGACTAGTCAGCTTAAAACATCCAGTCTAAGTGAATGTGGAATATCAGACTCTTCAATAGTTTTCTAGTACGTTTAATGAGCCAGGGATCTATTCAGTAATTGGTGGCCAAGTATGTGATTATGGAATACATAAAAGTTCAACAGCTGGTCTTAATCCATTATCACTTATTGTGAAGTAGATAAGAATAACACTGTTGAAGTCAATGAATTTATATTGCTGTAAAGTTCAACATGAGAGAATATGAGAATAAACTGCTCACAGTTTATTGGGAAATAAAATGGGTGACATAATTATTTTCCAGAGTGCTTCCTAGAATTAGAAAGAAAGGTCCAGTTTATGGTAAAATACCTGAAGAATCGTCAAGAGGACTATTTTGTTGCTACTTACCAGATCTGTGTATATATATGAGACATCTGTTTCCCTTAACTCTGAGGAAATTATTACTTTCCTACATCACAAACTTTTAGATTATAGAAGTTTGAAAAGTAGAATAAAAAGCTGCCAACAAGCATTATTTAAGACTGGAGTGCCTATCACAACCTATCACGACCATTTCTTCTCTAAGATGTAGCTAATTTTAGCCCTGTCGTATGTGTACTGATATGATCATGGGTCAAACTTACAATGTAAGTAATATGCTGCTGAGCTACTCAACATTGAATTTATTTATTTTAGTTGAAAAATAAGTGGTTAAAAATGGCAAGGAACGAGCAGAAAAGTTAACTACAGGATTTTTTGAAGTACTTCAAAATTCAACGTATATATTTGTTGCAAAAGTAAGAGTATTCTCAACAAAGGTGAACAAAAGATTTAAAGCCTGCTTAATCACAGGTGGTCTTGGACTCCTGTCTGACAGTATTTCAAAATACTTCAGAAACATTGAAATAGTATTTCACATCCAGTTTTATTTACGCTGTAGATACTTTCTGGAGATGAGTGATCTGAGTAATGTAACAAGAATAAGACGGAACAGCTACTAACAGTTATTAAATACCTGAACACCTAACGGTTTTCATACTGCTATTAATAATCTAGAAAGTATGTGTTTGCAGCACTGGCCCTTGCAAACTGATCACCATTGTGTCTTCTAATCATGCCACTAAGCTGTGTCTGCAAGTGTTCTTACACACACCAAAACAGTCTGTCCAGTGGAATCGTGTGAAGGCAAAATAGTAGTAGTGAAAAGCTATGTTTTGTTTCTATTTCATTACTAAGGAGAACTACAAACTAAAAATCAGGGGGTTTATCTCAATGGCAGACAGCAGGGTTGGTCCCAACGAGTAACACTGACCTGCAATTTGGGCCAAAAAATTACATTTGTAAAAATCTCCAAAGTGACACAAAGTTCAGCTGCCTTATGCCATACAAATTATACGAGCCTACCCATTTTCATACTCACACAGAACATTAAAAGATGCTCTAGGCTGTTCTGCTGTATGCTAAATGACAAACCCATGGAATCTGTTAAGGTCAAGAAGGGGGTGGGGGTGGGGGGAAACAGGGAAGCACTGCGAATACATCTTCTGTGTAAAGCCCGGCAGTCAGCAGACTACAAATCCTGCGGAAAAGGTAGATTTGGCAGCATAGCCTGAATACTAACAAGGCCGCTGCTGCCACAGTATTATATCCCACAGATCCTCTTTACATCTAAACCAGCAAGAATTTCTTTCAGGTAAGCTACCCCTGTATGGACAGCATTTGTTCCAATGCCAGCTCTCACACACACCCGTGCTCTTCCATAGTGTTTTGTGCTTGCTGCCGTGCTTAACCGTGGCACCTGCCAAGGCCTGGCTCATCCACTTGGCTTTCTTCCGGCTGCTCTCTGTGGAAAATCCAAACGCCAGGCCAGCCAAGGCTGAGGCGGAGAGGGCTGGGACAACGCCTGTCGGACGCGATGGATGTTTGACACGGCGGAGCCCCTGACACCTGAACGCCGGGCACGGCAGCAGCCGCCGGCCCAGCACGGCTGCCCCAACGGCCGGGCCGGGGTTAGGGCGGCCCGCCAACAGGCTGCCCCTCACAGCCCCGCTCTCGCGAGAGCAGTGCGGAAGCCTCGCGAGAACTACCCGGCCCCCGTCTCCCTCCGCAGGAAAGGCGCTGGGCCCCGACTTTCCCTTTTCCCGCCGTTTCGCGCGGAGCTGCCGGGAGCCAACCAGGTAACGGCGCGCGCTCTCCCCATCGCCGCCGCCTGGTAACGGCCGCGAGCGTGCCGCTGCCGCTCCCGCTCCCGCTCCGCGGACGGGCTCCGCCACAGCTCCGCGCCGCCAGCGGGTCCGTCCTTCCCTCCCTCCCTCCCTCCCTCCCAGCCCCGAGTCCCGTTGGGTTCCTGCGGGGCACGTTGCAAGCACTGGCCCTCCTTCCGCCAGGAGCCCCTGGCAGGGAGCGGGCCGCGCTTGCCCGTTCTCTCCGTGTCGGAGGCTGCAGCCGGCCTCACCGCCGGTCGGGAGAAGGGGCGTTGTGAGACATGCCCGCCCCCGTCTTTGCCGTCCAGGCTCCTGGGCGGGGCACCAGCCTGGCGGGAAACCGGGGCAGCTGAGGCGCGGGTGCTTGCTCCCGCCCGGCAAGCTCTCAGGCGCTGGTCATGGCAGGATTTCTCAGAGCACCCCGGCATGTCTTACGAGTGAGTTTTCTGTACAGTGTTTGTGCAAAGGGAAAGGGGGAAGAAAAAAAAAAATCGCCGCTGGGAGGTACAGGAGAGTTGAGTTTGTAGGAGCAGCTGGTGCTCGGGCTTTTTGGTGGGAATCAGGGGTTCAGGAAGCTTTGTGCTCTCCAGAATCACAGAGAGGCAATGTGTTCCTGTCAGCGAAGTATAAATACAGATAAGCAGCTTCAGTGCTTTTATCAGTGCTAACTGCCAGTGCTGATGAAGGTGTGTGTAGGAAGGCAGCCCTTTATGAAGCTGTGCAAACTCTTAACGATGCCGGAGGGAGTTGGTGGTTGGAAGAAGAGGGAAGTAGAAATGTTTAGGTTGTTCTGTGAAAGGGTTAGTCGGGACAATAGGAGCAGCCCTGCTCCCTGCCTGCATACAGCAGCAGCAGGGTATTTGGGAGAGGGGTGACATTGTGCTTCCTTACCTGCTCAGGCAGCTTTCCATTGTCTCCCTGCCTGCAAGTGTCTGTATGTCCAGCTCAGGCGTTTTTTTCCCTAAGGACTGGAAAGTCCTTTCTTAGGACTAGAGAGTAAGCGAAGAAGCTGACATCACTGAACGCCTTTTACACCTGTGCCGCTGCCCAGACCTGTCAAAGGCTCTACTTGAACACTTGTTGGGGGCCCTCTATTTGAAGACAGGTTTAACACCTGCAGAAAGCAATGTATCATTTTGGGATCTTGAAGCAGGTGAAGCTTGGGAAAACACATTACTCTGTTTTTTCTCTGTTTGTATTCAGTCGATGTACTGATCATTTGCAGAAACTCTGAGCAAGTTTTGTGCCTTTTTTTTTTCCTTACAGTCATCTTTGGGGGAAAAAAAAAGAACCAAAATAAAAACACTAGGGACAGCCTTTACTAATTCTAGAGTCAGATGCCCTTTTCTTGAAAATGATTCACCTGACGTACATCTAAGACAGTGAGAGCAAGTTTGTTGGTTTCACTGCTCTAACACTTGACAGAGAAAAAGATGGTTTCTGAGATATCTGTTGTTGAAGGTAGAAAAATAAGAGTTTAAAAGACATTCCTAATGTCACTAGGCGATTGGTTCCACAAAGAAGCATTGTAAGGTGGCTGAATGTGACTGCACACAAAGTGGAGCGTTTCAGCTGCAAAGATGCAAGCAGATTACTGTTCAACTTCTGCTGAAGAATTGTAGGCATTGCTAATTTGAAAAGGTAATTTTATTTTCCATTAAGGACTTCTCTTAATATAAGAACACTTGCTAACTTGAAACCAGGTACTGAAATGGGCACCGGGTTTTCTATAGATGGAGCATGTTAAAGCGAATGTGGAGCTACCTAATGATTACTGAGTGTTCTGTCAGCTCCGTTACTGTAATGTTTAAGTATCCTTATAGTATAGAATACATACAGTTCAAGTGATCCCGTGTTGTTGAGAATAATGCTTTGTTCCATTTATTAATTATTTTTAGTCTACTTTAAGACAGCCAGGCTGAAAGAAAAGTGACTTGCTTACGACTGTGCACAGAGGTATGAGAAAGGAGAGCGGAACCAAGGCCTCCAAGGCCATACACTAGGTCACTGACCACTGGACTGAACTTTTTATCATGGTGAATCTAGGGGACCAGTAGCTGCATTCTAAGTAGTTTGAAGGCTCTCAAGATAGGAAATGCAGCTTCTTGACTAATTGTAGACCTTCTGTCATCCGAAATACAACTATAACTTGTGCCTCAAAAATTTGAGAGCCAATTGCTCCTTTTATTTGTCTATATAGACATTGTGGTTTGCTTGCCTAGGTTGCAACTTCAGGAATAGTACAAAATACCTTAGATTTTTTTTTTCTTATTGAAATTTGCATTGCAGAGTAACACAGATAGCTGTGTCCACCTAATAATGAAACAGTCCCTGTTCAAAAGTGTTTGTTTAAAATTGCCACATAAAAATGGGGAAAATTTAGAATGTCCAGTTTCACACAGAGGGAATTGAAGGACAGAGACGTTACATGAGTATTTGAATATTGAATATCCAATGCCAATAGAATTGAACCTTACCTTGGCTCAGACCCAGATCTGAGTACCATGCTTCCCCTGCAGTTTACCTGAGGGCATCATCCGTGCTAAGAAACCCCTCAAAACAAATAAGAATTGTGGGGTAAGGTTGTTCTGAGTTGTGTAGGCAGTCTGGCTTTTAAGACAGAGCTGTCTGACTTTGATAGTTCTCAAATACTAATGTTTTGGAGATTTATAAATTTGAGATTACTGTTCTCTTTTCATCAGGGAGTGGGAATCCATTTCAATGTAGAATTACGAAGACTTCAAGGGAATGTGAGCTTTTCTTTGCAGAAGGGTGTTATTGAATCCATGTTTATGTAAAGGATGTATATACACAAATACATCTGTGATAAAACTTCTGACAAATGCTTTTGCTGACAGCCAGATTTTGGAAGCATGGGTTACTTTTGGAAAACAGGAATTCTGTTTAACTGTAGCTTTACACAGGAAAAGAATAAAGACTCCTAAGCATCTTAATCTAATTTTAAGTTGATAGCTGTTTGAGGTGGGGGAGGAAATTCTGTTAGTTTATATTTACTTTTAGCAAAATATTTAGCATCTTCCACACTTTCAGGGGGACTGTCACTATACAGTACAGCTCGGCAAGGATAGGTGGTAAGCTATGTGTTTCGTCCATGGCTGCAAGTTACACTCTGATAAATGCAAATGTAATTGTTGTCGATCTGTCATTGCAGGCATACACCTGTCGTCAGAAACAGCTTCATAACTATGTGATTTAAAACTTAAACTGTGAGAGTGAGCCAGTTTTGCAAATAAGTCAAAGAAGCTGGGAGCAGAAAAAAGCAAGATGAATGCATCTGGAGGAAGCTGTGGGAGCCCTAGTTCTGCAGAACCTACAGGAGATTTCTTCAAGGAATTGTGGTCCAAACTGAAAGAATGTCATGATAAAGAAGTACAAGGTAAATTGTTAAAAGTTTGGGTTCACAGAAGGCTGTCTGTTACCACAGGAAGACTTTGAACCAGCGTACCACTCTGTCTGCATGGAACTATATAGATTTTTAATGTCTTATGTTATGCGGAAAGTTGGACTGGATGATTACAAATGATCTTTACAGATTGACCATCTCAGCCTGGCTTAACAGGATTAGATTTAAACTATCAACAGGTATAGATGATTTGCTAGGTCAGTGGAGAAAAAGTAACACAATGTTACATGGGATCTGCGTCTGCTTAGGAAGTACTTAAATATTACTTTACCTTTAATGGATTATGACTCAAAGTTTCCAAATCAAGTTATTCAGTGGAATTTTTTGCTTTTTTCTTTTGCCTTTTCATTTAGTCACTTCAGATACATTAAAATGGTTTGCACTGTTTATTTCCCCTAACTTGTGAAAATACCACTGCAGATTAATACTACTGAAGGGAAAAGTATTTTTTCAGTTTTTAGTGTTCTAAATTTTCTCAACAAAACTTACAATCAAGCTGCTTATTCTTATGTTATATTTTGTGACCTGTGATATCAATTTTACTACAGATTGACTGTTAGTATCTGTTCTTTCTTCAGTAGTACAGGAAATTAATAACACTCAAAGATGAATTATTGCACTATATAGTTATATTCTTCTTATAATATTGTTTTACAAGTAGTATTCATAAAATGTTTTGCTAAAAATACTTCATAAGAAGTTAACATTTTGGTCTGCTAATCTCAAATCACACAATCCATTCTTTTGGATGGAATTAGAACAGTATTTGACTGAATCTTCCAGCAAGCATATCCTTATGCTTGAAATAGTACCTATATTAGGCTGGAATAAAAGCAGGTGAGTTTTTGTGAACGAATAGCTTTAGTTATGCAAGTGGATCTTTGCAGCCAGACAATTCCAGTGGCCTTGTTTTTTTCCACCAACCTCAAAACAGTTCCAGGTCTGTCCATTTAGGTCCAGTTATATCATCACTTCATAATTTCAAAAACTGTGGGGGATTGTTTTACAATGTATAGATGTTTCATACCTCCCACTGAAAGTCTTGGCTCAACAATTTGCAACACTGGACCTTGACACTTTGTGTTAGTAATTTTAAAAAAAAAAAACAAACAACCAGACAAAAAAACTTCTATCAGTTTGGCAACTGAAAGAAAAGATGTACCAGATAGTGGCATTTTGTTACATTACAAAAACTATGTGTAACGGTACAAAATATAATTTTATATTGTGCCCCAAACCACACAAAAAAATCTTATTTATTTTTTATGACTTTTTTTTTTAATTCTTGATGGTTCTTTTCAGAGTGGGTGTGATGTCAACTGCAGATAAATGTGGAAGTACTGACAGAATGGGATCTGGCAATCTGTGGCATGTCTGAACAACAAAAACTGAACAAACAAAAACCTCTAATGTAGAGGGTAATGTTAAGTGACCCCTTCTCTAGTTTCTTGGGATGCGCAGCACGTGATTTTGAAGTTTTGGTTTTCTTTATGCAAGTGAAGATACTCTTTAGAATGCATGCTGGGTGTGGCCAGATAATTTTGCCACTAGGCAGTCTTTTTCATGCCTAGCCCTTTGTCAGTATGTCCCGCACCGTGTTAGGTAAAATTAGGTCTTCCATGATAACATCAAAGACATGCCTGAAGGATAGTTAATTTTTTCAAAAGGTGGGGATCCTCTTATAGAAAATGGTACTGGAAGATATTTTAGAAACATCAAACACAGGCTTGCCTGGACTTTGCTTGTTTCTGAAGTCTATAAATAAGAATTAAAATTGACTCATGAGTTTCCAATCTAAATGTCAGCAAAAAATTATTTTAAAGATGGTGGAAGGTGGATTAAGGGAAAGTTAGTAGTAGGAGAAAAGCTTTTTGCATGTACAGTGCACAATGTAGTGAACACCGTAATGGTGAAATTCTTATTATTTGTTACAAATCCATGAAAAGTAGGATTTATGACACATCAGCTTGAAATGGTCAGGCATATTATGCAAGTTATAATATTTGTGTATCTATATAATATAGACTAGAGAATACTTCAAACTCGTGGAGTTTGAAATGGATTTTACTGAATTTTTATATTACTATTTTGTAAAGGGTGCATTTTTCCACCATGTTAGCTAAACAAACCCAGCTTCTTATTCTTTTAAACTGGTCACTTGCAAGAAGTTCAAAATTTTGGCCCTCTTCAGACAAAATAGCTATCGCTTTCTCTCAAATTCATTATATGACAATGGGTAGGATTCCTACAACCCACTTTGAAAAGGTGTTGGGCATGGTCACTCTCAGTTGATTTTTTATGGAATTCAGAAGTGCTCAGCAACTCAGAATAATGGTCATTTGAACTATATTTACTTTTATTTCCTAACTGTAGAATGTGTGGTATACTTGCATAGTGCTCACAAATTAGAAAGGAATTTAATAATGCTGTTTATAAAGTGACTAATTTCTGCAGGTGTTAATACTTGCATCTAGCTCAAAATAATTATATGGATACTTGTTGCATGTAGGTCTTATCGACATGGTTCCTGAGGATGAATTCAAGTCTAAAGCTCTATACTAAAAAGAAACATATTTTAGTGTAGAAATGTGAGGAAAGGATTTTTTTTTCAATTATTCCTTACTTCTGAAAAGCAGAAGGTACCAACAGGGAAAAAACTGTAGTCATGGATACAGAGAAAATTATGAGGAAAGCAATCTCATTGATAGATTGCTGTAGGAAAGGAAATGGCTGGAAGCTACTCAAAAGTAAATAATTATAGAAAACAGGGCTGGAAGGGATCTTAGGAGGTCATCTAGTCCATCTCTATACCCTTAAGGTAGGATTATATCTGTGTCATTGCTGAGAGAAGCTTGTCCAACCCGTTCCGAGCAAATTTCAGTGATAAGAGATTCTTCAGTCTTCCCAGGCACTGTCAATTTTAAGAAAGTGCATTTAATGCATTTGAACATTCATCAGAACAGAAATTGTCATAGCCATTAATTGAAATATTACAGGTACAGTCTAATCAAGTTGCAAGTTTCATAAAATAGTGTTGTGCATTTAATTAGTCTGCCTAATGATAGTTCAAAGGAAGTCCCCATCACTTTAATGGGGACAGTGTGTCATTTACTAAAGCCCTTATGAGCTTTAGGTAATGTAGACGTATGTAGTCTGCAGCTTGTCTATTCCATAGAAATATTGTACGAAAGATAAAATTGAATCGGGAATGTACATACTGTACTTCCACATAAGTTTATATGCTCACTAGAGTGTTAAATAAGGAAATCTGAAAAAGCAAAGCTCTTTAAATTAGTATGCTTAAAACCTCCCAGTACTCTGGAAAAGCAAAAGGGAGACGTTACACCTGATGCGGTAATTCAATGCTCTTGGATAAATGTAACAAACTGGTTTCCTGTTTTCTTATTGCAGTCATTTGAATTAAGAAAAAATGCAACCTTTAAGTAACTAGTTTGGTTCCTCCTGAATTCAGGTGAGAGGGGAGATAGTGTTACCTGTAGCACGGCACTGGGCCTTTTGAGCGCTGCCTTTTCAATTTGTGGCTCAGGTTGCCAATGTTACAATCCTAAATACTCGCTGAACAGACTACCTGTTCATACAGGAGATGCATTGTTGTGCAGCTTCATTCCTTCCGATGGGTGTGGAGCAGCATTAAAGCACGCTTTATAGGGGTTCTAATTGCAGATGCCTAATTGACTTGATGAATAGCAACTACTTAAAAAAATAAACCCTCTTTCTATGCTGATCTGCATGATAGAACATAACATCTTACAGGTGTTGAATATTTAGAGAAAAAAGAAATCTTGCTATATTTCCTAAAAACTTTTTAAAGTAGTCTCTGTGCGTTTTTATCTCATTGTCTCACTGGCATCTTGTAGCAGTCTGTGGCATGGGTTCACTGGGGCTCTGGCTGGCTGGACAGCTACATTTTAAGTGGCCTGAAGAGTGAAACTTCTCAAGCAAATATTTTTCCCCATTGAGCTGTTCCCAACTGAGTGTGGTAAGGGAGAGAAAAAAGAAGTCTATTAGCTGCCTTAACCTACATTTTCTATAGTAAGATGTAGTATCTGGTATGTGTTTTGGTTTAAATTCAAAATTGTCAGAAGCTTTCTTACAAGTGTTCTGATTGTATATCTTATCCTGAACGACTAATGCTTTTGCAAGAAACCTCACAAGACACCTTATGGTCAACCTGAAGCTCCTCACAACTTTTCATAGTTGGAAGAAAATATGGCATTACGAAAAAATTGCTACGTTACTTTCTGATATCATATGAAAATTTCTGTTGGATTTGTATTTAAGAAAATGTTATACTGTTGGACTCGGATTATTTCTGACCCTTTATTTAGAATAGGAATGGCCAGCTTGTGTGTGGGTAGTATCACATAAATTTCCATAGCATTGCATCCCACTTGTTAATCGGTGCCATACTTAAAGCACCATTATCTTCCTGCCCCTGTGCACAGACACATGCACCCAAAACCTTGCAAGCAGATTAGCTGGACTGCTGTCTAGCCCCTGAGCTGTCAGCTGGCCGCTCCTGCTGAGACCGTCAGTTGTAGTTGCAAACCTTTTTACTTCTGCACAGAACATACGTGTAGGAGTGGGGAGAGGGGCCACAGATGAAAAATCATCCCTCAGTTCACCTTAAGAAGTTCCAAAGAAGCTTTGGCTGGGAGGATCTGGTAGCATACCTCCAATAGAGTATGTTGTCCTTTTGTGCTTTGAAGCCTTGAATCATGTATTTTTAATGTTTTCTTTACGCATATACATTGTAATACATTTTTCAGTTCAGTGGTTGGATACTACATTTCAAATGTGTTATTATGCATTTATGTGTATACAGAACATACTTTATGCTACATATGTAGGCATAGTCAATGAAAACATATTGACAGTGCTTGCTGTTCATGTGTGGTTTTTTACAAAGGTGGTTTTATACCTGTTTAAGTGGGAATCTGTGTGGTTTTTTTAAGAAGTCCCTATTTCCTAGAGAACGTAATAGCTATAGTTGTTTCCAAGATCCTGTAGAACATACTTGAGAAGTCCAGAACGAACCATTTTCTCTCCGAATTAGTGACATTTTTTTCTCTCTTTTGCAGATGTCATTGGCAAAAGGAGAGTTAGTTTATTGTTTCATTCTATAACATGTATTTTCTTCTTTCCACTTTTCAGGCTTACAGCTGAAAATATCTAAGTTGAAAAAGGAAAGATGCTTGTAAGTACTCATCCTAATGATCTAATTTATTGAAGGAGAGTCTGAGTACCATTAACGAGCCATAATTCTTGTAAGATCAATTGAAGTTTCATGGATTCTTCCTTCAGACATACAAAATTCTGCTCACTTTAATAATTTAGCTGAAACCATCTAAAGACATACGTAACTCTTTATAGGGTGTGTAACCTGAACACTAGGTTTGCCTTCCTTGAACAAACGACTTGTAAGGCTTTCTTATCTACAGTGTTTCTAGGATGGCTGTCAAGATGTTGACATTTCTAATAGAAAAGATAATTAAGGAGATATTTTTAAATTGAGGTCAAATCTGTAAAAAAGAAGTCAAGTCACAAAACAACATGCCAGCTTTCTTCAGAATTACTTTTTTTTGCTACGTTTGCCTTCAGTATCAGGTGTTGTGCCTTAACTCAGCTTTCAGTCATTTGGTAAAGATTCTGGTAATAACCTTGCTAATTTTCAGTCAGTTCTTATATTTTAAGACATATGTAACTTGTTTTGCAATCATTATTTGCTACTAATTTTTAGTTCTTTTCATTAGAAGCAATTTGGGGCGGGTAAATCTGTTTTACATGTACGGTAGACCATGTATTTACAGCATTAAATCAGCTTTTATTTTCCTTCTGCTGACTAAAGCCATATTTAATTAAATGATAAGAGATAGGCTAATGTGATTATTTAAATTTTTACTTCAAGTTTAACTAAATTAATATTATGTTAATATTGTGTATGACTTGCATTATGAGTTGCACTTTTTATAAAGTGCTGTGTAGGAGGAATAAAAATAAATTACTTGATCTTTTTCTACTTTGGAAAACAATATCATTATATTAGATATGTTAAAGAAATTAAACTCATATTAAAATTAGCAAAAATACTCCATATTTGCATTCCCAGCATCGCCATCCAAAGTCAAAGATACACAATCTTAAAGTGTAGCCAGAGTGCTCTCCTGCATAGTTTGTGCTTTTTCAGAATTAACATTCGTAACATCATCTAGTCAGCTTCCTTCCTCATTAATTCCTGTTAGGTTTTTTAGTTGTCTCTTTTTATCTCTTTTTTTTTTGTTACATTTTTCAAATTGTATAAGGAGGAAATAACCCTCCCTTAGTCTAGAAAAATTAGGTCATCATGTGCTTTTTTTGTACGACAGTAACTCAAGCAACTCTCAAGCATTTTTGACAGTTATTGTCTAAACTCCCTGATGTGCTTGTATTTCTGGTTGGGAGGGAAACAAAGGTGTTCTTTCCATAGGAGTAAATTCCCTCTAGTGGAATCCATCTTTCCTTTTCATGTAACATGAAGTATGTAAATGCATCTTATGATGATAGTGGCTTTTCTAGTGTAATGTGATTGTACTACAGTACATGCTTACCTTGCTGTCTACTTTCATTATAACTGTGTCTCACTTCCAGGAAAATTGTTCTTGTTTCTTTTCACTAGGCTTTTGGAAGAAATTGTCTTCAGTTGTCTAATGCCTGTGTTGCTCTCTTCCCTAGATATCGTTTTGGATTTTGTTTATCCTTTGTAGTGCTCAAACCTCCTCTGAGCTTTTGTTTTGCATGTTTAAGTTAAATTTCCCCCATCCTGCTGGCATTTGATAATCCACAGAGGCACTTGGAGCCTGTGCGGCATTGTGTTTTCTCACATTTCAGATGCATTCATACAAATCTCTGTGAAGGCTATAGATAATTGTCTCTGGCTTTGACTTTTGTCTGCATGGTGTCACTCTGATGCTTGCAGAGCAGGTGCAAGTGTTTTCTTTGTACTTTCTGACGACTAAAGGCTGCAGAGAAGCTGCTAGAAGATAGCAGTGGCAGCTGAAGGAACAGTTCAGGACAGAATCACAAAAGAAAATATTAATCACTTCCACAACTGTCCACAACAGCATCTACCACCTTCTGGTACCATCAGGGTTCCCTGCATTTACCAAGGAATTCGCCAAACCTGCAGCAGGGTTTACAGTCCCAAGAGTACCTGTGTGGCTAACTCTCTGTTCCTCCACATAAGCACCTGCTCCTCAGGATCAAGATTTGTCCGCTTTTATAGGGCTTCTTGTTTGATCTCCAACACTAGTAGAACACAATATACTATTTGCAGCTACTGTTTAATTATGCATGAGTTCACAAATTACTAAAAATAAAAAGTGGTAATAGAGTCCAGTTGCTTATTTGGTCTGCCAGTGAATTTTTAGTCAGTTGGAAATACGAATTCATATGAACCTCACCAAGATTTTGAGTTCAGATTGTATCATGGAATGTTGTCAGATCTTTCATTAAAATGCAAATAGCATATGTGTATTTTACACTTTAAATATATGCTTTCTGAACATTAAGATTGATACTGCAGTATCACAAGGAATATATTTATGTTAGTAGATGAAATTATATTAGGTTATTGGATGGCTTTCAGTTAGCAACTCTTTGGTGCTATGTTTTTTACTTAGAGGCTACACTTACTTTCCTGGAAAAAAATCTATTTAACATTTTGTTATTTCTTATATATAATTCAGAAATGAAGTAGTTATTTCATTTTTAATCTAAAAGGATGAAATTACCCCTTGCTGTTATTGTTAACTCAACCTGGTGTGTCGTGAGTTGATTCCACATTCTGAAATCTTAAATTGATCAGTTAATTTTCTAGGTCATGAATATTATCAGTGATGTGACTGAACACACACCGAATGGTTTAATTATTGTTTGTTGGAATCTTTCTACAATTACCACATTGTAGATACAGTACTTTTACATAGGAGGTCTTGTTCTCCTTGGTGCATCTGAATACCTGAGGTTTAGTATTTCAGATTTGGTAATCAGCTGACAATGAGACCCTTATTTTGTATCCCACTTCAGCATTGGCGCTAATGACTTGCAAATGCTAGGTCAGAGACCATTCATTATGCAGAGTGGCTTCATAGCCAAAAATGTCTCTTACGTTTATCAGATGCACTGGAATTCTAAAAAAGCCAAACCAACCAAAAAAAAAAATCCCCTAGTTCCTTCTGTCACATCTTAATATGACATTTTACAGGGTTTAGGTGGAAGGCGTGGAGTTTGTGTATGTTAATATTTCTTTATTTTTGGTTTTTTGTTTGTTTTGGGTTTTTTTTAACAAATCACAATGTCATATAATGACTTAAAGGTAACTTGAGAAAAGATTTTAAAACTTGGTATTTTCGGCCTTCTGTAAGTTGCATAAACTGAAAAAATGAGATTTTTTTTTTTATGCCATAAACATCAGAAAAATACAGGCTGCTTTTGTCAGACTTCCAAGTTTTGCCATGGCCTGGCTGTACTTGGTTACTGAACTGAGGTAACAGAACTTTAAGGTACCAGTCTTAAAAGGTCCCTCATGCTGTTAGCATGTAACAGTTTTATATGTTGGATATACAGCTGAAAAGGGCAATATTGGTCTGGATGGTAGTACAGAAAAATAAAATATCTGTACTTAAATTTCAGAATTAATAAAATATGTCTGTGATTTAACACTGCGGAAGCTTCCGGCTGTGCCATTCACTTTATGACCCATGATTGTTAATTTCTTGTATTACTTTACTATCAACAATATGAAAATGTGTTTGACTAACGCATCGTAAAGGGATAGTGCCAATTTAAAAATTTGTCTGTGTAAAAGAATTGTATCAACAAGTTAGTAAATATGTTTTCATTTCCTGTTGTGTGTGTGCTTAGCAGCTTTTTGTGAGCCAATTTCATAGCTTCTTCAAATAATCCATCTCGGGCACACTGAAAACAAGCACCTGCTTTCATGGAATATACAAAGGATTCCATGGTAAAAAGAAGAGCTGGGAATGCATTCTCAGAAGTTAGTCATTGTCATGTTACATAGATTCAGCTGCCTAGCTTTTACTGAAAGTTAATTTCCTTGTAGAAAAAAATTGTGTGCTTGTTGCTCATACCTTGTTTGCATCTTGAAGAGGTGTTGTGGTCTGATAATAAAAGTGAAGGGGAGCTAAAATTGGGAAGTTAATGTTACTGCTTTTCTGTAGCTCTTTTGAGGAGGAAATGTTTTTTGTTAATTAAATAGTTCTGGCTTTTAGAGAAGGTATTTTCCCCAAGATTTTCTATTTCTGAGGTTTTTGGGAAGAGTTCTGTTCTCTTTGTATTCATATTATGGGAATCCATCTTCTATAGACTCTCAGAATTACTTCTTGAGGAACTAAACCTCTAATGGATCTAAAGACTTGTCAGAGCTTTACAAACCTGATGTGGTTTGCCACACTGCAAGATGCACTCGCTGCTAAGACAAGACCAAAATGACCTGATTGTGAAAGCCCCCAGTTAGCTTCCCAACAGCTCCCCAACATAGTAAAATAAGAGAAGTGCTTGAGCTTACGTTCCCTGAAATTTTTGCTTGAATACTGTTAGCTTTTATGCCTTGACTGTCATCAACTCTAATTTTTGTCCTGAGCAAAAATCAAATTTATCAACAGAAGCTCAACTGTAATATGAATTAGAAACTAGCTGCTCCTTTCCCAACTCAGACATTTCTAAATTACCATTCATGAGAAACACTTGCTTCATTTACCTTCAACTTAATATTTGTGCTGATGATAATCACATTTCCCAGGAATACGAAAGAAACACACCAGAGAGAATTCCCTATTGAAAAACTAATAGCTGTAATTTAAAGCTAGTACTAATTTTTTCTCTATTTGATTTTAGGGATGCAGAGAGGCTTGAAGAGTTTTATACCAAGAACCAACAGCTCAGAGAACAGCAAAAAGCACTTCATGACACTATCAAGGTTTTAGAAGACAGGTAAAGTAGTGTCTTTTAGCTTTTGCGTTTGTTGTGTTTTGCTCTTACAGAGTAGCTCTGGATACTTTGCAAGTTGGGTTTTTTTTTTTGTTGTGGATTTGTTTCTTTGTTTTTAGCCCTTTTCTAATACAATCCAAATAGTGTGTTTTAAAGAAAAGTGTAGAAATTAGATTCTTCTGAATTAAATTTTTGTTATTTTGTTATTTTTGAAATGCTTAGCTTGCTTGGTTCGGTTAAAATAAATGGAGGTTAGATAGATCAGCTTGGGAGGCAGACGCCATTTTAAAGCACGTTCTTTTACATCCATTTTTGTAGAGGTAAATTTGATATTGATTGAGATGTCATGCAAGTACAAAAACCAAGGGCAAACAATATAATATACTTTGAAACTCATGAAATAACTCACTAAGAAATCTTTCAGATTTGAGGGGGTCTTTTTTACCAGTTGTCTGTTTTACCTAAATTTAATTACAGGTTCTGTCTTTTTGCCTTCTTTTGGACTTAGACATTCTGATCACCTTTTGACCCATTATGCCTTTCCCTTATTTGTTCCTGTTTAATCTGGTATAGGAAAACAAAACCAATGGACATGAAATTACAGTGCTTTTTTTTTTCTTTAAAAGTGATATCTCTTTTGGAAAGTCTATGTTGAATTTGCTGCTAATAGGCTATCAGAAGCTTTCTAGGAATAGGAGATGATCACATAGTAAATTATTTCCCCACGTTCCTGTGTTACTTCAGATTTTAGAGCTATGATACTCAAATTTTGCTTTCAACTCTTTCTCTGTGAAAGGCATTAGGGATAAACTTGTAACTGTGTAGGTAATACACTTTCACACCGTGTAGGTAGAGAGACATTTGCAGAGTGGATGGACTTTTCTAATCCTTTAGCAGATGAAGTACGTTGTGGAAAACAAAAAGAGTATTTAAAGTGGTTTAATAAAAGGAGATAATAACACTGTGTTTATTACACAGTTAGTCAGATAAGCTAGTATGAAGATGCATTTCAGTATTTTACTCTTTCCATAATTCCACAATGTTAAAATATTCATAAACCAAAATGGCTTTTACTTGCAATATTCAACTGTGGAATTGGAAACTTAGGTGTGTGTTTGCTTGTTTTAATACTTCATGTGCTAGCAGCAGTAATGCAGAACTCTTAACTAATTGATCTCTTTTTAGCAGGCAAAAGAGTGTCTGGTTTTCACTTTGGTAATACTGTTAGCTTTTTGTTGTGTACCAGAAATAAATACACTTCAGTTATCACCTGTAAAATGAACACACATTTCATTGCATGAATGAATGCGTCAAGTAAGATGGAGAGATCCTAACAAGTCTTTTTTCTGATTTCACATTTACTTGGTATTTGTTACAGAGCAAACTTACTATTTGTCCTTTTTTTTTCATTACTTTGCTCAATGACAGTGATATATCCTTCTTAGATAAAGTAGTAATTATATTTACTGAAATGATCTGCTTATTTGTATTTGCTTGAATGAACTTTAGTTATGATGAATGGTAATTTATATCTGACAGTATTCTTAGTAGGACACATCACAAAGGCTTCCAGTGGCAAGGTGTAGCATGCTCCACTTTATTTAATGAAGTAATGCATGTTGCTTTGGAAGTATCCAGTACCTACAGACATTTATGCAAATATTAGTACATGTAGTATTAGATCAATCAGAAATCTCAAAAATATTGCTATGTCAGCATACAAAACCATGGTACTTAGTGGTGTTCTGCATAATTGTCAGCAATTTCCTGGTTTTCATTGTTCAAAAGACAGTTAAGTGTGGATATCTGCTTCATGTATGGCAATATTTTCTTAACAGAGTGACTTTTTTCTCTTAATTTTGTTGTAGATTAAGAGCAGGATTATGTGATCGTTGTGCTGTAACTGAAGAACATATGAGAAAGAAGCAGCAAGAGTTTGAAAATATCCGACAGCAGAATCTTAAACTTATCACTGAGCTTAGTGAGTTTTATCCAGAAGTCTGAAGACAAAACATAGTATTTTGTAAACTAGTTCTTCATGAATTCCTGTGACTTGATATAATTTATATATGGTTTGTTTAGTAAACCCAAGAAGTTCAGTTGGGGGATACTTAACTCTACAGTCTGAAAATATGTAACATACCAATTACTAGTCATTAACCTACCTTCTTAGATTGAAGTGCTGATACTGAAAGTGAACTGATGTGAAAAATCTTACAGTGTAAAGTAGCTACTTTGTGGCTGCTTCTGTTTATTCCTACAGCTAAGGCATAGAACAACTGATGGCCAGCTTTCCTAAGGAAACCCTGACTTCAAAAGTAACTGGTGATCACAAAGGAGGAAGTTCAAACAGAAGTTCCCTGGGTCCAGCTTGTGTCCTGTAGCTCCTCTTGGAGTTTAACTGCAGTGAACCCATAACCTTCACATAACCCTCTGAAGCCACAAACAAATTGCTTTACACCAGGCAGCTTGCAGCCCATTTTGAAATCAGGAAGTAGTACGTACGGGACAGGAAAAAATATACTATTTGTTCTAGGTGACATGAAGGCAGGACACAACAAATCTCTTCATAAAGAGAGTTCGGAAAGGTTGGTTGTATAAAGTGCTAAATATTACAGGACAGGATTTTAAAATCTTAATGGTATCTTTACCATTAATTAATTATTTTGTATCATTTAGTTGTCTTGCTTGATCAAGAACAAGCAGACATTCAGTAAGATTTAAAATCTGGGACATGCCAGACACAAAAAGTAGCTTTTCAGTGCTTAATTAAATTATAGAAATATTAGATTCTGTACTAATATAAAATACATCAATTTTTCAAGGACTCTTAATATTGGATATTTATATAAAATATTCTGATCCTTTGAGTTTAATGATTAACAACAAACAAGGTACAACCGATCTTTAAATAAAGCTCTGAGCCTTAAAAATCAAGATGAGACCTAGTAGGTACAAATGTTCTTGAACACTATCTGACAGAGCAGTAGTCTTCCATGGGTTTGGGTTGAGGTCTATGTGACAATTTATGTGTTTCCTGCAACCAGCAAAAAAGGCCAGTCGGGAATAATCCAGAGGTAGAATATACAACAAAAAAATAAGAACAAGAAAATAAAAATTAGAGTGAACAGAAAGGTTGGAAGCTATCAGTACATTAGTTTGAGACAGCATGGAGAAAAGGCTGAAGGCAGTGCAGTAAGCTTGTGTGAAGTACAGGCAGAATGAACTGGAAATTAAGAAAAGTAAAATAAAAAATTTCTGACTGGTCTGTCTTGAATTCCAAAATATTTAACTGATTTTTAAGAAATTAGGGGTTTTCCTGTTCTCTCCGATTAGCTGGTTGCTTCAGTGGCTAAAACCAAATTCAAATTACTTTATACTTCATGGGCTGTTTTCAGCCTAAGGAAGCAATTTTGTCCATGGACCTGAGTGAGCAGTTCTTTCATCTTTACAACACAGTCTCACTTGTATGTGCATGGACAAAAGTAATTAATGATTGTGTAAAACTAGTATTATGATCCGGTAATTGTGACACCTTTGCCTTTTCTAACACATCACTTTACAACTTCTTTAATGGCTAGCTTGAAAATTCATTTTGGTAAGCCATAGAGAGGGTGTATGGTACTACGTTTTAGAATTGGTTCTGTTTCCTTAAAGGACCTGACAAAATTTGATATGATGTTAACATGTTTGCATTGATTTTTTTTCTGTCTTTTTTTTTCCTATAAATTGCAGTGAATGAAAAAAACAACTTGCAGGATGAAAATAAAAAGATAACTGAACAGTTCCAGCAATTACAGAAGGAGTTGGAGTAAGTTTAGAGGGTTTTTTTGGATATTCCCCCCTCCCCCTGCCATTCCTCAGTAGTAATGTCTGGGAATACAAATACCAGCTTTTAAGTCTTTAAACTTGCGTTTCCTCATTTTTAATAGATTGTGAGAAGATAGTCTACTATCACTATAACAACATAAAACTAGCATCTTTGTATTGTGCAGATTTTTTGCTTTCTTTTCACTGTGTGCATCTTTCTTTTTCTAAACTGAGAGAGATAAATTTGTCATAGAAATTCTGTTTGACTTCATGATTGTTCAAGATTATTCTAGTCACAGTGCATAGCAAAGCCTTATATATCATTCTTTTATTCCTCTGCTGACTCTACCAATTCTTTCCTCCTAGGTTAAGACTTTAGAAAAGCAGTTTCTCAGCTAGTCAAAAAGTCCCAGGTTCTTGCAATAATTTTTTTTAAATAAACTTATGATAATTTTACAGTTTTAAAAAGAAAAAGATGTAGTAAATTTCAAAAGAAAACCATAAAAACAATTAGCTACAAATTCACTGTCAAATTGTAATCTGATATGATAACAAGAATGTGCCATATAATGTTGTGGTTAATATGCAAATATGGTGCATTGTGCAAGGCAGAGGTAGTATTCCTTGCTTGTGTAGCTATGGTCTGACATCATCTGAAACTTACCTCAGTTTTGCTTATCTGTCGTGGTATAACCCCAGCCAGCAACTCAGCACCATGCAGCTGCTCACTCACTTTCCCCCCACCCAGTGGGGTGGGGGAGAGAATCGGAAAATAGTAAAGTGGGTTGAGATAAGAACAGTTTAATAGAGCAGAAAGGAAGAAACTAACAATGACACTAGTAACAACAATAAAGTGACAATAATAATAGAAGGGTAGGAATACACAAGACAAGCGATGCACAATGCAATTGCTCACCACTTGCCGAC
>JAVKLA010000027.1:2656240-2691189 GCA_034782735.1 Sagittarius serpentarius
TATGGAATACCCCTTTGGCCAGTTTGGGTCAGCTGTCCCGGCTGTGTCCCCTCCCAACTTTCCTGTGCCCCTCCAGCGTTCTTGCTGGCTGGGCATGAGAAGCTGAAAAGGCCTTGACTTAGTCTAAACACGACTTAGTAACAACTGAAAACATCAGGGTGTTAGCAACATTCTTCTCATACTAACCCAAGACACAGCACTGTACCAGCTACTAGGAAGACAATTAACTCTATCCCAGCCGAAACCAGGACACTATCTGTGAACAAGTTGTGTACGTGCATGGGGGGAACAGGACAGGATGTGTGGACTTGATATGTAAGGCTTTTTCAGCATGTAATTTTTTCTTGTCTTTGTCAGAAAGTAGCTTTGGTAGAGGAGTAAAACAACCTAGGAGTTCAGTTCAAAATGTCTGTGGTCCTAATGCTTTGTATTTCTTGGTTTGTCTCCCATTGTTTGCACCTTAATCATCCTTTCTTTTTCTGTATGCATTTCATCTTCTCAGGGTAACATATTTCATGACTGTAGGAGTACTCGTTTTTAATACCAAGTAGTAACAAATTTGTATATGCTTCTCTAATTGTTCTCCTACGCAGCTTGATGGCAATTAGGAACTGACAAAAAACTTGACACCAGACAGATCCATCCAAATTTACTAGTTTGATCCCCAGTCTTGCAATTTAGCTTACAGTAAAAATCTCCCGCTGCTGTAGGAAAGTTGAGAATGACCAATGTAACACTAAGTTACTTGCTCTGCATGTTAGGTGGTCATTTAAATGACTGCAGAGTTGAGTGGATAAACAGTAATTAACAAGGATGGTCCTGCTGTTTGTCATGCAGCCACTGCATTTGGTTGTTTCAGTTGAACTATAGTCATGTTACTTTATTTAGAATGAACAACTCTAGATCAATATAATATCATGTAGGTGCAAGGTAACAGATTGTTTCTGGTGTATGACATGAAATTAGATTTTTTGCAATGTTCTGTGTTTTGTTACCAAGGTTTAATATTTTAGGAAAAAATCTAAGAATCCTCTATAAAAATCAATGAAAATTTAGAAGTATTGTATTAACTGATCCTTTATTAGATAAGGATTTCATTATCTGTGGATGAAAACAGCAAGAAAATTTCTGCAAAAAAGCTTTTCTGGGGTCTCAGATGTTTCCATGATTCAGAAAGTATTTATTGCATATTTATGATGTATAGTATGTATGGCAGCTTCTTCATTTGATAGTTTTTTGTGGTGGTATGTGGGAACTACCTCTTGGTTTGCACGGAAGTAAGGTACAGAAAAATGTATTTGTAGTAGGCTAATTTGCCATACAAGACCACATGTGCCAGTAAATTTAAAGAGGACTTTAACAGCTACCTTAAATTTGCAAAGTAACTGGATGAATGTGTTGGTTTGCTGCTCGTTTTGATTTTTTTCTTAAGATACTGTTAGTAGATGATAGAGTTTTCCAGTTATGGTGCTTTCTTTGTAAATGTGCTAGAAGAGAGGAATGACAAAATCACACAATAGGATTCATCAAGACTTCAGAGTATCAATGTTTGTCATTAAGTTTTAAAAGTTAGTCATGGTAAAAAGCCTAACTGCAAAAATGCTTTTTCTCTCAAGCCCGGCAGCTTTCCACAGTTTTCCATTAGCTTATTTTATATAGGATCTTGTGGTTCATTTCAGTGCAAGCAGAAATATATCCATATTTCCTCTTCTTCCCTTAGATCAAAACCTTACGTCCTTCTCTTTATAGTTAGGAAATGATCTTTTGGCTCATGTTTTCTCTTGAGAGTTATAAGGAAAAGTGCTACTGCAGAAAGATGACCAAGCAGGCTGAGTTAGATTTCCTTGTGTTTTTCTTCTACTGCCTCTTCCATTTCTCACTACCACCACCATACCACAGGTAGCAATACCCTTGTTAAGTACTAAACAAACTGTATTTAAGTTAAAAGAACTGAAATGAATGCTTTTTTGTTGTTATTTCCTTGCTATGTTTAGATAGAGTTTTTGGAGAGAAAAGACGTAGTTATTTGTTACACTAATTTTTATATACTGACCCTGCAACATGCTGTTAGAGCTGACAGTGCGAGAGGAAAACTTCATAACTCACGTTGTGTTTTACGTTACTTGTTTTACATGATTTACATTGCTTTTTACACTCCTGTCTGAAGACCTTTGTGAGGTGAATAAGAGGTAACACCCAGTGCTCTGGAGAGGGATTGCTTTGAATATAGTGCTGTTCTTTACTATTTAAAATTTTCCAAAAACTTTTGTTTTGTATTTAAGGCAGTTAGTATTCTTGGAGTATGCAGGGACTTCCATACAGGGAGAGAGACACTAGTCCATTCATTTCAGCATTCTTTCATTCAAGTAGTGCATGCTTCAGAGGACAAGGTAGAAACTCTGCAGTCCCTAGTTTCTTCAAGGGGAAAAGTCTTCCATAGTGCAGTAGTTAAATGTTGACTTCAAATGTGAAGAGCTAGGGTTGTATGCTGTTCTGAGGCTTGATGGAGCAATTGTGAATTTGTTGTTAGATGTATCTAAAAACTGGGTTCTAGTATCACTTTTTTATACTATGATGTTATTGAGATGGCTATATTTCCTAAATTGTTGCTTTCTTGAACCATATGATTGTCTTGCTTGCTGAAATGAAAGCTATTCATCTTGCTGACGTGGGGTTTTATTTGACCATCTAATTTGGTCTCCAGGGAGCGAAAGCAACAAGCAGTGGAATTAGAAGAAGGAGTCATTCCAGATTCTCCAGTTCTGACTTCTTCATTTTCTGTGGTTAATCGTCTGAGAAGAAAAAAAGAGAATAGGCATATCCGATACACAGAACATACGCACCCAGATTTGGAACTTGTGGAAAGCAACAGTGGTAAGACTATTGTTCGGGGTTTTTTAATTAATTTTAAAATATATTTTTAAGGGCTAAAGAAAAAGATTATATGTCACGTTTGATTTCAAAGGCTGAAAATGGGCAAAAAAGTCTTGTGGGTTTTTTTGGTTTGGCTTTTTTCCATTTATGCTATAATACATGAGTCGGGGGAAAAATGTCATTAGCAGTAACCGTTATATCAGCAATATGCTCAAAGCTTATCTCAGCCTCCTACTTTTCTGCATCCCCATACACGTGCAAATGTAGTTTTCCAACCCATACCTCTTCTGTAACTGCAAACTTAATTAAAAAAGGTTAGGGTTTGACTTGTGCCTAGAGCTATGTCACCACCTAGTGGAGAGTGAAATAAATGTTTGCCACATTCAGCAGTTATTCTGTAATTGAAGTAATATTACTGAAACTGATAGATATCTAATTCTAGCAGGTACATGGTCTTCCTTTTTCTAGTACTGATACACTGTTTGTATTTGTTTTGTGTCTAAGTCCAGAAGTATTACGTACATTTAATTTCCAATCTTTGTTCCGTAATGTCGTAGAAATAGCTCTAATGTATTTTAACTATAAGAAATATTTTTGTGAAATAAGGGACTTTGTGCTTGTATTTTAAGGATACACAGGAAATGTGATTAACAATCTAGGTGCTCTTAATGTGTTAATATATCTTGTGGAATAAAAAAAAAGTATTTTAAATAATATATTAATACACCTAAATATGAGTCTTGATGAAAAGCCTCTTTCCAGGAATAAAAATACCACAACGGTGAGTTGTTTATTCACACCCATTATTTTACATATGTAATTTTACTGCTGTGAATAGTTTTTCCTTTCTAAACATAACCTACTTCTCTCCATTTTCTGAATAAAAAAATTAAGCTACTAAATTAAACCAAAGTTAAATATGTAAGAAATGGTGTAAATACCGATCGCAGTTAATGGCTATGAAAAGCTGTTGGTGTCCAGATAGAAAGGACTACACGGCACAAAGTTGGTCATGATTCAAATCTCAATTTTTTTACCTTTTCATTACCTTAGCTGATGCAGAAAATTATCTCCTTGGATGATTTATTCTTTAATAGTTTTGTTGCCATATTAACAGGTCAAATATAGATTGAATACATACTTTTTATGTGGTCAGTATAGAAAGTGATGTAATTATGTGTCAGTATTGTTTTATGGCTGACTGGCTGGGCTTGTATTTGTGAGAGAAAGGATTAATGTGAAATATTTATGACTAATTTGTCATAGTGATGCCTCAGAATAAAAACAATCAGATGTGTTTAGATTACTGGATCTACTGACATACGAAAATTCACATTCAAGTGCTTTTAAGATCAGGATCATGTTCTGTATCTACATAAAATTATCACAACAGGATACCTGATTTCACCATGTGAAAATGTTTCTACATATTCTAGAGTTTGGAAAAATTCCGCTGTATTCCACACAAGTGAACAGTCACCACAGAGAAGAGATACTTGTGGCAGACACCTGTGATCCGCAACTGTCCCCTGTACCAAGTAAGCGTATTAATAGATTTAGTTCTAATTCCGTTCAAAATAAGGCAAAAAATATTGTAAAACTGAGGGTTCATCTCTTTAAACAAAGGAGCCAGAAAAAGGATATTCTGTTTAATCACATAATTATTATTGAAATGCCTATCTTGTAATGCTGTCTGGCTGACTCTAAGCCTGGCATCAGAGCTTAGAGTCAAGAAATAGAAAGAAGCTCAGTACAGCTCTTACTGCAGATATCTTATAGTTTAGGCAACTTACTCAATTGTCTTACGTCTGGTTTTCCAACTGTACAGGAGATAAAATGTTCTGAGAATTGCACTTCCTGTCTGACATGAATAACATTTAGAAGTGCTTCTGTTAATTATTCTCGTTTTTGCAATTGTGAATTGGTACAAGTCTTTAAGTCTTAAGTCCTTCTCCATGAACAGTTCCTTGACAAGAACTTTCTGTGTCCCTGACTTCTTACTGTGAAGTATTTAACTATAAATGACTGCGAGAATCAGCACTTTGGAATCGTTTGTGCAAGTCAGGGTTGTGGTGGTTGTAGTTCTTTTACTTTCCCATCATACTACCTTGCCCCAGTTTAATAAACTGAGTAATGTTAAACCCCTGAAAGAAGGGAAACTCATCTGTTTGTTTTCCTAATAAAAACACAAGAAGAATAAGTGTCACCTAGGAAATAGGCAACAGAAGAATTTTACTATAAATAGACGTTATCTACATGCTTTTCTCAGACTATTCATGTCCTGGACTGGGAGTCTGAAAATCAACTTTTACATTGACTTATCCTTCTATTTTAATTTTGGGGAGCTGTATTCAAATCAGAAACATATTTGTCTGTGATGATACAACAGTTGCTCATCAGAAATTCTTCTTTTGCCCCCCCTTCTCCACTTACTACTTCCAGATAGGATTTTTGTCTGACACAGGTCAAACTGTTTCCATAATTACCAATTTTAATTTGTGATCTTTTTAGTTCTGTGTTTGTACCACCTGTGTGAGTAGAGTAAGATACTGTAATGTATATGTAACTTATTGTGAGCTTCTTTCTACTTATAAAGATAAACCAAGGATGGGAGGCTATCCTGTTCCAAAGCCATCTTTTAACTTGGCTGCAGTCGTGGCAGAAACAATTGGACTTGCTGTTCAAGAGGAATCTGTAAGTAGTATTCCCAAATTTCTTACGTAATCAGCTTTTAGTGCCCATTGTTTTCAAAAACAGTATTTTTCTCTTTTGCGTTAAAATTCTGCTAAAGTATTCAGAGTTCCAGTAAGCTCACTTTGGTTTGCTTTTGCTTAATTACAGAATTCCTCTAGCAAGAAGAGATATAACTCTGCAGACCTGTCCGGGGGTTGGGGAGGAGGGTAGGGGCATGGTTCCTGCTGTGTATACATCTTTCAAGTTTGACTAAGACAGTGGAATAAATCCTTGGGTCTGCCAAACTCCCTTTGTGCAGTAATCAAGTCTAATACACTAAAAAAGATTATTTGGTGATGAGACTGGTGACTCAGGTGAGATTATTCGATGTTTTTGCTTGGTAACTACAGTGAAAATGATAGTATGCAGACTCTTTTTTTGTGTGTGCATTTGAATGATGAATTTTTTTAATTTCCATAAGATTTCTTTAAAGTTGCTGGTCAAAATTTCATCTCTTAACTTTTATTATTTCTCAGAGTTTTGAATGGTTTAATTTGAATGGGTCTTCAGAGTATTCATGTGCAAACCTAGCATATTTCTAATTTTTAATTCTAAGAGCTTCTCACACTTCCTTTCTTTGTTTTCCTTCACCACTTGCAAGGAGTCCCAGAGCGTACTGAGTCCTCCCTGTACCAATACTGCTATGAGCCAGGCCCCAGAGAGCATGCAGTCTGAAGACTCAAGAAAACATCCAGCTTCTGAATCAAGAAATGAAGACAACAATTTAGGGTGTGTTTCCAGTTGGTTGTAATAATACTGCTTTAAGCAGGCTTATATGAAGTTATAGTTTTAGTAGAATTTAAAACCTTACAGCAGCTTGCTTTAAAGGTACAAACACAGAAATAAGTATTTTCAATTATAGGGGCTTCTTTCAAGTAACCAACATTAGAAGCAAAGGAACTCATAGAATGCAAAACTGTGGACTTTTACTTCGTTCTCCAGCTTCTAATTTGGGCTTTCTATGTACACAGTCCCTCCCTCACTGACTTCTTGTTATTGCAAGGTACCTTCTGAGGCCCATAAACCTGGGCGTAGGGGGCCTGGACCTGGGGTAGGAAAAAGATCATAAAACGTTTCTGCTGACTAGGTGTCATACCGATTGACTGTTGCCCTTCCCACTCTCCTCAGGATGTTCTGGTCTAAACTGAAAATCTTTTCTGCCCCTATTTGTCATCTTAAATGTATGTTTTATTGATGACAAGTAAAAAACAGAGTACCTGAAAGAAGCCTGCACATTTTTCCTTCACTTGCAGAAGCTTTGAGAATCTGTTATCATGGTTATAAGATCTATGCAAGAACCTAGATAGACTGCTATTGCAACCATTCTCACTTTCTTTCATTTCGCTGCATTGAAAGGTAGGCAGTCCTTTGGTAGAAGAGATTCCTAGGTAGGGTTAGTTCTGTCCTTGGTTCTCAGCCGAATGAATTTAACACCGTACTAAAACAAAGGACGAGGTCTGTGTTTTGTTTGCCTTTTACAGTTCTAAGTGCAACAGTAGTTACTTCTAGACCAAAAATTTCCCTGTTCTTTCTCCTTCTGTTTTGAGTTAATATTAGCAGTTCTGACAGGTTTAAAGCAGATCACTGGTAGGAAACTTAAAATTTTTGTATATCCCTTCCTTTCCTCCCAGCCCCCTGCGTACACCAGGAAAATATCTCATCTCTCATTGTATTCAGTCTTTCAGATCCCTCTCGGAACACTCCACCACATGTTGACTGGGATTCTAGGGTAGCTTCTCCTGTTTTTGGAGCTTCTAGCAGTACGAAGAACAACTCAAGTACAAGTCATGCCCCATGTATTTTAGATTCAGGATTGAAGCCTAATCTCAAAACCAGCCTCTTCAACAATCCTTCCAGTTCCAGATCTCATAAAAGTAGATCAAAAGCTGAAGATGTTGCTTTTGTTGCACCACTGAATCTTGGAATGGAAATCAACTCAATTATCAGCCAGGCCTCTATCAATAGGCAAATGGTTGTGAAAAAGAATACTAATGACGCTGTAACCTGTGTTGGAAACAATTGTGCAGCTAAAAATGAGGTGATTAAGAGTGATTTCCTTCTCGTACACCAGAAGCAGGTAGAAGGCAGGTGTGCGAAGAGAAAGAAAGATGAAGATGAGCGTGCAGTTAGCTGTGAAAAAACATCCTTCAACAAAGAGAACTCTATGCCATTTCGATCAGATGTTCAGCATATTAATGGGGAGCATACAGTTGATAAGCCCTTGGATCTGTCTGATCGCTTCTCTGGAGTTCGTTGTCAAGAGAAAAAACTAGGAAGTGAGGAGACCTGTAAAAATAGACTGAAACAGGTGACACTGCATGACATTTTTTCACAGTTAGGGAAGCCCATTCCTGAAGGTTCATCATCCATTCAAAATACCAACAATGAGAGCTGTTTGTTTGGCAGAGACTTACAAGAGGAATCCTATGTACAAGAGGCAGTGCTGGGAAAAATGTTCCCAGATAAGAAAAACCATATCCAAATGAAAGACGAAGTTCCTCCCTTCAAAATTGCACCACTGCCAAGTTCTGAAGAGGCAGAGCAACTTTTTGATGATGTGAAGGTATGCTTTTCTGACTTTTTTTCTTCTCCTTTGAAATACTATATTTAAGTTTTGGGAAACAGTAAAATTGCGCTGTGTTGTTAGGTTGCCAGTGGCCATGTACCAAATAGAAAGAAAACAAGGACAGGACATGGAGAGTCTGAACCAGCATCTGTACTTCAGCCAAACCCTTGTAGACTATCAAAAAATAAAGCACTGCAAAATGAGCAAGGTAACTTGATGAAAATGTTCCTTTTATTGCCCCCTTACCCCCCAGCCTGTGCTATGATTGGATAGAATTTTTCATATCTTCTTTTCTTCCACTTTAATCACTTTCTCTGTTCTATTTCTAACTCAGTCTCATTCTATTCAAGACTTCTGAAGATTACTCCTCGCCCCCATTTTCAATCTATATCTTCCTGACATTCTTTTGCCACTATATAATAAATATATCTTTGGCATTCAGCTGTAAACTCAATGAGCTAGGAATCTTGTTCTTTCTTGTTTATTTAGCATTGTTGTTTACTGCAGCATGTGAATAACAGATACTGAAATAAAATCTCAGGAAGTGTAAGTTTATCTATATCAAATGCTTGAAAAACTGTACTTAAGTGTAAGAATAAGCCATTTTGTTAATATTTTTCATTATTCCTGACGATCTGTTAAAGAAATTTGTACCGTTAGTGATAATGAACAGATGCTGCCAAATACTCTTCCTATAAGTTGTATCTTCTTTCCTATTAAGTGGTCCTAGTTGGAAAACTTACTTTTTCGAACTGGGATTGTAGAATCACTGCTTCTGTACTCCTTAGCTGAGCTGTTACACTGCATACTTTATTTAGAAATACTTGCATTATGAATTAAAAAAAAAAAAGCGTAGTTGGTGTGGCCATGTGGCTTGGAATCTAAACCTCTCCTTCACAGATAAATCAAGAGTCATCTCTGGAACAATGACCAGACACTTTCCTGACTTTTGTATTCTTGACGGTCTAATGTCTTCTATCCAGTATTAATACTACTCCATTTACACAGTACAGAGATTTTGCCTGCAAGAGTATTTTATGTATTACATACCTCATACAAACACAGAGGAGTAGTGTGCTCCCTGGATATGACAAAAAACTTAAAGATCTGTTTCTAACTCTTCAGACAAAATATGATTTATACCAAATGAGCATGTTATTGTTTGAGAAAAATCAATCCCTAATCCCAAAGATGATTTGATAAAAGGAAAGCTGGCTTATAATTTACACACTATATAATGCTGTTGGCAGAATTTGATTCTGATTATTTGGTTTTTTTCTTGTATTCTCTGCATCCAGATCTGAAAGATAAACCTTTAGAAAACCTTCCATGGAGTATAGACCCAGGAGCTGACCTTTCACAGTACAAAATGGACATTACTGTGATTGATACAAAGGTAAACTTGTATAACAAGTCTGTATGTTCCATGATATTGAAAAAAGCCTACAAAAGTAGTATCATGAACTTTATTCTGGGCAGAGCAAACCCACTTTCTAACAAAAATCTAAATTCATCTCATTTGATATTTATTTGCACTCCTGAAATGTTTGTTTATGCATAGTACACTATAATCATCCTAAAACATTTCCACCCTCTAATTGTATTTGATAAACTCAGCCAGGTGGCTACTCATTATGAAAGTGACATATTTTGGGGGTGGTTTTGGGTTTCTTTTAAGACAGAAAAAAAAAGTTTTAAGTCTCATAATTTTTCCTGTAAAAATGTACACTGTGATATCTCTTTATGTTAAGTAATGGAAAAAGTGCAGATAATGACTATTATCTATCTTTGAGTTGGGTGCAGGTTGGTTATTAGGATCTCTGAGAATTTTCCTGAAGTCTACTTGTTTTGTCTCACTTAAAGGCTATCTTAAAATCTATTAATTTGACCAGTTTTTAATTTCTATATGTTTTATTGTTACTTTTTATCTTTGTAGAATTTAACATGAAAACTTTTAAGGCAGTTCTTGCCCATCAAGTAATGTAATCCACCAGATAAATGCTTCACATTTGAATTTCAAAACATGTTATTCTCTTACCTAGATCTTACGTCTTTACCGTGCAGACATTACTGCAGGAAAAAAATCACAGGAAGTGTCCAAAAAGATGCCAGTAGCTGTTAGGAAAGTGTTTCAGATATAGAGCAATGACACTGACTACATCAGTTGCTTCTGAGTGCAATTGTTATGTTTACTTTTTCATTTAGGGTGGTTCTCAGTCAGGAGTCGGAGGGGAAGTTGTTGATATGGATTATACGTATGTTAGTGAAAGTGTGCTGTTAAAAATGAAAAACCAAGAGCAAAATCAGGAAAGCAGTCCAAGTAAGGCTCTTTTTTCCCCTTTGGTTTGGTTTTTTTGGGGGGGAGGAGGAGGAAAGAGTAAAGGGCATTTGTTTTCCCTGTATGAATAGATAGTAGAAAATGGTTTGCAATAAAAAAGCACTGATGTATTTTTGTAGGTTACAAAGATCAGTCTGTTTCCTAGTAGAATGAGTGGTTGTTGAGGTTTTTTTAACTTAGTTTAAGAAAATTACAGGATTTGTGCTGAGATTGAGCCAGTACCTATGCTTTTACAGAGCTTAAAAAGTTAAGACTTAACCATATAATAGTTCTGATCTTACCTGCAACAATCACTCTTACAACAAACAGCTCTGAAAGTTTGCTATGTAATCATACCAGATTTTGTATGGGAAGACTAATTTCATTTTTAATGACATATAAATAGACCTAGTATATTTAAAATAAATCCAAATGTGTTTATATCATATTTAATGTGCGGTATGTGGTGAATCATGGCTGCAGGGCAGTGACTTTTAATGGTGTGTTTTATTTTTTTAAGCTGTTGCAACTTGATCGCATTTCTGTAGTTTATCTCCTACCCACAGAAAGTATTTCCTTCTGCTTGGATAACTCCCTGATTACAAGAACAAAAATTTCATGTATCCAGTATTAAGATTAAAGGTACATCAAAGTCATTTAGCAATTAATCAAATTTTAGAAAAAGGATCAAGTTATCTTTAATGAAAAATAAATGAACGTTGGCCACATTTGAAAGATTGACAGAGAAGTTGCAGAAAGAATAAATGTATAGCTGATGTTGAGTTAATCGGTACAGGAGCAGGAAGTAAATGTTAGTTCTTTTGATACACATTCAATCAAAATGCGCTTTTCTTGACGTAGGTTGTTGAGAGACTGATTTAGATGTTCATTATGTTTCTTATAATAGGAGGAGAAAAAACAAGTAATGATACCTTAACAGAGATGTTTGATCGGACAACCCAGGAAGAATATGAATCCTGCCTACCAGAAGATAGTCCTTCTGCATGTGATGAAAAAGAAACTTTTCATAATGAAGAGCAGGATAAGGGAATAACAGCAGCAAGCAAGAAACTAAAGAGTGGGATATAATTTGTTTTGTCTTTATTAGCCTGTTTAAACTACAAAAGTTGATTTGAAATCAAGCTCTGCTGTCTAGGAACAAATATGCCAAATAAACCATCAGTTCATTTTTCATAAGTTCATGGGAAAATTTATTCATTTTAAGGACATAACATAAACCAATATGAAAATTATTTTGGTAATTCATCTATACAGCCACCACACAAATATGGGATGTGTAAGGGAATTTGGCGTAGGAGCTGTACAGCAAAGTCGATCTTACAGGAAACACCAGTTTTTGGCTGCAGATTACTTGCTTCCTTTCTTCTCCATGTCATCCTAGGTTCTAGTGAAGACTTCGCAGTATTTCGTATTTTAAGCAATCTTTCCTTTGCTATTTTGCTTATCTTTTTTACTTGTCTCACTGCTGTTTTCCTTCTATTCCAGTACTGTTTTTTGATCACTGGTTCAGTCAATTCTATGTTATTTTTAGTATCTGTTTGAATGTGTTGTCTCAGACTGAATGTACATGGCATTTTTCTTTTTTCTTAATAGGTGGCTAATGATTTTACAGATGTTTCTTCAGGTAGTCTGTTAACCTTGTATGACATATAATTTTTCATTTTACATGTATATTTACAGAACATGAGGATAAACAAGATAAAGCCAAGCAGAAGGCTTTTGTGGAGCCATATTTCAAAAGTGATGAAAGGTAATTTAGTTTGTTTTGTATAGGCATTTTAAGGCTCTTTATATCCTCCCTATAGGGAATTGTTCTTCCATAAAATAAACATGTTTGTGCATAACATAATAGCAGCTGAAGATGCACAGGTAAAAACTACTGAATTAGATAAAAGCCTTAGATAAAAGCTGGGGTAGGGGGTAAAAAAAGATGAACATGCTGAGATGCCTATCCCATTTGCTGAAAAGAAGGGATTGCCTCTTCTGCTTTTTGTAATTTTATTGAATGCAGTATTTTGTAATCCATGTTGTTTTTCTTATAGGCATGTGGTTATGCATGAGTTTATGAGCAAAGAGCCTATGGGTTGCTTGTACAAATAAAAACCTTTCCTTCTCTGGCATTTTTGCCCCTTCCTTTAGGCAATAAATGAGTAATGTTTAACTGTATCTCTTGGTGCTTCCTCTATTGCCTTTCTGTACAATCATCATTGGTAGTCTGACTCTTCATTTCATAATGATACCAAGCCCTTTGGTTAAATAGTTGTTAGCTTATTTTTTACCTCAGCATATGTTTTCTTTGTAGAAGAAAACTTGTATAGTGTTTCGTGAGCAGATAAGTTGAAATAATCTGTTCTATTCTTGAACCCCAACATACCTTCTTCTTGCAGAAATTGGTGCAAGCACACCAGTGGCTCGGACAAAATAAATATTCTACAGAAGATCTATATTTGAGTAGTTTCAATGTAGTAATTACTTTCACACTATGAAAAGCCATAATCATGAGACGCACATCTCTGTTACGTAAAAGATCATATTACATTTAAAAAATCCTGGAACTGTTTTAGTTACAAGAATAGTCCAATTCAGCTATGAAATGCAGTATGATTGGGTTTTGCAGGCATTTTCTGATATTTTTTCTTTTCTTGAGACTCTCCTTCATTGCGTTCTAAAAACTGGAAATTTCCAGACATGTAGAAGAAATAAATATACTATTGTGTGAAAACATTTTTGTTTTTCAGAAAGAATACTGTGTTAGCTTTTCCTCATATTGAGGTTATTCGAAAAAAAGAAGAAAGAAGAAAATTGCCTGGCCATACTTGTAAGGAATGTGAAATAGTAAGTAGTGCTTTAAAATTTGGTCAGTCTTTCATTCTCCTAACTCTGCTTGTATCTAAGTGCTAAAGTGCTGTTGAAATTACAAATCTGGTTGCATCATCACCAGAACCTACAGTAGCAGAGAAGTTAGTGTTTATCAAAGCTGTTTTACCAAGTTTTGGGTTGGTTGGTTTGTTTTTAACTGTAGTAACTGCATGTAACTTAGAAAGTCTTTTTGTGTTTGTGTGTGTATCTGTATGATAGAAACTTCTCACATCATCGTTCCAGTAAGATTTTTGTTAATAAAAAATACATTAGTTAGTCAAAGTTTCTAAACTTTAGCTTAAAAGCTCTACTGAAATTTAGAGGTACTGGAATAAGTAAGTTCTATGTCCTATTGTTCATATATACATACATATATATATATAAAAAAAAGAAATCTCTTGATTTGGGGGTTGTTTTTTTCTTGCTTTCTGGGGTGTCTGCATTTTCAGATAATTCTACCAGTGTAGGTGCCAACGTGTATATATGTGCAAATGCATGCAAAAATGTTTACATTAGGAGGTTAAAAAGTATGACATTTTAGGTTTCATGTTACACGTTTTTTCCTCCCTTTTCAGATTACTAAAGTGCTTTGAGATACTTGGTATAGAGATAAAATATTGAATTACATATGTAATAAGGATATATTTCATTTGGTCATTAATAGACTTTCAGGCTAGAGTTAATTAGGTGATGATATAATATATTACGACTCATCAGAAGTGTGAATTAATGACTGAATTATGATGGATTCTCTGGAACCTTTTCACTTAATTTCCACATCTACATAGAACCAGCATTTTTAATATATTCTCCTGCTATTCATTTTATAGTCAAGTCACATTTACTTAGCTGAAGAAATTTATTAGAGTATATTTTTAACAAAAACACATTCCTGAAAAATAACATTGGTAAAACTCATTAAATACAAATAATTAAGTTTTACAGTCAACTATAAATACCATTTTCAAAAATATGTTTGACTTAGAGTTTGGAAAAAAACAAGATGTTGGGGAAAAAAAACAAACAAAAAACCCCCACCAAAACGAAACAAAAAAACCAAATCCAAAACCCCACAAACCTTCAGTCTATTTCTTGGCCCAAGAGCCTTGTGTTAACTGTTTTAGTTTCCTGTTTCTGTAAGCTACAGATCTTGTCTTCTCAGCAAATCTAGTTCTTGTTACTCTCTGCCAAGTTAGAGTGGTAACTATGGTGTTTGGAAACATTTAGAGCTCCAATTTTAAAATATTAGGTTTCTACGTTAAACTTGAGAAGAGTTTGTGTTTGTTGGTTTTCGGGGGGGGGGGTTGGGTTGTGGGGTGTTGGTTTTTTTGTTTTTTTTTTTAAGTCTGCCGTTCGAGATGAATGTCTTGGAATGTGTGGAATGCTTGGCTGTGTCATTGCACCATAATAAAACTAGCTTTGAATGAAATGCCTATGGAAGAAGGGAGTATTAGATAAAGCATAAACGATGCTTTTGGCTTAGTTATTAGTCATATGGGTTTGAAAAGTCTCCAAAGTATAAGGAAATATTTAGGGCATGGGTAGAAATCAGTAAATTGTTTCTGGCCATGTGCTGCAAGGAGTATGAGTAGGGAGAGTTACCTGTTGTTCTGAGAAAGATGTGAGAGATTTAACTTCTGCACATGCCATAGCAGACTGATATCTAAGTCCTTTATAAGTCCTTATCTTAAAACTCTGTGGAAGCATCTCATTCACTTTACAGTGTAGAACATTTGATAAGAGGTCTTGTTTTGATTTGTTACGACTTTGCAATGTGATCAGAGAAAGACTGTATGCAGGAGTTACTGGTAGTTTGTAAAAGTAACGTGTTAGTGTGGTTATTAAGTCCAACTACACTTTAGATAAGTAGGAGAATCGGTCAGGTGGTTTTGTATACATTTAGATTACAGAAATCACTCGGTACGTGACTTTGTGCTAAACTAATGAGAGGAACGTTTTAAGAGTTTGTTCCCTTTTTGAGACTGCAAATTGTAGGGTTCTGTAAACAATTCTTTTACAGTGAAGACACTGCAGGATGAGATTTTGCATATCATTTCACACATGGAAAAGCCTAGCTCGAATGTTTGGTGTGGGTTGAAAATGCTGTGGGTAGTGAGATCAATCTAGAAAACAGCTGAGAGTTCTTTTTGTTGTTTAGCAGACATACATGTAACTTTCTCATTTTTGTCAACCCTAATAGATTCTAAACAAGCCAAAATTAAAAAAAATTACTTTCTAATTTCTTTTTAATACATACCTAGCTTGATTATTGATTGGTCTTTTTATTATCTGTTTCTACAAAACTCTACTGTATTTTTCCTTTTGATCCATAAATATTCCTCACCAATCAAACATTTTAATTAAAAAAAAAATGCAGCACACTGCAAACTTTTAGTAGGCTGATTTCTAAAATTCCAGGCTATTTAAAAGACAAACACAGGTGCACAGCTAATTATCCCTAAATAAGACTCAGCTCTTAATCTATTTGGTTTATACAGATACTGTAGAATTCTTATAATTCATTTTGTTGACTTAACACCATGTAATTTCTTAACTTCTATGAGTGAAAATTATGTGTGCCAGATGATAATTACCTGTTCCTCTTCTTTCATTAGTCTCTAGATCCTTAACTGAGTGACGCAGACATTTTTTCAGCTGGGTCTCTCAAGTCCAGCTGCATAAGTGGCCCTACTCTATCTGACTCAGTCCCCAAGCTATCGATACTCACTTAAGTTCTGGTCTTGGCATAGGCTTTTTCCTGTTGAAGGGAACGTTGTGTAAGACAGTGGCAAACATTTTCAAACAAAGTGTCTCCAAATTCAATGACTGAGAGGGGTTCTGCTGTCAAGAGTATGGGAGTATCCTAGGCTTATACACAATACATTTTGAGGAACCTTTTACTAGTAGCTCGTAACCATTCCTGAATATTATCTATGGAACTGGCAGTTTATTCTGTCCTGTGTACCAGGACTTTGTAGTAAACAGACCAGTAATCTGAAATTTTGGGTACAACCTGGTAACAACTTGAATCTCTGTTTCTGACCAGGAGACCAACATGTTACTAGATCAGATTTCTGTACTAATAAGGGCTTTGAGAGCAAATATGTTCTGGGGTCTCACTTTGTAGAACAGCAAGAAATCTGAATTGACTGGAGGGGTGGGGAGCGGGGAAGAAAATGTACCTCAGTTTCAGGCAGAGTTGAAGTTCCCACAGACTACACAAACAGAAAATGAAACAAGTCTACTCTTCCTAGTTCATGCAGTTTTGTCACTGACATTTTCAGAGCTGTGATTACTCTTTTCTATGCAATCATCAATATTTATATCTCATGATTTTTTGGAGTAGGATTTTTATGCCTATTTTATACTTTGTCTTCCATCTAGTAGGAGAAAAGGAATTCATTAGTGTACTTTATGATTCCAAGTAAGTAGGTTTTGTGAACTCTTACCAGTAGATGGGGACAGGAAATAATCTCTATTGACAGAGGTATTCTGTTCCTTTCCTGATTTTCCCAGTCTAGATCACTTTCCAGCTGATTGAATAAGGTTTTAAGCTTTAGTTTCCCTTTTTGAATTGTAACACTAATTTCAGTAGAATTGCTTTACCAGTTTTATGAGGGTCAGCTTCTTACACAATCAGACTGTGACTGTTGGCTTGCCACTTGAACCAAACAATGCATTTGCTTTGGAAATATTTTGGCACTCATGATACCTAAGTGTCAAATTGCTATTTTTTAGGAGATGCTAACTAGAATCAGAAACTAAAACACTAGAAAACTGCATGAAAAAAAACCTGTTTTTCTATGATGCTGCTCGTGGGAACACCCAGCAAAAAAGTTTGGAGAGTGTATATACTTTTCTTCTTGCAGCCTCCAGTACAGCTGACAGGGATGAAAGAGTAGCTAGCCAATTTACTATATACTCTAGAGAATGCCCAGCTGGCAGATAGTTTCTGGAGTCCCAGTGTCAGTCAGCTAGTTAAACTAGCTCTTTCTTTACTCCTAATTTGAGGGTAATAAAACAGGAAGCATTTTAACTTAACTTAGCTGTTACTACTGTAAATTTAGACACTGGAAGTAATTCTGCAGCATGGATTGTGTAGTGCGTTTTTTCACTTTTCTATTTTGTTTTTAAATGCAAGTGGAAACGTAGTTTATTAGAAAATTCCCATCTATTTCAACACCTGTGCTACTTAGCTTTCTACAGTCAGTAAAACTGTTGACATAAATAATTGTACTCATGCCTAAACCTTGTACCTATGGTATGTTAAAAGATAAAAAGCTAACAAATTTGCCACCATGAGGTTATACTTAATCTCTAAATTCAGTAAGCTTTTAGGATAATGGCAAGGTGTTTGTCATTTGGATAACAAATCTCTACTCTTAGCTATCCTAACCATTATTTTTAGATAACTGTGTTAATAAACAGTGATTGACAATGTCATTGTGTAAAGCAGTTGCTTTATATGAATGAATTTGTTAACTCGTAATTATTTTTTTTCTAACATTCAGTATTATGCAGACATTCCAGAAGAAGAGAGAGAAAAGAAACTAGCTTCCTGTTCAAGACACAGATTTCGCTACATTCCTCCAAATACTCCTGAAAATTTCTGGGAGGTTGGATTTCCTTCCACCCAAACTTGTGTGGAAAGAGGTTTGTGCAAAAAAGGCTTACAAAGCGCTTTTTAAACCTGATTCCCTCCCTGCCGACCCAGTCCCCCCCTTCCCCCCCCCCGAAACGGTTCCCTGAAATTCATAAAGCAGCCTTTCTCACCCAGTCTTGTTGAGGTCTGTCTACTTATCAACAGCCATTATTTTGAATATGTAGTCTTTTTTTAGCAGCTCCTGTACTACTAAGAAGGGAATATAAGGAAACTTTCTTAGAGCCTAGGTAGAGAAGGTGGAAAGAATGGGGATTTTTATAGAACTTAATTAAAACCCTACATGTCTTTGAACCAAAGCAAGAATTGGGTCAACGTTTTTAGAGGCAAAGGCTGAGAGACTGTACTTACTGAGAAGAGACAGGCAGAACTGTTGATGTCCTTTGTCTGTGTCTTTAGAGCTCCGTAATACCACATGATAATGGAAATGTTGAAGGTAGGGTGTTATTAAATAGTTTTTTTAATACATACACCCTTCTTGTTAGTGACACTCAAAAGCTGTTTTGGGGGTGTTTTTTTGACCCTCTTCACACAGAAGATTGTTCTTTCCTACATAATCCTTCTAAATCCTAGAGCTTGGTATAAAAATGAGTTTTTACTAATGATGTTAAAAGATGGTGAGTTTGTAGTGTACTAAATGTACATTTTTTCAGAAGTGGTGAAACTGAGGTAAGGAGCCCTATATGAACTCTCTTGGAGTTACTTATATCTTTATTTGTGCATATGTTATTAGCTGTGAAGCATTAATCTTCACTTATTTTTATCTGTTCTTGTAACAGTTTCAGGTCAGGCATAGGAAAATATAGCAAGAGATGTGTATGTGTTCTTGTGTGATAGTGTTGCACTATTATCCTTAATCTTTTAAAACAGGGAGCCTTGATTTTTAGGGACTTACATAATGTCTGTAGTGCAAATCATACTGCTTAATCAAGATACACTGAGTCGAGTTAATTTAAATTTGAAGCTGTATTTCCAAGAAATACGTGTATTTCAAACACGGTGTTCAGAACTTTAAGCTTCCCTTGCCATTGTGGGGGGAAAATGTCAAATTTGCTCTTGAAGCCCTGGTCAAGTTCCCCCTTCTTAAATATCCACTGCAAAGAGTTAAGCTAGTCACAGAATTTGCAGGCTGTTAAGCTTCCTTGGGCTTGGTTAGGCTTCAGGAAAATAGTTCTTTTTTTTTTCCCATCTATTTTTCTCTGGTATCACATAAGGAAAAGTGAAACCCTCACTCCAGCTAGCCAGCACCTCAGGAACGCTGCTGAATCGCCACTTCCTTTGTGAGTAGACTCTTTCCTCTCTTGTGTATCCATTTAGAGAGGGCTTGGCTGAGGCTAATCCATTCCTCCTTTACCTTAAGTAACGAGAGAGCGTTCTCACCACTCTAGAACCGCCTTCGGGTCTTCATCATTATCTTTCAAGATGAACAAATCTTAGTCCTTCCTCTTCCAACCTGGTTGCCTTTTACCTGTTCCAGCTGATGGGAAAGCTGGTCTAAATTAGGCATGTCCATTTATAACTTCAGGTGATCAAGATACCCTGTGAGGAGATTGTTACTACCCATTTGGAATCTGCTTGCAACCTCGTTAAAATTAGCTTCTTGGCTATCTCCTTGTTCTGCTAGAGTAAGAGCTGTTCAGTTGCTAATGGTCCTCAGCAGCGTATCGGAGGCAGACTTTAGATCAGCCCCTTCTTGTTAAAAAGCCGTATTATTACAAGAGTGCAGCAAGAACACCAAAACATCAGAGAGAGTTCCCATGATAAGCAATTGCAGCTGTCACTCCGAAGTAGTGGGGTACTAATAGGAAGTAGAAAATACATCCTTTGTATCTTGAACCAATTGTGGTTTGTGTTGGTTTTGGTTTTGGTTGGGGTTTTTTTGATAACTTGAGTTGCATAGACAGTATTTTCCAACTATGAAGTAGGAATCTATTACTCTTCACTTCAGCGGATGCTAGTGCTGATAAACAGTAAGGGTTTGACAAAAGCCAGGTGCTGTAACTGATTAGCATAAAATGTCTGCTTACTATCAGTGTTAGCTAAGTTGAGCATGTTATAGAAATTTTCTATACAGTTTTCTTATCTGAGAGCTTTCAAGGTGTGTTTGACCCATAGGTTCATGTTTCGCTTTTTCCAGATGGGCAAGTCTTTAAGTAAGAATGCCCTCAAAACAGAGGGATATGTACTATTTAGACCCACAAAGCACATGTGGCAGAAGCTTCTTCTGTATGACTAGGAAATACATTTTTTAAAGTGATTTTTATTAGTCAACTGAAATTGCAGTACATACGTACTTTGTTACTCTTATGTAAAATCTTCTGTAGAAGAGACAATGAAAAATGCAATTTGTTTTGAATAGATGAACAATTCATAGTTTCCATTCTCTTCAGTATTTTCTGTCTGTATTGCATTACTATGTAGTCATCTACTAGAAAGCAGCTGAGTGTTTTCATTAATGATATTGCACCCTGGGATCGCTAACTTTTTATCAAATAAGAACCAGTTGCCACAAAAGGCAAAAAAATTCACAGGTTATTTTTTGAGGGTAAACAAAGATGAAACTAAAGTTACGCATGTTTTTTTTATTGTATTTCTTACCTTAGATTTGTTCTTATTCTCCTAAGGATATATTAAAGAGGATCTTGCTCCCTGTCAGCGTCCAAAAAGACGGCAGCCTTACGCTGTAATGTTTTCCCCGAAAGGCAAAGAGCAGAAGACATAAAGGGTGGGGAAGTAAGGCACACCAACTTGAAGAGTATCTTTCCTGTTCTTCGCTATTTATAGTTAATATAAACTTGAAATAAAGAACTGTTTTCCACAATGATAGGTAAATTGTTTCATTAAATATGTACATTTTATAAAATAAATTTGAAAATCTGATGTACCAGGAAACAAAACTATTTAATGTATGTTTGTTTCATATTGTGTTAATACATTTTGTATTAATTTTTGCACCTGTCAGACAATGAGTCGCCCATTTTTTTTCTTTGAAGTCAACAGCTAAAATTCCAGCAAATCCTGTCTAAACTTTGTGTTGGTGAGTAACTGCTTTGAAGTCACTGAAATCAGTTGTTCTTGCAAGTTCTAAATGTCTGTCAATGGGAACAGAAATGCAGATTTTGTAGGGTGCTTTTATTTTGCACTGGATTTTTTTTATATAGCCTTTCTCTTTTGGCAATAATAGTTATATCTAATTGTAATAAAACTGTATTAAATATGAAACGTATCTACTGTTAATAGTTTGGAGGTATGAAAACCATGTAGTCTCTGTCTGTCTTAAATTTGGTGTTGAATGTATAGCACCATGTTAATTTGGATCTGTTTGTGTATCTATATCTCATTTATTGATAAAGAGATAAGCATTGTTATTTCTAAATTTGGCTGACAGCTATGCACAGAGTTCTTCTAGGTGATGACCATTGCTTTCCACTAGATTATGAAGGATTCTCCAGAGATATTTTAAATTATTTTTTTTTAGCAGGGGGTAGTTTCATACTTGCGCTTGGAGAGTAAGAGCATACAGTATCACAGAGGCAGGGTAATGCTTTTACGTACGTAGGCGGGCCAAAGATCACTGTGAAATACTTGGGAGTAAAGTAGCATTCCAGAACAGGATAAAATGTTCAAGCAGTGTACAGTCAAGAGTTAGGCTCAACCAGTGAGAATTCTCTCTAAAAAGGGATCATAAAGCAAGCAACTATTTAAATGCCTTAAATCAAAATAAAAGAATAGAAAGTACAGATACTTTTTATATATATTAATATATACAAATAGAATCATAGAATCATAGAAGTGCTTAGATTGGAAAAGACCTATAAGATCACCTAGTCCAATCGTTTAACCTAGCAGTGACAAGTCCCCCACTAAACCACGTCCCTAAGCACTACATCTACACAACTTTTAAAAACACCCAGGGATGGGGACTCCACCACTGCCCTGGGCAACCCGTTCCAATGCCTAATGACCCTTTCAGTAAAGAAATTCTTCCTAATATCCAATCTAAATCTCCCCTGGAGCAACTTGAGGCCATTTCCTCTTGTCCTATTGCTTGTTACTTGGGAGAAGGGACTGACCCCCACCTCTCTACTACCTCCTTATAAGTATATATTATTTTATATATGTTTCTGTTCTTGTATTTTTTATATATGTGTGTGTGTGTGTGTATAAAAAAAGTATGTATTTAAAAACTTGATGGATAGGACCATTTAATTCCAGGTGTAGTTATATAGGAGTGGTGGTGGGCTCTGCTGGTGGAGAGGTTATGGCATATGCCTAAAAAAAAAACAAAAAACCAAAACTACAAACTAAAAAAATTTGATTCATTTAACTGTAAAACTAAGTAACACAAAATCCTCTTACATTGAAATCACAGGCCTTGCAGAAATATAGAAGAAGGTGTATGACTAGGTGCTGTCCTCATCCTACCTGCTTAGTTGTTTGATTTGCTTTAGCAAAGGATATAGCAAAGGCATAAAGCTAAATAACAATGAAAATCTTTAGTCGTTCCCATATATACTAACACATGCTGTCAGTAAGTATTTACACACTGTAAACTTTGATTTCTTGGAGCGGGTAGTCAAAGAATCTGTGCCAGGGTAAGTCTAGTTTCCCGAAAATTAGAAAACTTCTGAAGAAAATTAACAGGTTTTGCCAAAAAGGTGGAATTCTTGTAGGTATCTTGAAAATAGTTTTAAGACAACTATTACATGCTCTGAATAAATATTTCTCCATCAAAAAAAGTTTTTGACAAAGGTAGGAGATTGCTTTTAACTAGGGAGAACCTTTACAAAGTAGAAATTATGTCCACAAAAAGAAAAGTGGAGGCACAGTGTAACTCATCAAATATAAAATTTGCTATAAAGTAGGCTATATGAAAAAGCTTTGTAAAGAATTAATTATAAATCCTATTTTTTAGAACTATCAGAAAGAGCAAACTTCACTGTAAGTTGGTAGAGTAAATGATCAAACGATAATGGGAACATTTAAAGGTAAGGTGACAAGAAAAGTTGGGAGTTTTGCACCGATGTTCATTATGGAAATGCCTAAGAATCTTTCTTTGTAGAGTGGGTGGGCAGAGCTGTTGTAAACTGTGAAATAGCAGAAAAGGTCAACGAAATGAGTGTCGGCAAGCTGCCAGGACTGGAGCCTGCTCCCATGGATTCGGAAGTGAGAGAAGAAACTGCTAACCCCCTCACTGTAGCATTGAACTTGGCCCTTAAAGCAGCTTTGATGGTCAAGGAGTACAAAGTGACAATTCTGCTATCAGACTTTACAAAAGACTCCAAGGAGATCAGTGGAGCTGCAGCCTGATGAGTTTTACGGAGTATTGGAAACAGTGGGCTAATTGATAAAGAGTGTAACGCACAAGATTTTCAGACCTACGGATAAATATAATGTGAAAAGTTGACACTTTAAAGGCAAGTCATTCTCAGGGTCTTTTAGACTCTGACGGTGTCAAAGCATGTGTCATCTGACAGCTCGGAGTAGAACCAACCTGCTGTGGTATAAAAGGAAAAGTTCGCTCCTAGATTATGCCTGTTTAAAAGGACATAAATCACCACAGCAGGAGGAAATTACAGTGGAGTTCTGCTAGGACCCGTTTCATTCAGCCTATATTTAAGTGTTTTGAGAAAGGGTGGAGGGCAAAGTGGAAAGCTGGTTAAATTATGCGCTGTGCAAGTAGAACTGGAATATAGAAGAGAAGGGGAGAGTTTGCAAAGCAGAAGGTAAGATTCAGTCTGGAAAGGAGACACAGAAGAAGCGGTGTGATAGATGCCAATAAAGTCATGAAGTGTGGAAGCAGTAAATAGGAAGCGTTGCTCATTAAAGGGCAGGAGGTTTAGTTACAAGCAGAAAGGAGCGGTTAGTGTCCGTGAGGACATTGCTACTCCACTAGAGGACAGTAAGGAACTGCTTTTATGCTTAAAACAATGTAAGAACTACCCTTTCCTCTTAGCCATTTTTTTTAAGACTCCACTTGCCTTTATAATTTTAGATCTTTGCCTGCCTGTTCTAATGCCAGAAAAAATATTTCACTATCGAGAACCAGACTTCATCTTGACAAGTAAGAGAACAATTTTAAAAAACTTAGAAACAAGAATAGAAACAGACTATGTTTTCTCTTCCAAAAAGTAAGAGAAATTCCTAAAGAAATACAGAAATCTGAGCAACTTTTTTTGTACAGAAAAGATGATTGAAATGTATAAATTTCAGAAATTCAGTTAAAGATTTCTATTTGCAGTAATTTCTAACTGCAATTTCTAATTACGGCTTACCTATATTTGTAGTAAACTCTTGCAATAGTGTCTATTTTTTGCCCGGAGGAAATGGAAGGAAAAAGGGAGCCAGTCAAACCCAGCAAGGAAAGTCTGCTAAAAAAAATAAAGATTGTTACATTCATAATTAGCATTGGCTATCTTTGTCCTCTTCATGGCATGGCAGCACATTGGGATCATGGCAGCTGCGCTATCAGAGGAGTGGACTGTCTTCTTTGATGAGCTGGTGTTTTCCACATCTGTAAGCAGTGAAGAAGAAAGGGAATTATGAATAAAAACCATAAGCTGAAGTAGGTTCCTGTCTTTGGAGGAGACAATTGACTAAACCCAATGTTTATGAGCCAAGTAGTTGTATACTTTCTCAGATGAAGGCAATACTCACAAGTTGAGAGGAGGGGGAAGTTTCTTCAAGTGTGTTCAGGCACGAGCATCCGCATGGGAATCGCTGAATGGCAGGGCCTGTTGGGACGTACCTCCGCCAGCTGGCACTCCTGCCAGGACAGCCACCGCCATCTCCTAGTTTCCTCTCCTTGTCTGTGACAATGTCTTGGGATTCAGCTGTGTCCACATGCTGCCTCTTCTCATTTTATGAAATAAGCGACAAGAGTGTAATCGATGCTGGCTTTGTGCATCTTTTTCAACAGATAAATAATGATACCACATTAGCTGTGACTGGGAGAACTTGAAGACTTGACATTCACATAGTAACAACCCCCAAAGAGACGGTAATATCTAAAAACTCATCCGTTTGACATCATCAAAAGCGACCCCCATCGGAATAGGTTGAAGTTATTTCTGAAAGTCAGCATTTCTTAACTTGGATCCAAGGTAATGCTCAGGGGTTCCAGCAGAGCATCTTCTGGACTGCTGGAATACAGAGCATCGCTCCTGTATTCCTGGTGATTCCTAGCATATGTTCAAGTTTGTGATATTTGGACGCTGGCATGGGCCCAGCGATTGCACAGCCTTCAAGTTGGTGGCCCAGTGTTATTCCCAAAAAGATAAAAAGGGCAAGCTGACGGCTTTAGCACATCCAGAGCACTATCTTTCCAGTCTGCAAACAGATCTCGGCCTGAGAAGCAACCCTTTGATCATAAACCGTTTCTTGGGCTGCTTGGAGCACAAAAGTCAGACGCATTGTTGTGAAAATGTCCACAAGCAAGCTGCGTTTCCAGCACTGCCTGCGAGGCCATCTTGGTCATTAGTTGCTTTCAATTAGTCGTGCTTTGAACTTTGCCTTTCTCGTGCAGAAAGGCTGAATGGCTTGTCCCTAATGAAGCAGGAGGAAAACAGTGTCTGTCTGCTGATTAATGGAAACTCCTGTCAAAAAAACCCCAACAATACATAAGAAAAAAATTATAGGCAGGGGAAGAGAAATGGAAGAAGAGGAGGGAGGGGAAGAGAGTGGTGAGGTGCTAGTTGTTGATACATCATGGGCTATCAGCAGACTCTTCTTTTTAGAAATAATCAACATTAAAAGCAGCCTGCCCTTGTCAGCCCTGATCCTCAAAGAAAGGGCTTTGCTGTATTCAAATAAATCAGTTGTGGAGAATTTGGAAGAACGAACTGATGATACCTTTCTCTTGCGTGTCATACTGCAGGAAGACTGCTTGGTCTGAACAGATTCAGTCTTTGCTTTGCTCCTGCACAGAGTGAGCATAAAATTTGCAGGAGCATTCTCTGTGTACAAATACAAACAACTAACTACCAAGGGAGGAAGCGAGACAGTGCAGAAATAAGCCCAAAGTTTCACCCAAGGGAAGATGGACCAAGCTTGCTTCATGCCCGTGTAGAAGAGTGTCATTGGATAAAAACTGAAATGTGAAGCATTTTCCTTAGAATTCCTCTTGCTTCTTTAGTCTATGCTCTGTGTGCCATATTGGAGGACAATTTGTGTTCCTGTACATCAGCACATGCAAAAATTATGTGCTGGAGATGGTATAAACAGTCTTGTCTTCTGTGAATTATTTTACAGGTTACAAAGTGATGGGTCAGCACAGGTTGGGTTGCTGTGTCTTCGAACAAGGATGCGCTATAAAAAAACACAATGCATTTCGACCATCAAGTTTAAAATCATGAATGCTGTAAACAGAGATAAATCTCTTCTCCCCATAATGGTCATATTAATAGGAGATTTTTTCCTGGGTTACAATTGTCTTCTGTCTCCCACTCTTTTTCATCTGCTTCTCGTCTTTAGAATGCTTTTAGCACACACAGGTGGCTAGACATTTGACATCCCAGGCACGGTGCTTGAGGTGCAAGCATCATTGCAGCAGAGCCACATGGACTCCCAGGTGGCTGGGAGGAGTTACTGCATCACGTTCAGTGTGAAGAGCAGCACTGGGAGTCTCCAGTCAAGGACAGCGACGTCTGTCTCCCACACTTGGCAATGGTGGGAGATAACCCTGCCCAGCAGGAACTTTTGAGAAGGACATTTGAAGGCTGCTTGCCCTTGGGTGGGTTTTGTCTGCATTCCAGCTGCAGCCATGAACAAGGCTAATCAGAGCCTCATTTATAGCCAAGGCTCCTTTTTAGCATCTTGTTAGAAAAATTAGTTGGAGGTTAAGGTCAACACAGGAGAAAAGTTTTTCATTACAGATGGGAAAGCTGATTGAAGCTAAAAGCATGTAGATATTGGGAAGGCATCCTCAAACTAGAGTATGTTACCAGATCAGAACAGTAACGTTTGGTACACACTTTCTACACTGATGAGTGGCTACGCTTGGAACTAGCCAATGCACAAGCAGTTTTATACAGAGTCTGGTGACAGGCATGAGATACTCAGACAAGAAAAGCAAGGAAAATATCCCCAGAAATAATGGTAGGAAGAGTCTCATGTCTACCTCTATTCCACCCGTTTCTCTGAAGATAGCACTTCCATGTGCTGATGACACATATTAACACATTTCAACTACTGTACCAGAATAAATATAATTTTAACCACAATTTGGAAATACAGAAGATCTCCCTTTTTTTCCTTCTTATTTCTGAGTAAGTTACGTAGAATATCCTTGATGTTCTTACTGAGGACTTTAAACTTCAGAGTAGAGATGAGTTAGGTCTTTGATTATTTTTTTTATGTTTGATATTCACCAACTTTAATAACTATTTTGAATTAATTCATTTTCACTTACTTAATACCTTCCCTGATGTTGTTTATACTTAGCCAGCAGTTACATGTGGGGAAGGCTTTAAAAAAAAACCCCATAGTGCTAGAAAAGACAAGACCTTTATATGCCTGTACTTCAAAGACAGCAGAAATAGACAGGAGACTATGCTGTGGATCAGACACATGTGAAACAAGAAGCAGAGGAGACAAAATTCAGATCCAGTCATCAGCTCAAATCCTTGTGGTGATAAAAGCCACCCAATTCCCTCACAGTCAAAATTTCCAACTCAATGAGTCTTTTTAGAACAGTTTTAAATAAAGTGAGAATAAAATAAGGCTAGATAAGAAAGAAATAACGATTTGGGGGCCTTTGGGAATCTGTTACATGTGCTTTACTTGTGCCCTTGGGTAAATTAGTTGTGGGAAAAGATAAAGAGATTAAATACAGTCTTTGAAATGACATTCCTAATGACTCACCATTTCAGAGAGCTTGGGAATTTAAGCTGCAATTGAAAAGAAACATAAAATGGAGAAAAAAAAATGCTAGCATTATCTTGGATAATCTGTATCAGATAATAAATTGATATTATTTTAATGTTGAACAGATGTCCTAGAAGAGGCAATTATTTTAATTCAAATTTTCTTTTACTTAAGCCAGTTTGCAAAAATACAGGTACTCTATCACACAAGTGTAAGGATGCATATAATTAGAATCAAGAAACTAACAGCTGCAAATCAGAAAAGCTGATTTCCCATTTCTATTCCATGGAAACATCTAGTATCTCAAATTGTAGTAGCGTTCCACTTTGGAACAAAAAGGCAAAATGTTCCACAAAATTACATCTAAAAGAATTGGTTTTGAGATACTAGACTTCTTGAAGTATTTCAGTCTGTCCTAATGCAATTCAGTTTATATCATTACTGTCAAATTAATAGAAGCAGGCAAGGAATTAAAACTCGTCGTGACAACCCTCTCTGAAATCACTGTGCTCTTTATATACATTTCTAAAGTGTTTTGCTTGCTGGGTATCAACTGAATACTTTTCAGTTTGCTAGCCTGCCAAATACCCTCTATTAATTGCTAATAAATTGTTAAATGCTTGGCAAAGCATTCAGATAAACCAGTGGGACTTCTGAAGTTTAGTCCTAATAATTTGACATTTAAGCAAGGAAAAAAGGAAATATAAAAAGTTATAAAGAATACGTTTTTAGCCATACTTCCCTCTACTTCTTTTGTGGCCTATAATAAATAAGCACATGAAATCATCGGAAATATGACTCTGTTCTTCTCAAGCCTGTGTTGAAAGAGTTAACTGTTTAAGAGGAGGGGAGAGGGGTGTCAAAAAGCCCTTCTTATTCCTCAGCCTCTGAGTATTGACACAGAGTATTTTCTTAGTGAGTCTTGAAAGGTGTTATGCATTCCTGAGAAAGGAATTGCATATATGTCTCATCTGCTCCATCTTCTGCCTTAGCTAATGGAGAGCATCGAGCCGGGAGAGCCTTGGGTTAGCGGTGCTCACTGGTAAGCCACTCCACACCAGCGCTCACCAAGACTTTGTTAAGGCTCTTCTCCATGCTAAGAATAAGCAAATGAGATTTTCCATGAAAATTTTGTCAAGACATTAGATGACCAAACAGTTCTAACATAGCATCATGGAAACTAAGATTTCATAAGTCATTAAAGATGACCCATACTTTTTTTAAAAAGACAGGTATGTGCTGCAGAGACTGGCGGCCTCCAGGCTGTGCCAGCTGTTTAAAGTTACTGCATATACAATCTCCTCACAGAAAGAGCTTCATTTATAAAGGCATTAATGCTCCTTAAAGCAAAGGTGAACTAGCACTGAAACCAATTTTTTAAAAATATATTTCCCATTGTGATGAAAACTATTTCCAATTCAGTATATATAAAAATGGATCTCGTGGGCTTTCTCAGAAGAAAACTTCTGCAGAATCTCTTTATCGTAGGACTAAACTGGGAAGGACATGAGAATATGAACACTAAGACTTAAGGCATTTATTACGAAGAGACTACAGATGATTATCCCAAATGGATATGGAAACTTGACCTGACCTACTCTAGGGGCTCTCACCCATGTCCCCATAGCCCGTGGTGGCAAAGACACCCACAAGCTGTAGTAAGCACCAAGTCATTCTCCTAGAGGGAACTGCCTTCAATGTACAGTTACGAGACTCACAGGAGTCTCCCCAAAACAAACACTTCTTCTTTCTGCCACTCTTATTTGCTACTTAGAGGTAGCACCCTGCTTTAATCTGCTCAACTCGGAAGAGTCCTAGACGTATGTACCTTTTCAGGAACAAAACGGATGCTTGCCTGTCAAGGGCCATCATCTGCATTCCTCGTGGTAAAATAGGTTCCTCAGCAATTTCCCATCTCCCTCACAATTCTGGATTCAGGCTTCCAGTTCAGACTAACGTGAAATGTTTTCAAAAGGAGATCTTATTTCAGAGGGCAAGAGACTCAAGGTGCTCTGAAACACGATGGAGTTCAGCAATTAGAAAGCAAGGCACTGTAATTCACAGCCCATTGCAAAAAGCTTGGCTATAGGTTGGGGCACTGGCAGAGGGCAACCCACATGGAGGGAGTTCTGTGTGAAAATATTCTGTTTCCCTAGAGTTTGAAAGGCATGTTAACATAAGGATGGCCACAAACCTTTTGTCAGATCCTGGCCTATTCTACAGCCACTTTCAAAACTCACTGATCTGGATTAACCCTCTGCTCTGATGGCTTTCCTTGAGCCATCATACAACTGGTGGCTGTTGAATCAAATATTTCAAATTGGTTTACTGTATTTTAAATTTTGGTTGCCTCTTTTTATGTATTTTTTACCAGTCAGGCAGAGGGAACTGCATCTTTTTTATATATTTATGATATACACTAATCAAGAATAAATTATGCAAGTGGAAAAATATCAGGAACAGAGGGCAGAAAAATAAAATAATGTGATTATGTCTGTGACTGCTGTCCCTGCAGACCTCAAGCAGAATATCTGCTGCTCTGCACATCTCATTCTTTTGAAAGGTAAAAAAAAAAAATCTACAACATAAAAGACCTGATGTTCCTTGGCCATGGCTGATGCTGAAGGGCAGAATTTTCCAGGGAGGATTTCTGAACTGCCCACTCACTGGCTTATTCAATTTTTTAAGGCTTTGGGATAGTAGAGACTCATTTGTTGCTCAGAAGTGGCCTGCATGTAACTTTATATCAAGAAGGTTTGATGAATTTTCAACATGTGAAATTCCAGGATTTTCCTGGCCTACTGACAGACCTTCTGAGCTCTTTCTCTTTTGCTACTTCTGTGTGTGCATTTAGGTATTTTGGTTGTGTTTTCAGACCATTCCACTTTCCCGTTTTCACTGCTGCAGTGCTTTTGAGGGTTGTGATCTCACCGCCAAGCCCACAGTTGTTGCATCGCTAAAGCTCCAGCCCCTACAATCAAATGATTGTATAAATTTCTGCTTTTATTTAAGCAAAGCTTTCAAAATAACCTGGGAGGACAAATAGTTTTCCATATGTCAGACCCAGTGTCGTTAAGTTATGTGACAAAAGGCTCACCCCCCACCCCCATCCCACAGAGGAGCCTGACAGCAGGCAAGGAGACCCTAATAACCTCACTGGGGACACAAGGCCCTCCCTGCCCCTTGCGGGGCTGTCCCAGGGGAGCCCCAGCCGCACGGGCCGGGGGTGACACCCATCAGGGTGGGACATTGGGAGAGGCTCTCCCGAGCACCTCACAGACTGAGCGGGGGTGGCAAATAATGAGACGCAGGGGAACAGCATCTTGGGATTGCACAAACTTGAAGGATGTTATGGGGAGGAACAACAAGCGGCGAAAGAGAAGGATCATGGGTGGTTTGGGGAATAACGAGTAGGGGAAAATTCAGGGGTAAAAGAGGCCAGGGCACACCGACAGCGGCTGGTCAGTACGCTTGTCTGGCCATGCCCTGCCTCTCATCGCTGCCTTCTGTCCTGTGCCCCCCAGGTGCCAGCAGCTACTGGATAGACTGGATGTTACCAGGACAGCTGCCGTCCACACGGTGTGTGTGTATGGATTTCCCCACCGATGGACTTTCATGCTGATCAGACGAGAGAGGGACAGGACTAAAGCTGTTTGTGCTGCTTGTGCGAGTGCTGTGTTTTCTGGGTTGTGCTTTGTGGCCACGTGTACACAGGTTTTGTGTGTGTGTGCCTATTGGGAATTTGTGCTTTGCCTGGCTACTGGCTACCCTCCCCTGTTGGGCCGCTGGATCCAGTAACCCCCAACAATAAAGCTTCATGAACGTCAAAACAGAGTCCCCGTGTCCGGAGCTCTTCTCTGCTGAAAGCAGTGGGGATGAATAAGTGACGTAAAGCCTGATATTAAATGAGTTTTAGACTATTATTTGGGCTTCTAAATGAAGGATTTTCCTTAAACAGGGAAGGCTTACAGACACACAGGGTCCGCCTGGTCCCTGCTGGTTGCTGCTCAGGGACCTGTACCAAGGGAAGTAATTTCTGACTGCTGCAGTGGCACCTCTATCTCAGCCCCTATGCAAAAATAAGAGAAAGAAAGTATGGAGGGAGAAACTTCAAGCTGCAACTAATGCAGAGGCTGCAGCTTCTTCCATCGGATCTCACTAGTGCAGGGCCATGCCTCCAGGATGGCCGTGCCTATGGGTTTCGTTCTCTCATGCTGGCAGAGATTACACAGCTTCCAGCCCAAGATCATCAGCTACATGACCTGGGGCTTCAGGTCCCTCCCACTATCCAGTTACGAGGAATTTTCCAGTAAGCCAGACCACGTAAGGAGGTGTCAGTGATAAAAGCCAACCTGAGAAGAACCCTCTCAGCATCAGTGCTGAACACACTAATAAATCATTTAGCCCAGCACCTTCTAAATAACAGCCCCAAAGCAGCAATATTTACAGAAGTTTCTCCTGCTGCTTGTGCTGCGAGAGAGCTCTCAGCATGATCAAGAAGTGCCCTGCGTGGGGGAATCCCTCAGTTTATTCACAGGGACAGTTTGCACACTTAGCTTCGGGTAATAAACAGTGCAAAAATAAAGCAGAGAGTATTTCCTGCGAGTCTGGGAATTCTGACCTGTTTCTAAACATGCATCTGTTCGCTCTGACCATCAAAACCATAAACAAGCACAGGAAAAACCTTCTTGTGAAAGCAGAGCAATGGAAAGCTTTCAAACCCTTTAAAATTCCCGAGATCCTTTAAAATTCCCGAGATACTTTAAAATTCTTGAGACAGGGTATCAAGCGGAAACACCGCCTCAGCACGCGCCGGGATGACTGGCTGGGTCGGCTGTGACGCTGCTTGGAACAAGTGATCCACTGCCCGACTGAGCGGAGACGGCAAAGTTCGCAGGTGGTGCCTTGTGTGCCCTCCCACCAGGAAAGCAAAAGCCACAGTGGAAGCAGGTCAGCCTTATTCACTTGTCTGCCTTTTGGTCCCAAGTGAGATGGTTTCACCTTGCAAGCACTGCTAAGTGTGAGTAGCTGGTCCACGCTCTCATTTTCTCCCGCAAAGTAGCTTTTTGATGTTACCTTTTCAAAGCCACGCGTTGATAGGAGGCAGTTCTGTCACACGAGGCGCACACACAGCTGGGGCTGTGACACGCTCCTGTGCTGAAGGCTTCCGTTGCAGCCCTGGGTTGAAAAAAATGGATAAGAAAAAAAAAGTCCTTCCTGATTTCTAACGCTTTCCATGAAAGAGGCAAGGGGGTGGGGTGGGGAGGAGGCAATAAACATGTCAGTTCCAGAGGGCTGCTTTGGAGGTGCCCCTGGGGACAAACTTGGGTTTACCTGGTGATGTTTGCAAGCTGGGCAGCCAAAATCGCTGGGCCTCCTCTTTTTCTCTGTATTGTCATCTCCCATTTGCTTCTGTCCAAGCTGTGCTCCTGCAGGTGCTTCAACAGGCAGAAAGCTCGCTCGGTCAGTCCTGCCTGTGGGATGGGGACAGGCATCCCTCCCCGTCTGCGTCACACCGTGCTGACATCCGCCACCCATGCGCAGGTGTGACCACTGCTACCGCAAAGCAGGAACACCCTCTGCCTCAGGGAGCTGTACCGGCAGGAGCGTGGAGCACATCTCAACATGGTGGTCCCTCAGCAGAAACCACTTTTCAGCCCCCACTGCCATTTTCAGCTCCCAGATGGCTGTGAGTTAGGATTTAATTCCACCCAACAGCCTCATGATAAGAAAAAGATTAAAACTTGGAGGAACATACTAATTTAAAAGTCATAACACAGGAACAGTGGATAACGCACCAGCTCCATAGAGTACAGTACAGCAGCATTCCCAGCCCAGAACAAAACTGCCAGGCGCCGATACCACCGTATGACTTTCCTTGCAAGTCTTGTGTCCCATTCTGCAGCACTTTGCACAGCTTGGCCTGGTCCCCTTTTTCCAAGACACCCATCTCCCTGGTTTGTGCCTGTATTGCCAATCTCCTCTCTGAAGCCAGAGCATTTCTACCTTGTATGATCTCTCTTCTCTGGAGCTGGGGGAAGGGAAAAGACCCGTGGTCCCTCGTCTCTCCCCACGCTCAGACACGCAGTTCCCTCTCCTTGGGTAAGTTCCTTGAGACAGCAGAGCCACCATGACCATGGGGTCAGTGAGTCACAGGAGACAGGGGAGGGATGGGAGGAAGGTGCTGTACAGAGGCAGACAGGCACATGTCGCTTCCGAGGAGACCAGCGTAGGAGAAAGTGCACGGGATTCCTGCTGCCCCTTCCGTGCTGCAGCCTCCTCCATCGGGTAAGTTGCAGTGCCCAGAAGGGTTAGACCAGTGGGGAAATCGGTGTTAGCAAAGCAGGTATCCCTGCCCCAAACCACTGATTCCTTGTCCCAAAGTCGAACAGCACTGAAAACCTGACAGCCTGTGGCAACGAGCGTCCCCCGTTGTTGCAATAAGGGGCCTTAAAGAAGAGAGGAGACACAGAGGAGCAGCCATGTTTGGTAGTGGTGCAAAAAATGCACACTTTGGTAGTTGTGAGTAGGCTCAGAGAGGCACGTGAGAAGAGTGGCTTAACTCCCAGTCTAAAGGAGGTTGAGACGGGATTTCAAATTCAGCTAAGAGAATGAAGACTGATCCCACATCTCACCAGTTCCATCCCATGTGGCAAAGAAACTCTAAAGTGACCAAAACAGCTGGGAGAAGGCAGATGTGCATAGTGTCATCTATGCTTGAGCTGCAAAACCCTCTGTATTGGGTTTGCATTGCAAGGTTTTGCTAGTGGGGAGGGGCTACAGGGGTGGCTTCTGTGAGAAGCTGCTAGAAGCTTCCCCCACGTCCGATAGTGCCAATGCCAGCCGGCTCCAAGACGGACCCACTGCTGGCCAAGATGGAGCCCATCAGTGACAGTGGTAGTGTCTCTGAGGTAACATATTTAAGACGGGGGGGGGAACTGCTGTAGAACAGCAGCCGGAGAGGAGTGAGAACATGTGAGAGAAACATCTCTGCAGACCCCCAGGTCAGTGCAGAAGGAGGGGGAGGAGGTGCTCCAGGCGCCGGAGCAGAGATT
>JAVKLA010000027.1:2691289-2707440 GCA_034782735.1 Sagittarius serpentarius
GGCTCCTGGCAGGACCTGTGGCCCTGTGGAGAGAGGAGCCCAGGCCGGAGCAGGTTTGCTGGCAGGACTTGTGACCCGGCAGGGGACCCGCGCTGGAGCAGTCAGTGCCTGAAGGACTGCAGCCCATGGGAAGGACCCACGCTGGAGCAGTTCGAGAAGAACTGCGGCCCATGGGAAGGACTCATGCTGGAAAAGTTCATGGAGAACTGTCTCCTGTCGGAGGGACCCCAGGCCGGAGCAGCGGAGAGTGTGACGAGTCCTGCCCCCTGAGGAGGAAGGAGCAGCAGAGACAAGGTGTGACGAACTGACCCCAACTCCCATTCCCCATCCCCCTGCGCTGCAGGAGGGGAAGAGGCAGAGAAATAAGGAGTGGAGTTGAGCTGGGAAGGAGGGAGGGGTGGGGAAAGGTGTTTCAAGATTTCGGGTTTATTTCTCATTACCGTACTCTGGTTTGATTGGTAAGAAGTTAATTTCCCCAAGTTTTCTGTTTTGCCCGTGACAGTAATTGGTGAGTGATCTCTCCCTGTCCTTATCTCGACCCACGAATTTTTTATTACATTTTCTCTCCGCTGTCCAGCTGAGGAGGGGAATGATAGAGCAGCTTTGGTGGGCACCTGGCATCCAGCCAGGGTCAACCCACCACACCCTCTGATCATGCATGCATTAAGAAAAGGAGTAAGGATCTCTCTAGCCTCCACGTAATATTCGGCCTGCTCACTCAGCAGGTAGACATTTCTGGAGCCAGGATTTCCAAAGCATGTGCCAGGGAAACGAACAGTGAAACACGCTGGCCAAAGTGAGCAGTCAATACAGTGACCTAAATGTAAAATGGTCTGGCACGATCTGTTCCACTTCAGAGCATCAAGCATTGATGAGTGCTGCATGGACAGTCCTCCTCACCGAGGGCCAGATCCTGACAAAGCTCCCCTTTCCCCTGTACTGAAATTTTAAAACAGAAAGACAGCTTCAAGGCTTGGTCCGTATGTCTAAAAGATAGCCATGGGGAGAGCAGCACATCTAGTAGGAGCAGAGGTCCACTAAACCACAACTGTGACTTAAAGAAAGAGTAGAGAAAAAGACATGGTAAAGTATAGCAAGCCGTCCTTCCCGTGGCACAGCATCCCAGCTTCCCGCACTTTGGAGATGTCCTGCACCAGAGGTTAGGTCTGGACCACTGTCTGGACACATAGCTTACTCACACCCTCCATGGAGGAGGGAGGCTTGTTCCCATGTGAAATAAGCAGATATCCCAGCAGAAGTACTAATGAGCAAATCGCCTCTGTGGGAGAGCACCGTCTCACGTGACACTGAGGGTCAGGACCATCCTGCCACCCTGCCAAAGGGTCCCAGCTGGGAGCTGGCTAAAGCTCTGAGTCGGTAACGGTATCCCTGTGCTGGGCATTAAAGGAAATATTTCCTTATTTTCCTTTCAGACTGTGTTAAGATTGCCTCCGTGCTGTGGAGCTGTCTTAGCAATGCTTGCTCACAGCAGGCAAAATCCAAATCTCAGGTAATGTTAAGTTCCTCCTAGGTCTTGCTTTAGGTCCCATCTTCACCAAGCAGAGGGAATGAGCTGTACGCCCAGCAGCAACCTGAAGCCAAGGAGAAGGAGCAGGCCAGCAGAAGCTGACGTTGTCCATGTTGACTTGTGGCCCACCTGGAGGTCCCAGTATGATCTCAGGAGGCGCGATGGGGTTCAGCAGTAGAGAAGAGAGGTGCTTTTGTCCCTGCAGCCTACGCCCCCAGCGCTACGCCCCGCGCACGGCTGCTTTCCGCCGGCTGAGCTAATGTTAAAAGCATAGACGGTCTCCGTGAAGAATCCTCAGGGAAAGCAATCTCCTGCCATTACGCCGAGAAAAAAGGAGGAGGATGCAGTCCCCCGGGAAGCTCTGCTGGCAGCTGAAGTCTGCGCGCCGGGTTAGGCCAGGCAGGGGAGGAAGAGGGCTTCCGAAGGCTTTTTACCCCCCCGCCAGTTCGGCACGTGCGTGGCTTCAGACGCCGGCTTGGATCTGTGAAGACTAAGATTTGGTTTTAGTCATGTCTTTAAGAAAAGGTAACAAAAAGATGTGAAAATATTGGTTTGAGGTATGAATACCTAATGGAGCAAATACCAACCAAAACTGAAACTGCTATAATTAACTGCTCTGTAACAGAGATTTCAGTTCTTCATCACAGTATTTTTAAAGTAAGGGGTTATCTGCCTGTAATTGTAAGAGTATTTTTTAAAAAGGTATTAATACTAGAACAACTTGATTTGCTCTATTAACACATTCTGGAAGTCAAATTTCTATTTATTTATAGATAACCAAATGAAAATATTATGTCTATTTTCATGTGGCAGGCTTAGAAAACAAAAACCAGTCACGGGAAAAGCATTTGTGATGGAAAGTTACTGTCTTCTCACTGGGACTGCTCCGTCTGTGAGAAGAGAAGGAAAGGGGAGGGCAGGGCTATATTATTTATTGAGATGGATACATATATATATATATAGTGTGTGTGTTTATTTTCATATATATATTTTTATATAGAAGTATGGATCATAATCTCAGAAGAAACCAATGTGAATATTTTTAGTTAACATGAGAAGAAATAATACTGTTTCTTAGGCTAGAAGGGAGCAGTGGGTCCTCCACAAATGCATATGTCCTTGCTGGGAGCTGGAGGCCTGGACGTTAGTAGTTTCGGTGAGGGCACGAACGACAAGACAAATAAATCCAGGCCCCGGCTCCCACCACCGTAGCCCCTAGCACCCGTCCCCAGGACACAGAGGGTGGCTGGGTACAGAGAGGTGTGCGCAGGGGCCTGGGCAGTACCCCAGCTTTCCTGTGGGAAGCCTCCAGGGAGGCTGTGGGCTCTACAGGCGTCTTTATATGCTGCACTCCGCATTTGTGAAAAGCAATTATAAGGTCAATTATAATATTTTTCTTCTTTCCCTCTAACAAAGAACATCCCTAAGAGAGACGGTCTCATCCAAACTCATTCGCTCTGCTGCATCCTCCATTTCCCCAGCTTTGGCTGAGCCACCCCCGAACAAACACCAGCCCCGAACCCCTCCCCTCTCCATCTGCCCCAAGGGCTCAGCACCTCCATAAGAAAGGCTGTCGTCCCCTTGCATGCCCCAAAAATCAGCATCTAAAAATATCAGCTGGTGCTTTTATAAATGAAAAGGGAGGCCCATAGGATAAAACCCAGCGGAGACCCAGCGGATGTTCGGTGCCCACACGTGTGCACGCACACCGTGCCGCTCACCCGGGTGGACAAGCAGCAGGCATCGAGGCAAACCTCACGTGCAGCGATGCCGGCCAATTTGTGGAGAACAAAACCCTCCACCAACTCTTCCAGAAGAAAAAAAAAAAAAAGCCTTGAACAAACGAGCCCCGGGCCATTTCAGCCAGCGACAAAGCTAACAAGCAAGTCAAACAGAGAAATATCCCGGCAGACCTCAATGGGCTGAACAAACAAACAGAGAAACTCAGGTTCCAAAGAGCAGGGGAGCTGGGTTATGAAACAAGATTTTTTGATACAAAAGGAAGCTTACAGCTATCTCTGGTGATTAGACACGGAAGAGAAAGGTCGCTCTGGGTGTCAGGCCACACTTCACACACACGGAGATTATTCAATCAATATTTGTCCTGGAATCACATGCGGTGGAAAAATTTTCAAGTGAATGGTCAGCAGAATTTAATGCTCGTATTCATTCACGTTGTGCTCTTGGATGGACGTGTGTTTTTAAATCTAGCACAACCTAAGCTTCAGAATCCAACAGGTTTTTAACCAAAATACAGGAAAGTCTTGGAATTAAACACTGTATTTGTATATGCCTTTCAATTATGTCTTCAGCGGGACAGGGACCCCTCAGCTATGATTTTAGAAAGGGATCTGTGGTAGGAGGGAGATTATTTGAATCTCCAAGGTCTGGACCTAACGGGAAAAATAATTTAGTTAAGGCTCCAGAAAAACAACCCTGTCCACAGAAACCTCCCCAAAGCAGAAGGGAGGGATTTATTCCTGCCATCGCTGCGTTCCCTGGCCACGCCGCTGCACTGGCATTAGAGGTTTTATTTAGGGTCACAGCAGTAACAGCGGGAAGATATAATCCTCTGATGAACAGACAGCTGTTACCCCCTACCTTCGTGAAAAAGATGATCTCAGGTTGACGATATTGTTGCCTTGAATCATCTTTTTTTTTTTATCCCCCCCGCACTGTGAGTTTGCCACAACAGATTGTTTGCTCACGTTCAGATCATAAGGTCATGACTCAGTTTCCACACACCCCCCCCCGCAAGAGTTAAAGGAAATTTGACCGTAGGGGCCCTAACTGTGGACTTTAGAATTTGGCTCAAATAATGATGATTAAAACACAAACAAAACAAAACAAAACCAGACAAAACCCAACCCTCTTGCCTAGTGACTTAATGACAAAATACGCACAAGGCACAGCACAACATCCAGTTCACTTCAGGTTGTGATACAGCTGATGGGTGGCATTCAGATAACTATCACAGGGGCAGGATGCCTCTAAGTCCTTATAACAGTGGGTTTGTGTGACGAAGCGAGGTATTAGTGCTCTCTAGGATTGCATAGGAGTTAATTTCAGCCGCACCGGGGATAGCCTGGGAGAGGAGAGCTCCGTTCAACAGCAGGGAGAGTTATAAAAGAAAGGCAAACACAGAGGCAGGGTGGCTGCTTCAAGGCAGAAGCTTTCAGGGAGAAGTTTATTTTAACAGCCTAGCTGGAAATTCACTGGAGAAACAGCTGCATCAGCCCTGGTCAGGAAGAGTGAAGGCAGAGATTACGTTCCTCTGGCAGTCTGTCCTGCCACAGCACCCGTGCTCCAGCACGAGACAGACCATTGCCCTGTCCCGCATCCGATGTGCTTTCTTCCTTGTGCCGCTAATGCCAAAGTAAAAAAGCCTGTAAGCTGGTCACGCTGTGTTAAAGATCACTTTGATGAACTTCAAACAGCCTGCTGAAATCATCCGCTGCGCACGCACGCAGGGCCGCGCTGCTTCCAGAGGAGATGCCGCCGGAGGGCAGGGGGGTGAGCGGGGAGCGCTGCCCAGGTCAGGGACCACATCCATGCCGAGGGGAAAGGCTCTTCGTCCACACGGCGGGTGGAAAACCAGCAAACCCCACGCCGAGGGGGTTTGCCATGGCACGTGCACTCACGGGAAAAATCAGTCCTGCTTCTCTTGCAAACCATTTGTCTTCCCCCTGCGCACCTCCTCCCCTCTAAAAACGTTCGCCCTCAGGGCAATGCTGACCCACGCCGCTGGTGGCTGGGGAGAGGAAGCTCCTTACTCAAAGCAGGGCACCCTGGCACGAAAGAGGGTTTATCCTCCGAACGGCGAACAGGGCTGGCACGTTTCGCGTGGGGAGTTGCTCTTTCTAGGTTTCACCCACACAAGGCTATTGCATTTATATTTCATAACACTTGCAAGGGAATATTCAAAGGGGCGAGGGAAAAGAAATATCCTCCCTGAACGCGATCTGCCTTTTCAGAGCTTTGGCCCTCATTCTGTTTGCCTCACCGTGTGCTGTCCTCTGGCTCTGAATTGGGGCAAACTGCACAGATTCAGGCACACTTCAAATGATGTTTCATGGGAGTCACTCTTAATGTTCTGTAGTGTATTTCCTTTAAATGCCCTTCAAAAATATCCACTTCGGAAACAATTACACACTGAAGTTGAGCATTTGAAGTTCCGGGACAAGTGACTCTACCTGCATTTGTCATCTTCTTATCTTTACGGGCCATCATCCTCCTGCTTTCCTCTGCAGTCCAAGTATGCTTCGTACAGAGCAATAAAAGCAACATATCCCTCACCTATCTTGTTCTGGTTGGCAAGCAAATACTAAAGGCTCAAGACCAGCCTATGGCTATTCAAACAAATCCACGTCTTATCGAGCCTACAAAGGATTAACTGTGTGGTCCTCCTGTGAGCTCTAAGGGTTGTTCTAAAGACAGAAACTGCAAATGGTTGTTTCCAAGGGCACAGTATGCTTCATGATATATTATCAGATATTACATTCGGTCCACTGAAATGCTGATTAGGTGTCAGTCAGTTTAAAATTACCATACCTTCTCAAGAACAAAAATAGGGAGAGGTGACAATGTCATTGCTGTCAGAGCAGCACAAAATTTAAACCAGGGAACTTCTTGAAATTAGAAAGAGGAATTTCAACACTAATTGAAGTTCTGCAATTTTTAAACCTTTCTCTACAGCCTGTTCCTCTACACTTCTTTTTCTCAGAAACATGCTTTCTATCCCCAAAAATAAACAATCACTCAGGTGAAACTGTACGTGGAAGTGGGACCTCCTGGCCACTTACGAGCTGCTGAGGTGGCCCATAACACCAGTACCACATAAACCAGTGCAGGCAGATCTCTCCTGAAATGCTTCAAGTTTCTCAACACCAAGTGTCAACCCTACCATATCGCCACGAACACCTTTTCTTGGAGGTTTTTACCGGTGCCTTAAATCTAAAGGTGTCTTAGGCACCTTTAGGATTTCTTCTTAGGGCCATCTCACCATCACCTGCCCTAAGGATGACACACACAAATGGTGCTTTTAGATGTGGGTGTCTCACCCTGGCCACCCTCTGCACCTCAAGCGAAGCGCAAGGGGAGTTGTACTGATGCTAGAGCATCAGCGAGGGAAGCCAGGACTATACCAGCAGAGACAAGATATAGATGACCAGCACTGAGAACACAGCTAGAGAAAACATTTGAGCAGTGGTTACAGGAGGGATAAAACCAGGACCGGAAGATACAACTCTGAAATCCCGGTTTCATTTCTTTCCACTAGAAAACTGGTATTTCTGGCCTCACAGTACTGGATGGGACCATACTTGAGGTTTCATTTACATCTGTACCCTTGATGTACAGTATAGCACATCTGACTCCATTTAACTGCGTGTTTCCCCCAACTTACAATCTTGCCTTGAAATTTGAGTCCCAGCCCCCCCATAACTTCCAGTCCATTCATTCATTACCTGCTGGCAAAGAACTGCAGGCTAAGTTCTGTCTCCTTCATGTCACTTACGGGCATAACGGCTACTTGGCTGGCAATTTTAACAGCTTGGAGTTAAAAATGAAGCACAGATACGTTTGATCGGCTTCAGTTCAGGGAATGAACACTCAGAATGTTGAATCAAAGAAGTATTCAGCTAGCTGCAGCAATCACTCTGGTCTCTGACCGACTGGTCAGCTCGATGCTTTTCTTCCCCAGAATCCCTTCTTTTCAAGGCATATTCGAGAGACCTTTGAAGTTCCAGGGTTTTCTTCTATAAGCATTGCTCCTGCTGCAAGTCAACAGGCAACATAAAACTCTTACAATATACAACACAAGACCTTGTTTTTCAGAGGAGATATGCATTTAAGGCAAACGTTAATGTGAAGCCAGAGTCTAACATGCTCCCTCACAAAGAATAGTACTTCAATCCAGCAGTGGTCCCATTAAAGCCTATGGGATTATTCCTGCAGTACGGTGCTTTTCAAAAGGGGTTATCATCATTAGGGTGCAGCTCTGGGAAGTAACACTGTGGTTGCAAGGAGGGTGTGAACAACCTTTTACTAGTGAGGATCTACTAGTTAGTCCTAACGATGGTCTGAATGTCGCTGATCGCACCTTGCCTCATTGGCAGAGGAGAAAAGAAGTCTTTCAATTAGTTTTGAAAATGAGTGAATTTAATCAGAGTATTGCAGAATACTTGATATTCACAGAATATTTAGTTTTGTGCTAAACCCCAAATTTTTAGCCAGGATTCATCTACTCTTGCTATAGAAGCCTCTTGCTTTGAGGCAGCTTGTTCCCATAGGAACACAGTCACGCTGCCATCACGGAGACGGCTAAAACATTTCCAAAAACAGCCAGCAGAATAATTCTGCTATGTATTCCTTCTACTGCTCTAGTTTAAGTGTATGTATTATGTCCTATTACATCTAGCTGGAATTACATCCCCACAGGGAAAAATGAAATACATATATATATATACACAAATATGCGCGCGCACACACGTATTATAGAGACAGCCAAAATCTTGCTAATTCCTTTTGGTGTGTATTTGAACTATTTCCTTTTTTTTTTTCTGGAGGGGCTGGCACAAAAACCAGCCGGCTCCAAAGACACTGCAGTAAATTAGAACTAAACCATTCATTTTTACCTTGGAAGAAGGAATTACCAGTGTGTCAAACTTCCAAACAGAGACCTGCAGATGCACCACTTATGTACCAAATGCCATGCTGGGAGAGCCGTACCCTCCTGCTACGCTGACGTTTCTTTCACTTTGCTTTCTGGTCCCTAAGTAAGTTTTATTTTGTAATAAATTTTAGAACAGATCTGACAGACTCTTTCCAGCTCTTATTTCTTCACAGCTTAATGGATTTATCCTTTCCTTGGGGCTCAAGGAGGCTTGAATTTTAGCCTTTTGATCTGAATGTCGTCTCTCTTCCCTTACTTTCTTCTACACCTGAATGCTTCATTTATTTAAACAGCCTCATTGATCTCAACATGAAGATTATTACACTGAGGTGCTATTCCATTTGAGCAGAGACAGCAGAAGACTTTGGATCTGTCTTGCCAGGGGATCGCCTTTCTGTTTATGTCATTTCCATTTGCTGCTTACAAAACTTTCCTGCCAAAACATTCAGAGGAGAAACGTATCCTGTTCAGATCAGTTTTTAACAGCTTTAATTTCTATTGGATTATGTAAAATGTGCATGTGGCAAATTACGGTTATCTGGGCTGGGGTTGAGCTGCTGGTTGCCCCCACAATGGCAGCAAGCCATCCCCTGCCCCATGGGCAAGCCAACTGCCCTGGGGGACCACAGCGCAGAGTTGGGGAACCCATGGCCATTCCTCTGCAGGTGAATTTGTGGTTCCTTGAGCGGGGGGCTGGACTCCCTCCCCTCCCAACAGGAAGGCAAACAGGAGGATTTGGGAAGCGTAGGCAGCAGCCCCACGTGAGCACCAGTTCAGTGGCCCAAGGCTGCAGGGAGCTGTGAAAGACTTCCAGAGGGCTGTGGTGGGAAGCCCACGACCTGACCCAGCCCATGATGAGACCCCCACCCCGACCGAGCACTCGCCAGCATCGAGGTGCGCAGCCTTTGGCACCTCAGAGGGTTTTGGGGAGAGGAGCTGCCCGCCATCCTCCTCCCACCCAGCCCACAGCTGAGGCTGGTCCCATATCCCCCCGCCACCAAGGTCGTCGCCATTTCACCTTCTTTCTCAGCAGCTCAGTCGCTTGTATCAGTTTTTCTCGTTGCCCTGGGACAGAGGCAGAGCTGACCTGGCTGGGTTTTATTATGCTGGAAATTTCCCAGTGGCAAATATTTACCTGGGAGTATTGCTCAGAGGATCCAGGCAGGACCCGTGCCCTGTTCTGGGGGCAAGGAGAAGTGGCTGCAGACCTCCTGGACCCCGGTGCAGGTGGCCCAAGGCGACAGGACACAAGGGTGCAGGCGCAGGTTTTATTTCTCCCCTCTGGTTGCCTGCTTTCCACACCGGCCTGCGATGAGCACTACCCGCTGAGGATCTCCCGAAGTTAAAAGGGCTCTGAAACCTTCCCTGAAATTTCAGAGGGAACCAAGCGTGGTACTCACAGGATATCATGTTGCACACAGACCGAAAAATGCCATTGAGCCGAACGCAAAACCCCAGCTCCCGCCGCCAAAAAGTTTTCCGTTTGCCTCCCTCGTTCCCCTTGGAGCCACACTGCCTGAATTTAATATTTTCAAGAGGAGAAAAAAAAAATCATTTGAACTTTTTTTTTCTTTTTCTTGGATATTAAACATTTCCAGTCAAGCTGAACTCGTAGGAGAGCGTCTGAAGTGAAACACTCCACCAGCACGTCCCTCCGGGATCTTCCTATGCTATTTATTTAATGTTTTTACTCATTGAAGACCGTGTCTGAGAAGGTGTCAACAGCATTTTCACTTTCACCGTGCTCCTTGGGTCTGACTGTCCTGTGAACCGGAGGATTTTCCTACCCTTGGCAGCCAGCAAGCTGAAGGACTTGCTCACATGAATGTTTCAGAAACCTGCAGCCTGTTTTAAAATTATCCCAAGGCGATTAAAAATTAACAGATGCTGTGATGAAGACAGATGTTCTTCCAGGCTTCCCTCTGAAATCTTAATGTCCAGTGATTCTGTACTTGATTCCAAATTGTCTCAAAATGGTAAAGAACAGGATAAATCACAGCTGTCACTTAATGAAAACCTTAAAAAAGCTCTTTTTAGTGACCAGTCGTTCTGTTCTACTGCGGTTACAAGTTGCTTTCTATTTACGCCTCTGCTCAAGGAGATTTCCAGGCAGACAGGACATTTGCCCATTCCTCGTTTCATTTTGAACCTCACGCCTATGTTAACTTACGATACTGCAAAACAAAATAAATATCCTGATTTCACAGAAGAAAACTGCAGCAAGACAAGGACAAACAGAGACAGGGGTTATTTTCTGTACAAGTGCCCACAGTTTTTGTTTTTCAAGGGAGGGAGGAGCTATGTGGCCCTGTTCCCATTTAATCACTCCAGTAGGAGCCAGCAACGGCCACGTTCCAGTTGCAGTTCCGACATGGCCACCTTCCTTGTTTTGTCTAGTTATCCTGCAAGCTCACTGAGGCATGGGAGAGCATTTTAGCAGCACCCAGTAAAACAGAGCTCCCAGTTCAGTGCGGGTCTTCAAGGGATCTGACAGCAGAGAGTGAATAAACAGCAGCAGCAGCAACAAGAAGAAACCTCAAAGCCAGCTTAAGTTGAATGAGGTACTTTAAAAATCCGAGCATGCAAAAAAAAAGTGAGGATATGTAAGCCCTCAGCTCTCCCCGTGTGCATGCATCAGACCCGAGGATGGCATCTTTGCCTCCTGCAGCTCCTTCCCTCTCCACATCCGAGCAGGTCGCTCCCTCCTCCACCCTGCTTGCCCGCCCGGCACCTGTGGTCCAGCAGCTCCCCCCGCGTGTCCCAGAGCAGCTGGGGACATCCCTCCCAGCGCTCCTGCAGGCTGGGGGACCGCACGTGCTCAGCCCGTTCAGCAAACGTGGCAGGCTGAAGTTTGCTCCATGAAGATACATCCTCACTGGCAGTTTAGCTGCTAGGCAGGAATAAGTAAGTCCCTAGCTAGCATATGCGGGCTCTGATTCAAAGGCTTAAAATTGGACAGAGGTGGGTGGGTTTTGACAGGAAGGGCACCCCCTCCTCCTTCCCCAGCCCCACCGCAGGGACAGAAGCTCACCTCCTGAATTCTTGCCTTGGTGCGGGGATGCTGGGGTATTCCAAAGGAAAGGTCACAAGAATTTCTAATGTGGGCGAAGCGATGTATTTTTCTTGGTCTTGCCTTTGCAGCTGGCATCACCATTTTGACCAAAGTTTTCCAAGAAATGTTTGGCCTGAATTGGATCTAGCAGGGATCTAGCAATGGAAAATGTTAAGTATTCTTAATAAATGGCTGTTGCCACCAGGCTCACCTAAAGGTACTATAAGTTGGAGTAATGATACAGACTCCAGTTTCGACTTAACTAGACCACCCTAATTTCTCCAAGAGACAAGCGACTATCAAATTGGCTCTACCGCCCATATGTGCACTGCTAGCTTACTGAAGATCTCAGGAACCTTTCAACGCACACACAAACACCATGCACGCCACGCCTCTGACATCCAAAACAACTGGCAGCTTGGGTGCTCTGACCGTCTACACCTCAGCTGATCCGCAGAGACACCATTTCATCTTTGCTGAGGGCATCTGCTTCTGCACGTCCTGCCCTGCAGTCACACACGCTGCTCCAACCATGATGTTAGGCGGTCACGAATCTCTTCCACTTTCTACTGCCATATAAGAATTTGGTTTTGCATTAACTTGGTAGTGTTGGCACCTATCCTGGATCGGTGCAAGCAAACAAAATTAGGTTCATTAGAGAGGCAAGTGTGGACCTACACCTATCCAAGGAACACTGCTCTTCAAACAAGGTGACACTCATGTTAGTGTCAAGCTTAGCAAAGGTGGCCCTCAACAAGTAACACACTCAGTCTCCTGAAAAATCACCAATGGGAAGCACAAGTACTCAGCATTTCTGAGAATCGGGCTAAATTTACAACAGACTGAAGGTTAGGGCCTGGCACTAAAACAGGCCTTGCTATCCAGATGCAGTATTAGTCTTTTGTAAAGAATTTGTACTGTCTTTATCCAATTTCCAGTCTTAACTATGGCTCTCAGTGAAATGTTTTCAAACTCCCTCTACTTTTTTTCTGCCAGACACTCCTTCTAAACAGAAGGATTATTAAATTCATATTCCAAGTCCTTCTCGAATACTACAACTGCTTTCCTCTTCTGAAGTGCAATTCTCTTCTGAAAAGGGACTCTGGGAAGGAGAGAAAAAAGCATTTATAAAGACTGCACATTTCTTGTTTCTCCAAAGTCTTGCACAGCAAGTGCACTCGCAGGCTATGGGAAATCAGCCTAACTGTTGGGATCTGATAGTGATATCCATGACCACCAGTGATAATGATCTCTGTTCTCAACTACAGGAGCGCAGAAGCATTATCCCCAGACTACATCTTTGCTGAGCTTTGCATAACAGCATTACCTGACTGATCTTGACAGTCAGTAAACATGCCTGTCAAAATTACAAGAGGCAATTGCATTTGCTTTTTCTTCCACTAGCTGCCTTGGTTCTGCAGCTCTAGCAAGTATGAGTGACAATAAGAAACTTGGTTTTGTCACTAAACCAGGCAAGAGCTACGCTGAGGCCACTCAAGAACTGGCCTGGTGACTCACGCTGCTGACTCAGGACTGGTTATTCCTGCAGAGTTAACTCTCAGTATAATACAAATCTTGCCTCTAACTCAAATTCCAGGTGAAGTCTTTGACTCACCTGCAACAATATTTTTAAGCTTGACTTGGCAAGCTGCTCGGGAGCCCAGCTTTAGCTCAAGGTCTGGGGCCTTCTGGACTGGACTGGCTCTTCACATCCTGCTGGCTGCACGCTTGCTTTGCAGCAGGACTGCCCTCACACTAGTTCAAGTAAACCCAAGACAACATGAGGCTTCTGCACTTGGGTTAACTTGGAAGGCAGGTACGCAGAGGCACTGTTTCTCCGATCTCATTTCTCAAACTGGTAAGTTGCTGAGCTTTCATTTTTGTCCAAACTCCCTCCACCCTCTTAAATCTCTTTAAAGCCAGCCTCTCCACTCACGTGTGTTAGTGGGCCCCCCAAATTCCATCTTGTCTCCGAACACCCACAACTGATAAGTCTCTCTTCTAGCTCTCGGTGAACTGGGTGAAAAAGCCATCATACTCTACCACTCCCATTACCACTTGTCGTCCAACCGCTTACATAAGCCTGTGACCTCTGAAATTAAATCATTTGCTTGCACTTAGATACGAGCTGGTTGGTTGGAAGAGAACTCGAAGAGAGAAATGATTGAAAAAACAGTCATAGAAGCAAGCTTCCAGAATATGTCTTTTTGGTTTTCCTTTCAACTTTGCTATTTCCTTTAGTCAACCACGGCTTCCCCATCAAAGAAAAAAGTTTCAGCCGGCAAAGTCAATTTGTTTAACATTTCCACATATCCGCCTGCAGACAGGGCTACTATAGCACATGCAATCACCTACAGTTTTGCCAAGCACAGATCAAAAGGACATCAGTAACTGGAAACATTCACCTTAGATTGTGCACGTTCATTTAAATTTGCTACTAAATGTATAAATAGGTTTAGAGAACCTGGTATTTCCAACATGCCAATTATCTTTGTACTGTGGTACCCCACTCGTTATCAAAAATAGCTTCACTTCAGACTGAAAAATTCATGCTTTTCTTCTTGCATGTGGCTTTCTCAAACGGGTTCATTCTCACGTGCTGTGGAAGGGATGTTTTAACACACCTTCAACATGATTTTTGGAAAAGGCAGTCTGTGCACACACAGTACCCCCAGAGGCGGCCTGTGCAAGTTAGACCATGGACATCAGTTTAGGTCCACTGAAGTAGTTAGGCTGGTGAGCACAGACATGCACTTTGCAAAGGTTGCGCCGGGTGATAAGGTGAGCTCAGCTGAATGAGCCAGGCTAGCAAAGACCTACCGTTTATCCTGACCCCTCTAATTTGGATGCAAGGAGGTTCAATAAGCTCAAGAATGCACATAAGCATTCCTGGTCTCAGAGACAGTATTGTAAAAATCAGGTGCCAAAAAGCATCTGGATGCACATGCGGACATGGCGGGGAGGGGTAACACTTTTCTCTGGGACAGCTCTAGAGGAGCAGAGGTTGTGGTTCCATTTAAAATAACGCTTACAACAGAGAGTGATTTATCCTATCACAAGTGCAATTTTGTGAAAGGAGTGCACACTTCTGCACTCATAAAAGCTGTCGCAAGTTAGACCAACCTCCGGAACCCCACCTGGTGTTTTGGTGGTGGTTCTCTCTCCCAGAACTGTATCTCATGAGAGGCTGGATTTGGAAAATACACTCCAGGACTCAGTTGCCATAGCAAGCTTTTGAGCTCCAGAGAAAAATACACACTGTGGCTGCTTCCCCACAGAAATGCAAGAGCCAAAAAAAATCTCAGCGTATACCTTACTCGGCTGTGACGTGGGAGGTCTGAGTTTCAGGACCTATCTACCATCTAGTACTAGTCCTTGGACCAGAAGTCAGCATCCAGTGAACGTACTGACTACCAGGTTACAGAGCTGCAACGCTCCTCCGTGGCCCAGGAGCCCTCCTCCAAAAAGTCCTGAATTCTTTTAAAAGCAGTACCATCTCAAAAGGAGCACGGAGCTCCTCTATGGGAGCAGAGCACATCGGTGCCCCAACACCAGGCATCCTGCTGGCTCCCACGGCAGGGACAGGGCCTGCAGTCAGATACAGACATTGGCTGCCCCATCAAACAAAGGCAGGTGGCAGGCCTGCAATTCCTCGGGCTTCCTCTCAAAACAGAAGTTTGAAGGACACTTTGCAATCACAGGGGTACAAAGCATCCTCCTAGCAGGTGGGAGATGCCAGTTGGGCTCTTCTTTGGGGAGGTGAGTCTAGCACTCAGGCCGACCCCCTGCCCGTGGGAAGCCGATCCATCCCTGACATGCCACAGGGACAGGCACACCAGTGCCCTCTGTTAGGAAAGACAGCATCAGCGTAAACCTCAACAGAGCAGTCTGAAATGAGAATGCCCATCTCAAAATAGCACTTACCTCTCTAAGGTGGGATCTGGGAAACATCCCTTTCCTCCATCATTTCCCATTCCCTTGCTCAGTGCTTCTTGCTCAGGACGCTGCCCGTACAGACAGTCCTTACCTACAGTCCCCTTCAAGTTCAGGTTTTGTGGCACTCAGTGTCAGTAAATGCCAAACTTTCAGAGATCAATCCAAGTCACGGAGCTCGATTCTAAAGTCATTGAATGCCCAAAAGGTCAATTTTGAAAGGAACGCAAACCTGGGTCCATAGCTTCCTCCAACAATAGGTTTAGGTTCCCCTCTCTGATCAATCTGATTTTTTTAAATCAAATTAGCAAGCTTTTGATAAAATTGTAGGGGACATTACAATATTTGTGACAGTTTGGGATGGCTTGTAAATCGTCTGCCAACCAACTATAACTGGAATCTAATACAAGTCATCGTAATGCTTTATGAAGAAGGCGCACATCGCTATCTTGCAACAACCGTATGTTCGGCTGTTTGTATGTTTCTGTTACCCAACCCTTACATAAGCCGTTGATCAAATTATCGTCACAGGACAAGAACACTTGCAGCACGGTTGAGCTGATCAAAATAAAGTAATGAAGAAATGAAGGAGGTTTATGCTGAGGGGGGACTGGCTGCTCGCCCTCCCAAGCCGCAGCTGCAGGAGGAGGGAGCGTGCAGACCCGCAGCCAGCTGCCCCACAGCCACCCCTTCGGAAAAGAAAGGGAATACGGAAATTTGGGGCTTGGGCTACACACGAGAGGGCAAACCAAATACCTGCACGTCCTCTGGTGCGGGGGAGAGGGAAGGGTCGGGGAGGGGGTTGCTTGAACGGTTCAGGGAACTCGTCAGAGGTGACACACGCGCACGCCCCACACCGCAGCAGGCCGCCTGGGCGAGCCGGGGCGGGCCAGGCTTGCCGCCCCGGGGGACGCGCCGCCGGCAGCCAAGCGCATCCCCGAGGGCTGCCCCCCGCCCTCCCCTCC
>JAVKLA010000027.1:2708871-2733096 GCA_034782735.1 Sagittarius serpentarius
GCGGCAGCGGGCATTCCCGCCTGGGCGCCCGTGGCTGAAAGTTTCGCTCCTGCTCAGCGGTGCAGGCGTGCGGCTGCACCGCCGCCGTCCCCTGGCTGCAGCCGAGCGCTGCTCCGGAGCGGTTGTCACCCCTTTCTCATGGCTGGCGGCGGGTTCGGCCCGCCGTGCCGCCGGTCTTCCAGGCGGGCAGGCTGGGAACCAACCCCGAGCCCGGTGCTCCGTAGCCAGATCTGCAGCCCACAGAGGGGAAGGACATCTTTCCATCGATGCCCACGGGTTACGGTGTATGCGCGTGGAGTAAGCAGCCCCTCGCTGCCTCCCTGAATAAGCTCTTTATCTACAAGCACTTCGCGTTCCTCTGGCTGGTTCCTAGCTGCCGGGTACTCTTCTGCCTTTTAATAAGCTCATCGCAAAAGAATAACCTCACCTGCTTGAAAAGCTGAGACTTTTGGCTAAGAAGGTGCAGTGATGTAAAAATGTGCAAATGCGTATGGATTCATTGCTCCACAGGCACAAAAATCATCTTCCTTTGCTTTTTCAACAAGATATTTGGCTATCAAAGGCTGGGGTGAGGAGGGAAGAGCCGTGGAAGAAGCTGGAGGAAATGACTGCTCTCCCCCAGCCCACATCGGTCACCACTCCCACATTCCCTGCTTGCCACACTCCCTTCTTCTTTCTCCCTTGGACAAATAGGTAGACTTTGAGTCACATGTTATTGCAAGGGTTTATAAGGGTAATTGAGCATAGATCGCTGTAGAAAAATCCCTTTCAAAACCAACTAGGTTGGAGAAACTGGAGGTATTCCAGGAGAAAGTTGTCTTAGCTGTGTGCCCCACCGTTGGTTGGTGTTTTTTTTTTCTTTCATCTGGTTTTTATTGGTGGCTTTTCTTGAGCCCCTTTTCAGGTGCTGTGCTAGGGAGCCTCACCTTCCCAAGTAAAATGCCAGCTGGTGGGTTACGACCCATCTTCTCCCTGTCATGTGTCTCTCAAAACATTTCCTGCAGTGACAACCCTCTAATTGCGCCGTGGATCACCAGCACAACAACGTGACACACACACGCTTGTACATTTTAGTCTGCGACATGGTTCTGCGCACTGCTGCCCTTGGCCTTGTGAGTAAGGAGTGACCCCCAGACCGTGAGTCGGGAATTGCTTTTCTACTCTTGAACTTTTTACTTGTTGGTGATAACGCGCTTGGCAGTACCCTCTTAGTGTTCAAGAGACTGGATTCTCCTTGGCCTTCCAGTTAGTGAGTTTATTATTCATGCAGGATTCCTACGTTACCTTTCCGGATTCCCAAGGATCCTCCTTGTTTTTTCTTGCTTGCGCGCTTTGACCCAGTGCTCAGTTCTGGGGAGGATGCTCAGATCTCACCTGTATCACTTCTTCCCTCAGCCCTTCCTCTTCCTGTCATTGTTTCCCCTTGCCCCTGTTTGCCACTCTCTGAGTTTTTCCTTCCACAACCGATGCTTTTTTATTTTTTTTTTGCATGAGAACAGTGTGGAGTTTTAAGAGGGAAAGGTAATTACTGTTTTTGTTTAAAACCTGGAAATCCAGCGTTGTGCGAGCTCTGCGGTGCTGCTAGCGTGAAAACAGGCTGAATGGATAGCCCAGGTCCGTGGCAAGGGAAGTCACCTAATGAAACCTTGTCAGGGTGCTCCTCCAGTCCTATAAAGGCTCTCCTTTGTGGTGTATATTTTCTTGTGGTGTAAGACATAAGCAAAGTGCTGGTTTTCTTGTGCTCTTTTGTTTTCTTGAAAGCTAAATGCAACTGGCGGAGGCCTTGCATAACTCTGCCGACAAGTGTGAGGCTTTCTATTGTAGCACTTGCTTACGGCGGGTGCTGGTGCAGGAGAGCTCTGGGTTATGCCCCCGGCTTTGCTGACTGCCATGACACCGCACCCGTGCAGCCTGGGGCAGACTTTGGCCTGCCTTCCACAGATTTGATTCTGTTCTGGAAAAGGTACAAACATCAGGAACGGACAGCTGCAGACCACGGAGGTTGTATCGAGTGCTTCTCGTTATCGCAATGAAAAGACGTGGTAGGGGCTCCGATTGCTGGGTTCATTCTTAGCTGCACAGAAGATAAATCGCAGGCATGCACAGGGCTGGCGCAAGCCCAGGGACGGAGGGTTTGAGCAGACCTTCCGCTGCTCTCTTACTGGAGAGGAAGGAGCCGAACGGCCAGCACATGGCCTGCCCTTCTCGGCACGACGGGGTGGGAATCACAGCAACTGCCCGAGACAGGCATTAGCTCACCTGAGGGAAGATGTGGAGAAGCAGAGAGGAAAATCATTTTTTTTGTTGTAGTTCGTGTGCGTGTCTGCTGTCTCCTCTCCCACCCTTCCACTCCCCTTGCAGCGGGCTTGAAATTGAGTTTGATGCATCGTTTGACAGACTAGTCCTCTGTGCTGAGACATGAGTTATGTTGTAAGATGAAACCATTTTCTATTACGGTATCAGGCAAGACAGGCTGCCTTATGTTGTTGTTTTTATTTAGTTTTCAGAAACCATTGTGAACATATAATCAGAGTTTCCTGGCTTTTTTGTTTGTGTTAGCAGTTTGTATAATGGCGTACTAGTTTATATTTAACGAGGTTATCATTAATGTGGTTTGGGTTTGTGCTCTATGTGTATTTGCAAGAAACAAACGACACAAAAAAAGAACATGGAGCTTCTAGCTGTTTGGAGGCTGGTATGTCATTATATGCAAATGGGAAAAAAACCGCGCTTGTTCAGAAGTTGGCTTGTTGATGCTAAAGGCTCCTGTCTAGTGCAGAAGGAATTTGTCTCAGTTTTGCGGTGAATGGGTGGCTGAGGACACAAGGCTACTGGAAACTAGGGCCAGGTTCTGCCAGGTTTTCCTTCATGTCAAATTGTAATTCCTTTTAATAGCTTCATCTTAAATTAGCTCTGTGGAACAGGATTTCAGTAACAACCGTTTAAAATAATTTCCGGAGGTTAGGTGGTGGTCCCAGGTACTTGTTTTTATCTATGCCTAGAATTCTTGTTGCCATAGTTTTCTTTGGGAAAAGTATTGCTGTTTCCATACCTGAGGTTTCCTTTTCTACGTAAGGCCTTTTCCAGCGGGCCGGGTGGTTAGAATCGAGCACGTGCTTTTTTGTGTTGGGTTTGGTTTTTTTGGTTTTTTTGCTAAGGAAGCAAATCAGTGATTGGATTTGGAGTTTAAACATCGCTTACAGTCGCATTTGTCTGTGTCGCTGTGTCAGGCTTGAAGGCAGATGGGCAGGAGAATTCCTTCTGGGAGCAGCTGGTGCTGGGAAGGAAGGAGAGAGGACTATCTGCTGAGTAATCGCTGGGGGGGGGAGGTCCCCTCAAAAGGACATTGAAGTTGTCGTGGTCCAGATAGATTGATCTTCAGAATTTATTGGCCTGCAAGACAAATCTCATTTCCTGAGTAATTCTGAAATTAATTTATGATTAGTAAAGCTTGTGAAGACTCAATTTGTTTCTACCCATTAGAAAATACAGAGCTGCATATGGCCTCAGTATTCATCTTCTGGAGAGACGCAGTGAAGGGAGATACTGGAATGGTTGACTTGCCTGGCTTTTGTAGGGCTCGCAAAGTGCAATGGGTTGTTAGTGCTGGAGGAAGCCTCCAGGATTTTGTCGAGGAGCTGAATGCCACCGTTTAGTTTCGTGGCAGAGGGCTGAGGTCGGAGCCTGGTCCTCCGCAGCCTTGGGTGGGCGGGCGGCGCAGGCTCAGCCCACCACAGAAGATGCCTCCAAACTGAAGGCGCCGGAGACAAAAGAAGAGTCTCTCAGAAACAAGTCCGGAGTCCTGCAAGAGGAGCAAAACAAAGAGCTGGGGGCACCGTCCACCCTGCGGGGTCATCCCAGCATCAGGAGTTGGCTTGTGAGCCACTGGAAGCACATCGGACCTTTTGTGTGTGATGGAGACTCCGCTATTCACTGAACCTAAAGCCCTTCAGGCAGCCCGAGTTTCAGAATGATGTGTACAATAATAGCGTGAAAACAGCAATTTAATGGTCTGAGAAGTGAATGGGAAGTGCACATGCTGAACTAAGTCTTTTCATAGGTGTGTGACCTTGTGTGCCACTAATGGTTGCTGTCCCTAAAGAAGGGGATGCTTATTGACTTCAGCTGTCACTTTAGGAGGCTAAACGGCCTTCCTGTGCCACCCTGAAGAGGGGACGTTCAACAAGAGGGTTAAGACTCAGGTAATAAGGGCTGTTTCACTGGTTGCACCAGCATCCTGCTGCATCTCTTGGGGCAGGTCCCTCACACAGCCCATTTTCAGCGGTACAGGCTCTGTGTAAGTCAGTTGCCCCCCAAAGAAAGGGCTTGCCGTCCCCATGCACACAGCTTGCAAGCTCCTTCAGGAGTGCTGTGGGGGGCACTTGAGTGCACCCGTGTCCTTTAGCATGAGCACGCTGAGAGGCTGGGTCCTCACGGTCGCTTCGAGCTCTGCAGGAGCGGTCACTGACTGCCAGCGGGCTTTCTGAGCTGTGCACGTGCCGAGCACGGCCGGCCCCACACCCGCGCTGACCAGCATCCCTCACTGTTGGTCTCTGCCAGCCTTCTCCCATGTTCAGGGCACAGGTTGGAGCCTCTCTTTGTTGCTTCCTTGAAACGCGCGGAAATTTAGCCATCTTCCAGGTGTTACTGAAGTTGACTGGTGGTTCAGAAGTCACTGCAATATGATGATGCAGAGGCAGGTGGATAGCGTAGATGCATCAGTCTTGTTTCCTTAATACACAAAGTTTCAAGAAAAAATCCCGCAGAAGTTTGTTCTGACATATTTTAAGCTTTTGTTATACTACTTAGCAAGCGTCTCTGGCAGATGAAAAAGGTAATATTCATCAGACAAGGAAAAAGAAACTGCTGTCAGTTCTGAAGAGGAGCTGGGACAGAACTTGGTGTTCACGACTACTAGGGAATTAATCAGTACCTTCACAGAGGGACAGATGCTGAGAGGGAGCTGCCTCTGCCGAAGCCTCAGGACTCGGCAGGTTTTGGAGTGAGACGGCCGGTAACATGTGAAAAGTCACGTTTGTGCTGGCTGCCTTCGCTGGCCGCCGATTCAGAGCTTTCTAGGTCCAGCCCTGCCTCTGGAAGTCCCGTGGTTATACTGCTCAGGTGCCTGGCCGGTACGCAGTGACCCCTCATTAGCCATCAGGAGAGCGGTGGAGTGAGACATTTCAGCAGGTTTGCTTATGTGGTTGGCGCATTTCCATTACGCGATTTTTCTTTTCACCGTTTTCTTTACCGGGCCGGCCCTTTTCCTTAGGAGCCTGCTACACAGGTTTCTGCTGCACAGTACTGCTGCAAGCAGCTTGACATGATGATCGGTAGCAACCATGTGAGTCACCAGCCCTCCAGACCATCACAAAAGCATAGTTTGATGGTAGATAGATAGGATAGTGACAGGTCATAGTATGCTGACAGCTTTTGGATAGGTAGTATGCTTTAATCTGTAATTATTATGACTTTGAGAACTCTTCCGGCGGAGGATATAGCTTAGCTTGGAGCAGTTCAAAACAGCTAAAACACAAATGTGAGATTCCCAGGTGTGCTCTCCGAAAGGAAAAAAACCCAACCCCCTGGTAATTCTGTGGCTTCCTTGTTTCAGAGAAGTATCAGGGCTGTCCAGAGGCTCTGTAGAGTGGCGAGTGTGATAGGAGGTAAAGATGTACGGCAGAACCAAAACCTGATTTCTTTTTTTTTTTTAATCCCCGCACCTCCCCCCCCCCCCCTTTTCAGCTGTTCATAGTCTCTCAGGCAAGATCTCCACATGCGAACATAAAGGCTCACCTTCATAATTTAACCTGAAAATGCAGAAGTTTGGTTTTACATGTTGGGAATTCTGTACATTTAAACTTCAGTAGGCACCAACTTCTCCCATGATAAATATGGGAAATCAGATTATATTTGAGCCATGCAAATATCCACAAAATTCACCTCTGGATATATGCTAATACCTCCAAGGATGTAATCAGTCCTTTCTGACAAACACTCATCCACACCCAGAACTGCTATTGATGGCTGCGGGACTGCCACCAGATACCAGGCTTAGCAATGCAGCAGGTGCAGTGAGACACAGAGCTGGCTCTTTTCATAACCCAACTAAAAAACCCCTTGCCAGTTTACTGTAAGAAGTATTATTCCTAGAAAATGGAAATGACATAATTTGGCATATGGAGAGTATCTATCTGCTGGCCTGCAGTTTGCGAATAAAATGCTGAGAAATTTAAGGAATGGTATTTGATTTCATAAGAAGGGCTTAGCAGAAGTTTTATTTGCTGCAAGGGTAGGGTAAAGAGCTTGACAAATCAGTTAGGAGAAGAAAATTTCACTGGTGGTTGGAGAAAACATGATGTGCCAGTGGGAAACTTCTAGGACTCTCAGGGTTTGCTTTTCAGGCTGCAATATGCAGATTTAGAGGAGTACACATTTAGGGAACTGCGAGGTTCCTTTACAGGGGCTACTGTGTTATATTCATAAGAACTGCTTTCCTGTCATGAATGCTAAATGTATTTTCTGTTCTCATGATGCATTTCAAAGTCAACACTGTTCTTAACAGCTACATTTCAGAGTTTTTGCCTAAGGAAGGTTTTCTGTTGTGGAAAATTTAGAAGTGAATGAAAAGTGAAACAAAGGCTACCTTCCCTTCTAGAAGAAGTATTTTTTTTTTTAAAAAGCCTTTCACCTTATATATGAATGTAAAGGACAAGCACGTTCTTAGCAAGCGCTTGTGTTTTCCTCCGTGTTGTTATAGATTAGGCTAGCAACTTTGTGAAACTGAAGTTTGGAGAAAAAAGATTCACTCACCTCAACTGAAATGTGTTTTTCCCTGCTTGCATTGGATGGCAGAGGAAGGTACGTCCTTTCTGAGCCAGGATCCTGCAAAGCCTGAACTGCACATTTACGTACGTATGAAATTCCTCAGTTAAATCAAGCGTCAGTGTATAAAGTTATGCTAGTAAGTAAATCTTTGCAAGATCAGGGATTTTACTATGTAATATTGGTGGGAATAAAAAATAGAAAGCTAGATAACTATTTATAATAATTCTTCAGACAATGGATTGCATTTTGATACTCTTACAGATAATCATACTACCAAGGTAAATATGATTAGGTTTTCAAATCTACATGCTGTCAAGGCAAATCAGACATAGGCACATCAGTTTATGGGTAAAGGCATTCAAAAGAAGGATAAATTTTCCTGCAAAGAAAAAAAAAATCCCCTGATTTTGTGTAACAGGAGAAATCTGTACAGTGATGATATGCTGACTTCTTTCTGCACCGCATCACGCGGCTGGAACTGAGGCACACGGAACGTGCAGGGATGAAGCTCTTCAGCTTGCTTTTCCCTTTCTCTGGGCTCTGGGTAGGATGTTAAGCGCCAAGAAGTCAGTAGTGCCACTCGGTTTGCAGCCTGCTCGCAGCTAACTCTTTTTTTCAGCCATCCGCGTGCTGGCTGCTGTGTGTGGCCTCACCGATGACCATACAGGACATACCTGCACATATTTTTTGTGTAGACACAAGGGACAGAGAAATGATGCTGGGATGCGGTGGCGATGCCAGTGCAGCCTCAGCAGGTACCAACCACTGCGCACCGTTGCTGTCCTTCGAGTGGAGCGTATGCCTTCTGCAGCATGGGAAGGCTGGCGGTGGGTCTCTCTGACCTCTCCCCTCCGTGGGGCATCATTTCCTTTCCCGTTTCAGGGTGGAGAAAGAGCCACTGCAAGTACAGGGTCAGCAGCTCCCAGTAAGGAAAGCGGATGGGGAAAGATGCGGGAGGCTCCAGCGTTCCCAGCGTCGTCGTTTCTGGTGGATCTGCCGTGGGTGGAAGTGCAGGGAGAGGTCCCAGCCCTCCAAGGAGGCTGGATCACACAGGGATTAATCTAATCACACAGAAGGAAAGAGGAGGAGGTGAGAGACCCTGAGCTGAGCTGTCTCCCTCTCAACAGGAGGTGTACATGCTGGCACGGTAGCGTGGATTTTAATTTCATCACAATGAAAGGGTCAGATGTTATTACCATTGCTTTTTACAGAGATAACTCACAGCACTGGAGCAGCCTGTTTCCCACTGCAGCCACTAGCAGAGAAGCGGATTATAACCCCAGCATGGTGGTGTGCCCTTCGAAGGGTGCAAGCAGCATAGCTTTGCCAGGCTACTTCAGAGGGAGATCTGCTGAATTTTAGTTTGCTGGGTGTGTGGTGCTTTTTTGGTTTTTTACTCACCAGCTTTATTCCTGGTGTTTTGTCTGTCATGCCCCTCTACAGACAAAATTTTATTTTCCTGTTGCTTCTGCACTTACATTAGTACCTACAGATCCAACAGAAAAGGAAATTAATTTCCTCCTTTTTCAGTCGAGGTTGCAATCAGCTACACCCAGGCAAATGTGGGATGACAGAAGGATTGCCCACGTGTCCCTGGAGTGCAGTGGACTTGCACAGCAGGGAGTGAAGTCCTCGTTAGGTGACAAGAGAGCTACATGAAAGTGAAGACTCCATCTTGATACCTGGGACATGGGCAGGGCTGAGCAGGCTTGGTAGTTAGAAGCAAACTTCGTAGTTCTCTGAATTTACTTAAGTGAATGATACCGCTTCTGACTGTAAAACACGGTGGTGTTTTTTGAGTAATAGGAAGAGAGGAAAAACAGCTTTCAGATGCTACAGTGCAAAGTACGGTTTAATCGCTTGGTTAGGTGAGTCGTGCAGGTGCTGCAGCAGGTTATGTAAAAAGACGTGGAAAGCTTGCTGTCTGCTGTTAATAGTCTTGGAAGCGCGGTCTTTAAAACACAAACGTGTAATTAAGTTTTCTAAAATGGAGTTCATGTAACCTCCCATCTTCAACCCACTGTGTATCTTAGGAACCTCCTTAATATTATGAGGCTGTTTTCTTAATGAAAGCAAAACTGGGTTTAATTTTTAATTAGCAGTGTTTACTATTTTGTAGAAATGCCATCTTTTAGCATAACCTAATCCAGAAGAAGTGGCAGCTAAGAAGTGGTTGCTTAAAAAGGCAGAATGATTTACAGCAGAACACAAAGTGCCACTGTCAAGCACGTCATTGTGACCTTTGAGATTTATTTGTAAAATCCGTATTTTACCATGTGCATGACTCGCCTCAAGATAAAATGCTTTTCTGTTTTAGAAGGCACTTCAGGTACTGCAGAACTCACGAAGAGCCTCACAAATAGCAAGTGTCTGCGCACATTTCTTTTAAGGAACAGACTTCATTGTCCAAGGTTTTTTGCTTCTCTTTGTTTTAAATAGATTATTATAAATATTGGTTTCTTGTTTGTTCATTAGTTTCCTTATTGATGTAAGGCTATTCAAGTCAAAGATAGTGCTAGGGTGTAACAGGGAATAGAGTTTGAGCAAATGCATTTAAAAGTAAAAAATACAAATTGTAGGGTTTTGTCAGCACCCTTAAATAGGCACTGTCAAGGCAGTGTTTTCTGTTGCTATCCTCATGCTTTGGATGAAGGTTGAATGGATGACGTGAATGGAAACATGTATTTTCTCGCAGTGAGTTTGTGAGCTCTCAAGCTTCCTTCTTCTGGAAGGATGTAGCCTTGCAGCAGGAGCCAGGGTTTTTTTTATGGCGTGGTACCAATGCTGTGCTGAGCGCTGTACAAAATGTCATTACTCCTCCATCTCCCTTAGGAGCTAAGCCCCAAGCCCACGAACCGTTTTGTGCAGCAGGGCACTGCACAAGGGTGTGTGGGTTGTAACTGGAATGTGCTCCCTTGGGGAGGATGGGGTGGGAATGAAGAGGCTGGAGTGAAAAAGTCCTTGTGAGCCACTGTGTGTTTGCAAAAGTCAAGGCATCTGAAAACGAACAGGCTCTGAACTAATTGCAGGGTTGCTCGGGTACAAATGAGAACGGGGTTAGGCCGGTCTCTTCTATTTTAGGTGCGGAGGTAGTATTTCCAACCTGTTGAGCGATTGCGTGTCTTGAATATCTTACTGGATAAATGAATGTGACATCAACAGTTGAGGGTGGCATATCTTTCGTGTAACTGGCAGTTGTCTTGCAGTTGCAGTTCTCTCTTTTGTACAGTCCCCAGGAATATTTCAACATGGTCTTGTCTGGTTTTTTTGTGTGTTTGTGTGTGTCGTTTGCATATGTTAGAAGAAACACAGCTTTTGAGAGGCTCTTGACCCTCACATCCACTTTCCCAAGATGTGGGGTTATGGTATTGAAGACTTGACTTCGCTTCTCCAGTGTTTGTTCTGAATTAGATACCTGTCTTGTGTTATTCCAGCTAAAGAGAGCAGAGCAGTTGAGCATTTCAGGCTGGGATTTTTGAAGAAGCCTCTGAACCCTGAATTTTAAGGAACTCTCTGAGCTCCTTTGAAAATCTCACTTTGGAAAGACAGCATGTGCTTTTCCTTTAAGTGTTTTCACAAATTTTGCGTACCACACTGTCCAGACCTGCTCCCATTTGTATATTTGTTCTCCTTGGCATTTTTGGGGGGACCAGTTGGCGTTGTTGCAGACTGTAATGGTGGTTCTGCTTTTATTGAAGTTAACAGCACACCTCCGGTTTAATCAGTGGGTCATAGAGCTTACTTTGTACTGACACATTAATAGAAATGGCCCAAAATGCTCTTTATAAAACTTGAAATGTGACTTCGGAGGCCACAGCACTACTAATCCTTTGCATCTTAGCCTATGGAGGGACATTGCATAAGAAGCAAGTTGTACTTTTCTAACACAACGTGTCTGTAATTCTGTGATCGCTCTTCAAGCCGTTGTTTCCACAGGCTCAGAATGAGAGCAAAACTGGAATAAAAAGACATCTCAGAGGCTTGGTCAGCTCCTCACACCGTGTGCCCATGCCATGCTGTGGGCTGACAGTCAGTCCCACTGGGCTGCACTCCCTTGTTTTGCACAAGCTGTTTAAACATCCAGTGCGCTGAAACAAAGCTGGACAAGAACCACCGGTACTATAAATTATTTAAACCTGGAGCCTTTGTGAGAGAATTGGGCCTTCTCCATCCCAAAGGGCCGTGTCTGTGTCAACAGGCAGCATGGCCCAGCAGGAGCAGGTCGGTAGAGCCAGGAGCTTGGTGCTGAGGACCAGGTGTCCACTCTGCAGACATTCAGACCAGCTCTAGCCTGGACCTGTGGACTGGACACCCAGCAGTAACTGGAGGACAGGCGCTGTGCTCCTGCAGTGTGTCACCTGGCTTCTCATCGTCGGAGGGGAAGCCTTCGTGCTCCAGGGCCGCTCCATGCTGCAAGGAAGAGCATCTCGTAAGCGGGCATGGTCGGGAGACTCGCTTCAAAAGCGTGCTTCTGCACCAAAGTCAAGCACAGTGGAGATGCTCCCGTAGAGTCTTAGTTCCCTGTTCTGGGACAAAGGGATTCATATTGGGCTAATTTAAATTTCTCATACTCTTCCTTCCACTTGGGTTAATACACTTTTTGTTTGACCCTATGAATTCAGATGTCTTTCACCTCGTCATTTCCATTGGAAATTACCGACTTTTCTCTTTCCACTGGGGGTTTTAAAAAGATTTTCTAGGGAAAACGTTTTTTTTTTTGCTTGTTGAATCAGAGCACTGGGTGTCTGTTCTGTTTTTACTGGTCAGTTGTGGTTTTCTAAACCTTCATTTCATAACATGGTAGATTCTGTGAAAATGGATTTTTTTTATTACAGTTATTCACATTAACAGACATCTTTCCCGTCTGTTTAGTGGAAAAGGTGAAACAGGAAAACCAAAATTTCAAAATTCTGTATCACATGTTGATGGCAGTTTGTGAGCTTGATCAACACAGAGGTCTAATGTCATACCCAGCACCATTTTACCCTTGCCCTGTGCTGCTTTTAGACGCAAACATGCAGCGGCTGAGGAAGTAGTGGTTTCTGTTCATGAGGTCTGGGGAAGAGGGTTCATTTGTTTAATCAAAAGACGAAAAAAACCCACTTTTATACAAAGCATAGCTGATTTCACTTTCAGTGGAAGCAATAAAGCAAAATTTTGCTTGTGACTTCTATGCAGGTAGCTACCAAATGAGCCTTCGTGTTGGGTCCTGCCCGAGATTTGCAAGGGGGAACCACAGCAGGGTTTCGCACAGAGGTCGAGGGTTGTGCTCCTCCTCCGGCCTCGCCATCTGCAGCTCCTCACGTGCACGTTTGTGTTTCTCCCCTTTCCCAGCCAGATGCAGGCAGCGTTTGGCAAACACATCTATGCATGCATCTGCTCTGACCCATCCAAGCACAAAGCCATTCCCCTCTCCCCTCCGTGTTAGACAAGCTCATTATTGTTCAGGTCTGAGGAGGCAAAGGATGACAGAAGCAAAACAACACAAGTTTTATATAATTTGGTTTTTTTTCCTGCTGCTCGGGGGGCGATGGCTCTCGTATAGCGGCACTTAGTTCAAACTTCTTCCTCTGCAGAGAATTGCAGGGAGGAGGGAAAATGCTGCAGGTGCTTGGGCAGTCGGAGAGATGGTAGCAGAAGTGTATTTTTGGTTCCTTCGCTGGACAGATTCTTCGGGAGGTGCTGCTGCTGCTTCTAAAGGAAAAATAAAGAGCTTTATATGCTCCTGTTTTCCAAAGAGTGGTTAGCAGATCCTGCCCAAGAGAGGAAATCTTCCCAGTTCTCCTTTCCGCTCTGTCGTTGGTAACTGAATGCTGCTCCGTTAGCACTTGCATCCCTCATTTTACTTGTTGAACTTGTAAAGGTGGTTTCCCGCTGTTGGGATCGAGTATCCCAATTACCACTGCCGGGAGCGCCGCTGGCTGCCCCGTGACAGTGCCTGTGGGGGGAGAACCTGAGCATCGGCTGTGGGGGGAGAACCTGAGCATTCGCTGCAGACCCCTGGTCCGGTCCGCTCCCCTCCCTGCAGCCGCCGCCTCCTTACACCTTCTTGCTCTGGAAAGCTTCACCGCGGGCACACGGGTGACTTGGCCGTCCCTTTGCTTGCTGACGTTGTTCTTGCCGCCTGCAAGGCTGCGTAGTGCTTGTTGGAGCACGGTGGGATGGCTGGAGTTGTCACTGTGAAGGCTTCAGATGTGCTTTATGTCCACATTATATTTGTCCTTATTAGTACAGGCAAGGACGTTTATTCTGTATTGATAGCTGTATTTGTTCTTTATGAGGTGCAGGGATAAGTTTTTCCGGTTGCTAAAACAGAGGGTTTTTTCCTGTCTAGAACTGCAGCAGTTCTATTCCCAAATCTGGTTTTAATTTTTTCTTAAAAGCCATCAAAGCACGGTATGCTTGTTGTGATTAGGTGCAAAATCAGTCCAGATATAAAAAAACAAGGGAAGGAATTGGGAAGGGGAAATACTCAGTCCTAGGGCGTCTTCCTCTGTACCCCTTCTGGCTAATATAAATATAGAGAAATTTTTGTATGCTAGCAAGTTCAAAAGGATGCTAAACAGTTTGTCTTCATATGTTGTAGTGTTGTCATCAGGATACTATTTTCTATGTGTTACTTACTTACCCAGATACTGCTTTATATATAATTTGAAAGCTTTAAGTTACCAAAAATATGCTACAAAAGTGCATACTTTCTGAGCGTCTAGTTAAAGCCAAAAGGAAGAGATGTGTATTTACGGATAATAAAATGCGTTGTTTTGGGGAGGAATACTGTTTCTTTATTTGCCTGTCCTGATATCCTCCTTGGAAGATTAAGTATTTTTGGTAGCAGCTTTGTGGTCTATACACTGTTTGCTTAATATCTGTCATAAAATGATGTAACTGGTTACTGGTGCAGGTAGAACTTGAGCTTGCGTTCAATGGTAGGGTATTGTAAATGGGAAACTGTTGTGTATACATAATCCCATTAGGCAATATTGTTGTTCAAAACCCTTTTTTTTCTTCTTTCCCCTCTCACAACAAAGCTACTAGGTCTGCAGTGAAGTGTTTTGTGACACATTTTTGAATGAGCCTTTTGCCCTGCTTTCAGTTCTTTAATGCAAGAAGCTTTACCAGAAAACAAGAATGTCTTTCTTCTCTGTGTTTTTTCAGCTTGGGGCTGTGATGCTGAATATGCAGACAGACACACAAGTCAGATGATCTGAGATGTGTAATATCATAAGGTTAGCCCTTTCACATGATAATAATTTAAAATCTGTATCGGAGTTGTTAGGTCTGCATTTCATGTGTATGCCATCTAAATATGTCTTAATCCTTTTTAAAAGATAGATTTTTGTGTGTTTTCACGCACCCTCAAGGCTGTTGTAAAGTAAGTCTTCTTTGCGTTATATTAAGTTGCATCTTTTGAAAGAGGCAATTAGTTTGAAACAAGTATTTCTAAATTAGCTTTTATCATTGATAAAGGGCTGTATAAAAATAGACCCTGATCCTGCAAACACTTGCAGATATGCTCAGTCTTACTCTCCCAGGTAACTTGCTGCCGTTGGCCTATGAAGTCATTGCCTAACACAGTCAAAATGGGCAGTTTTGTAGTTTCATTTGAGCACGAGCCCCATCAGCCGAGGTTTCTGCAGAAATGCATCATTAGTCATGCAGTTAGTACCTTTGTTAAGAATATTGAAGTGCATGAGTTTTTGCAGGATCAGATCAAATTATTGGTGTAAGTGACTTTTTTCCAGTTATTAATCTAGTATATTTTAAAATCTTGGAGAGAATGGGCTTTCAGTGGTTGCTGTTGATATGTTTCTGTAAATAAATGTGTACAATTAGTTCTTGTAATATTAAAAGCTGAATATAACTTACTGCAACCTGGGAGAATACTGGACACTAAATCAGTGAAATCTGGGACAAAAACTGATTTTTATCCAAAGTGGTGGCAAAATGAGATTTTTTCCAAGGCATTTCACGCTTTATATTCTCTTTTATATGTGTAGTCTTCTAAGGAGACCTGATGAGCTGCTGTCAAAATTTTCTCCAGCTGGTTTTCTGTTTCAGTTTTTTGTTGTCTGTCTGATGCTGCTTATAGAGCAAAGACTTTTCTGCCTGGAGGTGCCTCTAGGTGATTTGGGGCAATTAAAGGGATTACTGGCCCCAAAGCAGAGGCTGGCTGAAGCAAATATGCTCACTGTTCCAAGATTTTATTTCACAAGCCAAAGTATCACCTTAAACTGAAATAGCTGCTGATTTAAGCTAGCACACAGGTCTGACTCTGCTCTCATATAACCCCATATTTAGTTTTTTTAGCTTTCAGAAATATGTAGCTTTTTAGATTGAATGGAGCAGGAGAACCAGATCCACTGCATCTGTTTTCAGGGACTCAGACTTTTTTCTTTTCCTTCTGCATATGCAACTGCCTTCAGCAGAACTCAGTAGTCGTGTTTGAAAGGTAGCATATGCATCCACATCACGCTCCTGGCTTGGGGAAGTGGAGGAACAAACAACAGACAGTGTGAGCCGCGGCTTAGCGTTTTTTAAGATTTTTAGTAGCTGTTTTTAAGATTTTTTAGTATGTTTTTTCATGATGGTTGGAAGCACTAGCAACATTTCTAAATCACATGATCCAATAAAGGGTCCCATGTCTCCTCTCCACCTACATGCCAGAATAAGACTCTTCAAGGATTCACAGAAATTCATACATTTTTAATATGTTTTAGCTTTGTACTTGTTGTTTAAATGGATAATACAGAGTCACAGGTCTCTCGTGCCTTCTGCTTTTGGAGAATCAGCAATAAATACTAGAGGCACTGTATGCACGTGTATAGTCCTCGTATACATTTTTTCATGGAGATAAGGCTCTCAGAAAAGTGCTGAGTGCCACCATGGAAGTGGTAACAGCTGTCCCCATCACGGCGTTGCTTTTAGCCTCTGCCTTGGCACCGCTGGTCGTGGGAAGATGCAGCTTCTGAGGCAGATGTGGGTACAGCACAGATGTGCTGGGGCAGGTCGGGCACCTCGGTGCTGAACCGTCCCCCAGGAGCAGGACTGTCTGGTGAATTGCCTCTGCGCTGACATGTCCCGTAACAGCAGCTGGGGTAAGGTAGGTGTGAAATTGGAAAACAAGCCAACACACCCTGACGATCAGCAATGCGGTGCCTGAGTTTATAGGAGGAGGTGTAGAGAAATGCAAGGGGAACCATGCATCCTTCTGACCACTGAACTTTGTTCTCGCATCCTCCACCCTTCCAGTGGTATTTGTGGGAAGGGTCTGGATACGGGGACCCCCTTTGTCCTCTTCTCCCAGAAATTTATGATACTGAACTCAGTCAGGAGGGACTCCTGATTTTAATTTTTTATTATTACTTTTTTTTTTCTGCAAGGCAATTGCCTCCTGTTTCGAAAATGCCTTTCGCCTGGGGATGTGACCCGGTGGCACCATTGCCTGTCCCAGCAAAATGACCCAGCTGCTCTGGGGCGTGCTAAATCCCCGACAGTTTGTTAACCTGTCACGAGACGGGGTGTCATCTCCTGCTGGACCGAGATGTTCAAATCCAGCTCGGAGCTTTTTCAAAATTACCTGTTATTCACGAATACGGGTTTCATAATAGTGTTTTATGGTCACACCAGGGGCGGTGCCTACGAGTAGCTCATCGCCGGCTCTTGCTGAAACTAGTCCCAACAGCAGCCACTCACTTGGGTTGCGGTGGCTGCGGGGCTGGCTGCTGCCCGTAATCCTGTCTTTGAGGTGTGAAGCCAGCCGTGAAGTGTCCAATTAAAATACCTGGTCTGGATGACTTAATGATTTTTGACAATAACAGAATTACTGGCAATAGTAAAAGTTCCTTGAAAAGCAAGAAGTGGCACTGCAAAATTGTCGTAGCGCATACTGTTGGGATGGGACACAGAGCTGCCCCTTGTATTTGTGAATTTCTCTCCAATTGTTGTAGTCTGTGAATTGAAGTAACATCATGTCTCCTCCTGGAGATTCATGAAGTTGGGCAATGCCATGGCCAGCTCCCCAGTCCCTGTGGAACTGGATGGGTTTAGTGTCTGTAGTAGCGCAGGAGGTTGGTGTAACTGAGTTTCCTTTCAGTTTGTGATTTTTTTTTTTAATGTATGTATTGTCAGTCAAATCATTTACCTATGCAGTCAGAGGTTAGAATGAGTGTCTTCCAGAGATCAAGAGAAATATTTTTAAAATTAAAGGCTTGATTCTGTGGAAAGCGTAATGGGCGTTTAGTTATGCTCTGGAGTAGTTCACTGGGCTTCAAATGGGAATTAAAAATAAGAAATGCTCAGAGTGAAAGTCATCTCTGCGCAGGACTCCGCAGCCCAGTGAAAGCTGCTGCTCCAGTGCTCCAGCTCCCCAGCAAACCTGGCAGGGACGGAGCCAGGTATTTGCAAGAGTAGAGGAGGGTAAGGCTTTTTTGTCCATCTTTTTCCAGGACAGAGGAAAAGAAAGTCGCTCCTGTTTTTACTCTGTGTTTAAAGGGGAGAGCAGAGTTTTCAGAGGAAATACAAGGTTGTGAAGGGAAAGCAGCCGTTTCCTTCTTCCTCCCACTTTCCTCTTCACTTCCCCATCCCTCCCCCATTGCTGGGAGGATCTCAAAATGCTGCGGAGATTTGGGCTCGAGACTTGTTTTGTAGCGAGGTGTGGATTGGGAGACTGGTTGGGGGATACGGCTTCATGTAAATTTTCTGGCATTCGCGTTAAGTACAGAGCTAGAAGCAGGGTCGCTCAAGAGGCAGTCTGTTGGGGTGTCAGCCTTTCTGTTGCCTCGGGAAATTGCCATTTCCTTGATGTAAAAAAGTGTCTCTTGACTGTTCTCGTTTAAGAATAGGATAGATAATTTGGTGTTCCCTGTTTCAGCGAGTCTGTGCTCTGAGTTGCTCAGAAAATTACCATCCTTTAGCATGAAAACTTGCAGGTTTGGGGTGTGTGAAGCGATGTGCATGCTGTTTGCCTACAAGTGAAAGTAAGCAGGTTGTTCAGACGACCGTCAGGTTGGCCTCCTCGCTCTTTTTTGACGTGCTTGTGGCAAATAACCGGGAGAACTAAATTCAGAGTGACTCTTCATGAGAGAGGTAGGACAGCTCAGGAAATACACGGTAATACAGGGTAAATACGTTGTTTTAGTGATGCCGTGGTACAGCATCACACTGTGGCCAGATGGGCAGGAGGAGAGAAACCTCGCCACCTCTAAGTGTTTGGACCGCTTTGCAAAATACTTTGAAATTTTGCCTACAAGCAAAAAAAAAAAATTGGGTAAGTGAATATTAATGAAATCTGTCATTAATTATCACCAGACCAGACTCTGGGAGAATTGGGTTGCATTTTCAGTGGATTTAAATATAACTTTGCCTATGCAATCCTGTTAAACATTGTTGCAGTATGTCAGTGAGAAAGCTCATTATATTTACTATATAAAGATTACAACTTTAGGTGGGGGGATTAAAGTTTTAGCAGCGGTTGCCGTCTTTCTTGTGGTCACAACAGCGAACTGTTAAATGTGGAGAAGAGGGGGAAAGCTGTGGGTAAGCCAGATTTTCCGTCTGCCTGGAAACACAACCTTTAATGCTGTTAAGCCAAACCAGAGGAAACTCTGAGCTTTTCTTCAGGAAGCAAAATTCTTCAGCAAGGTGACATGTTCAAACAGTGGGAAATTTTTTTTTTTTTTCTGAGTATGAATCTTTTATATCATCTATGCCGATTAATATGTGTGTGTGTGTATATAACAAGAAAAAAATCATTTCAAAGTGAATCATTGGCTTCAGGCAAATCAAAATGCTCTGTTCCCCACAAAATCTGAGATTTTTTGATTTTGCTGAGAATTGTGGCTAAAATAAAAACAGAAGCGTTGGGGTTTTTTTGTAATTGGGTCAAAACCCTGCACCCAGCAACTAGCAGGAGCTTCTGCCCTCCAGTGTTGTAGCCCGTGTTCCTGATTGCTAGAGCTGCTTGGCATTTCCAGCCTGAAGATTTTGCCCTTTAGAGCTGTGTTGTCCATTATTTTTGCTGTTGTGAACCTAAGCCTGTCCCTTTGGCCGGCTCATTTCTGTTAGCGGAAGTCTGAGCTCGGTGTAAGGGGAGGCAGGTCTGCCTTTGCTTGCAGTGTTGGTGCACTGGGGTATGGCTAAGGGGGTTGGTGTTCCGATGCTGTTCTGCAGTGCATTTTATTCACACCAAGCAGCACTTGCTTCAACAAGTCATTTGCTGACCTCAGTTAAAGTGACGTTTGCGGACAGATAGCTCTAATTGGCCACAAGGCACCTGGTGTATCAGTGATTGAAAATAAGAAACATTATGACTAGTTATTGTACAACAGGCTTGAAACCACTGTATAATGATGGTACATTTGCCATCAGATTAGGTCATGAAGCAGCTTTACTGCAGCTTGGAAAATTAGGATCAAAAATAGTCCTCTGATTAAAACGTGAGCTTTTGAAAGCTCTTCAGAGAAGAAAGATGTGCAAATGCAGATGTATGGGAGAAATTAAGCAGTCTGGATATGCACAGTTCTTGAATTTAAAGAGAATAATTGATTGAACCACTGTGCTAGCTCATTTCTCACAGCCACACTGTCTTAACAAAATTAAATGAAACAGCAGAATGATCTGGGAATAAGTTGCCTAAAATACAATCCATAATGGGTCAATGCATTAACATAGTGAATTTAGTAGTTTCTGTGGACATGCAGTTGTTCTGCAACATCAACCTGCAGTAGCAGTTGTCTTGGTTTAGATTTATGAATTTCTCCCGCATTTAAAAAAAAATATTTCGTACACCTTGTCACATGTTTATCAGCAGTAAAATAATTTCTCTTTGAAACAACATTTACTTTCTGATATCAATGGGAATTGCTCTCCTCCTCCTCCTCCTCCCTTCACTACAGCAGCATGATTCCATCAACCACGGTGCATCCTACAATTCCCTTAAATCCTGCCAGGCAGATTTTAAACACCAGGAAAAAAAAGAATGTTTGAACCGATAAAGAAAAATGATTAGGTTCTCATTTTGCTGCCATTGTGCTGCTTTCTTTCCTTTGCAACAAGGAGAAAAGCAACTGTGCTGGAGGTGTGCTGTCAGGTACCTAAAGGCTGAATCTGGTCAGTATTGGGCACAGGCCTATTTGGCATCTGTATTTGTTGAGCTTGAAGGATTCCAGCCTAAACCTGTTCCCTGTGACTGTTTCAGATGCCGGCTAACTGGCTGAGTTGAAGGTGAAACCTGTAGCTGCGGTGGAGAAAGGCTTGGGGACATCTGGGAGCTATGGGTGATGCTGCCAGGGATGCAGGAACAGCAAGTCTGTTGCTGTGATTTGAGGACTGTTTTGGGCTGGTCCCATTGAGGTCAGCAGGTCTTTGCCTCTCACAAAACCCAGTGAGAGCTGATCGCTAATCAGGGTTTTTCACTTGTGTGCTTGTTAACAGGATCAGTTCCCTTCCTTGGCGGGCTGCAGGAGACCTTCTGCTGGCATGATGCAGCGTGTGGGTAGGTGGCTGAAGCAGCACGGTGCCTTTTGGTCACAGTGTAAGTTTATTAGCATAAATGAGGCTGGTTTAAACCTATTATGAAGCCATAGTTTGCAGGAGGTCTACGTGGGGGCTGACCTTTACTTCATTTAATCTTATTTTGGTGTCAGGGTGTTCTGTAGATGTCTCAACGTTAAGTTGTCCACGAGGGCAGTTTCTTTGCACATCAAGCCTCTAGCTGTGGGCTATTCTGCATGTGAGGTACCAGAGTTTGGAAAGTCTCAATGGTGTTCGCTTTTTAAAACCTCATACCCAACTTAGACAAAATTCAGTGTAGTGTGGGTTGGCATCTGTTTAACTGATGTCTCTTTACACCTGGCCCAAGCCCATTTTTGGATATTAAAAGTGATGCTGTGTTGAAGTAGGTGTTGCCTGTTGTCTATGGACATGATTTATGGCACTGATAAAGGGTCATGATCATGCTGAATCCAGTTGCCGCCTGCTCCCGCCGTGGCAGCTCCGTTAGCCTGGACACCTACAAGGCATTTGCTCAGTCTGGAGAGGAGCAGGGAGCAGGGAATTGAGGGAGAACGTAAAATCAACCGAGACAAACAAGCAGTGTCAAACACGGCGTACCCCAAGCTCAAATATGACGTACCCCAAGCTTGGAGGTTAGCACGAGCCTCGTGCCTATTCAGAAAATTGCCATGGGCTCGGCTGGAAAGCAACAGAAATGCTCCTGGCAATGAGCACGGTCCCGGCTAGTCGGGGCAGTCAGATTCCCTTGCGTGTTTATCAGTGTTCCCAAGCTGAAAGGCTTATAGAAAGTGCTTCCTGATCAGCATGATAAATGGAATTTTGCATGATAATTATGTTTACAGCAGGACAGATGTACTAATAACACATCCCCTAAAGGCTTCAAATGAGCTATAAAAGAACCAAATCCCTGCTGAAAATGCTGGTGGCAGTAGTATTAATTGTGTAAGTTACAGCTGATAATTGCGTTGTTTCATTTGAATGAGGCAGTCAGCTATTAATGGCTTGCGCTCTGCAGTACCAAAACAGCAGTCGGCGCAAAATTTGTCAGTCTGGGTAATATAGTTGTATATTAGCAATGCGTCCTGATGGACATACTCTAGTGGCTAGGGAAGGGAAGAAGTGTTACAGTTAATTTCTAACGCTGTTTCATCTTTTATATCAAAATACTTGCTTATGTGCCTTCAGGAAGAGAACTTCTTTTTATTATCTACAAATTGTTTGATGTAAGACAATGCCTGCAGTAAAAAAAACAAACTCTCTTTGTGGTTATTGAGGATTGAAATGGAGAATGACTAATTAGCTGTCTTGTTCCACTTGTCTCTTCCACGCTGGTGATCTGAATGAAAATCTTACCCTTTTTTTAATGTGTATGAAAGATCCCACTGTTCTGCAAGTCAGTTACAGAGCATGCATAAGTGTGCAAGTGCACAGATATACATATATATATAATGTGAATATGACCTGAAAACCTGTTAGAATTATGTTATCAAGCCTAATTTTTAAAATAGCAGTGAAGTCCAAATTGGCGATCATACTAGGTATTGTGCCAGGATTACAGTTAAATAAAGATCTTGTAGGTAACTAACCAAATTTAAAACCCTGCTGGTCTAAATTGAATTACTTTTTGTGACATCCTAACGCATTTGCATTCCCAAAGCGTGTTTCATTTCATCTGCAGTAAGTTGAGCTTATCCCAGAGGAGCGCGCTTCTAGCAGTCCTAACCCACATCCTTGCTCTGGCTGATTAATCTGTAAATCCTTCAAAATTTCTCTCCCATGCTATTACATCAAAGCATGCCCGAGTAAAACATGTGAGCAGAATCTTGAAATGTGTTCCCTTAGTATGAGAAGGACTCTTTGTGTGTTTCATTAGGCAATACTTTGGGGTTTTTTTGTGGGAAAACAGGCGGTTGACTTTCTGAGGAGTGCAAGATGTGCTCGTTGGTTAGCAAAAGAGCCGATGGCCTGGAAAAACTGCCTGGAGATGCTCCGTAAAAATTATCCGCGGTTCCTTGTAACCTTTCATCAACTTAATTCATTGCTAACAAGCTGCAAGTTCATTGCATTCATTGCAGAGCTTTAAAATTGCCACTGAGTCAGATGACAAAGTGCCTTGTTTTATGTTCTCAAGAAAAATCCTCCGACTGATGGAGGACTAGGCAGTAGCACAACTTTGAAAAAAAGTCTTGAGCCCCTTGTCTCTAAAGGGTGCCGATGGAAGTGCAGCGATTCTGAGAAAGGAAGGGGGAGACAGAAGAACAGAAAATCTTTGTAAGCCTGCATCCACATAGGTTTTATCCTTATGCCTGCTCACCCTGGGGAGATGGTAATGTGATTGATTTGTTCCAGGCAGATAGGCAAAGCCTTAAATATCAAATATATCCATTTCTGTATTGGCTTAGTGTTTTTTCTTCCTAAAACCATCTAAAAAGCCCATGTATATAAACAAATGAAACACCAACAAGAAAAAATACCAAAAAGAGAAAAAAAAGTCTTGGCTAAAGAAGAGCTAAATCATTTTTTTCCTCTATAGTCATGGGTGGCATTTGCCATCCAGAGGTCTGTTACTCTGCCTAAGCTTGTGCTTCGCATAGCTACAGTTGCAACCACAACACATCTCCCGCCAGGCCCTGGGAATCATTCAGACTAAGTCAGGGTACGGCACCTCAGCTTTGAGAGGACTGACCGCTGCATCGACTCAGGTTCCCGTGCCAGGTTATTTTTCAGGTCTGGTGCTGTCACTTGCTCCTGTGCTTTCTGGACATTTGGAGACAGGCACCTCAGGCAGCCAGCTTTGACTGCTGGGACAATTTGAAAATGTTGAGTGGTGTCTTACACCCTTCTAAATGCTTTGTTAGTAAAGCTTACGGCAATCCGCTTTGACAAGGGAGAGGTCCATCATCAAACGCGGGGTTGTGGAAGCCGTCCCTGCCCCTGCTGAGCCTCAGAAGCGGAGGAGGGAGATCCGCTAACAAACTGCCCCTGCTGGGACTTTACTGTAATTTTTAGACTTTTTGCCCCCACCTCCTATGTGTATAGGCCCCCATCTGAAGTAATGTACAGTGTATATAAACTCACCATAAGCAGCTTAACGTTTGTGTTAACAATTTGTGGTGGGAAGAGCTGGGTAACTCAGATCCTCCAGGCTTCCCATAAGGTTAGGGTGTGAACCTGTTCTCAATTGATCATCTCTACCAGAAGATGGGTTACAACTATCTTATTAATTATTTCTTTATCTGTTTGTTTTCGTATATGCATTGTAGATTAGATGAGGTCAAGGGCTTAAGAGGCATTTGAAGTGGGTCACTGTGATGTTAGGGGTAGGTTAGCCAACCTCTTCCCTTCTTCATTGCATAATATGAATGCAGCGTATCTTTTGGGTGTGCTGAGGAGAGACTGAACATGTCAGGAACCATCACTGGAGTTATCTGGTACAGCAATCAGTGTGCTTTAAGAGGACTGCCCGCTGTTGCATCTGCCTGAGCTGTTGCCTCTGCTGCTTCTGGCCCGACGTGGCAGTACGTGGTGATAGTGAACACAGCACTGACACCGGTGAACCAAGGCAGGGGAACTTGCCAAGTACGTAAACATGAAATTTGGGTCTTGTGCTGCCTCCTGGTAATGCTCGTCTTAAAGCAGCCCTGTAAATTGCACTCTGTTAGCCGGATTTGTCACTATGAGATGCCTTTTATTGCTCTGATAATACAAAATATCAGTAGACCCTGTCTAACAGAGTGCTCTGGAAGCTTTCCTCACTTTAGGTGTGTTGATGAATCTGCTTTGAGAATAGAATACAATAAAAAACACCGGAACAGGTTGCCCAGAGAGGTGGTAGAAGCCCCATCCCTGGAAACACTCAAGGCCAGGCTGGACGGGGCTCTGAGC
>JAVKLA010000027.1:2733196-2784584 GCA_034782735.1 Sagittarius serpentarius
GATCATCTAGTCCAACTGCCTGACCACTTCAGGGCTGACCAAAAGTTAAAGCATGTTATTAAGGGCATTGTCCAAATTTCTTGGACATTTCCCCCCCCCCAAACTGATTGAAAATTGGTATTTCAGTACTGGGTATTTGCTGGCCAACCAACTAGTTGCCACCCAGGAAAATTCAGTCCTCTAATAGTTAAGTAATTTGCTAAGTAGGAGACTGCTCAGACTACCAGAATGAGCATTATTTCTGTACATCTGATAACCCAGCACTTTGACAGTATGTGGGGAATATAAGAGTATAAAAGGCCATAAATTTGAGACCCTTTCAGGTCTTCAGATCCAGCTGTTTCTGGGGTGGCAGAGCAGTGCCTGTTCCCTGAGTGAGTGAGTGAGTGGGGACGGTGCCCTTGGAAGAGGCTGTTTGCAGCAGAGAGTAGGGGAGATGCTTTCTGAGCCTCCGGCTTTTGCCGATTGCGGTGTACTCTCTTGGGGGAAGGTATTGATCGCGGGAAAGGCACTTCCCCAGCCTGCAGATGTAGGCTGCATTTGCCAAGTCAATGAAAAATTCATTAGGGTGACTGCTGGGTACTTCCTGTTGTGACAATAGGTGGGGAGGCTTCTTGGCAAGCTTCTCTAAATATTGGACACTACTTTACCACCATACCTTAACAGTGAGCAAATGATACAGCTACACAACCAAATGATACCAGTATTATGAGGATCCCCATAATACTTGCTTACGGGGAGTAGGGAGAAGTGAGGGTTCCTTGCAGAGATCCAATTTCTTCAATGTCATCCTCTAAACCGTGACTAGTCTTTGTATGTGTACCTGTCATAAGCTGTACCGTCATGTAGCTGGTCTTTCACCCTGCAGATCATATGAACTAAATGTTCTGGATGGAGTAAAGTGCTTTCTGAAAACATTTAAATTTTTAATAGAGGTCTGTACCAGGAGAGAGCAACCTCGGGCTGGGAACGTGCCAATTACGGTATGCCATGCTGAGCAAGGGACCTCAACAGAGAGAGAGGAAAATGATCTAATCCTCGGCTACCACCTATCAACCCAGCGCCTGGGAACAGGGAGATGCTGTGCCCAGTTACAGTGGCAGGGGCGGAGGGAAAGAGGAGGTAGTTTGCTTTTGCGAGAGCAGTTAATGCTGGTTGGCTCCAGGATCTGTGCCTAGCGAGAAGAGCAGGGAAGAACCGAAGTGCTCTTTTGCGAGCCCCGGGCCCACCACCTCGCAGGCATGTTGAAGCAGTTCTGCTGGACAATAAGGACCTTCTTTTACCCTAATTATGGATCTTGTTGTACTGTTTTTGAAACATGTCTCCATTACTGCAGATATGTTTTTAAGTAAAGCGTAAGCAAATGCAGTGTTTTAAGTAAATACGTCTTTTTGTACGCAAATGTCTGGCATTAAAACTGGCTGTGCGTGAACTAGCAGGCAAGAAGGCACTAATCCCTGTGGATGTAATATTTAAAGTTATGGCACTGGACTGTCTGGCGTTATCACAGATGTCCAGAAGTATACCCAGTATTGGATATCTAAGGTACCCGATATTTGACTTCTGCGAACTGTATGAATCAGCTTGGGCTTTAGCAATGCATGACCAGGGAAAGGAGGGCATTGACTCCTGGGTATATAATAGGATGGTGGAAAAAGTGCCTGATCCCGAGAGAATTTGTAGCAAATGTGCCCAGAACGAAATCCAAAGTATGCACCAGTAAACACTCTGATTACCACCGCCTGTGCCAGCATTCATACCTCATGCATGAAATGCCTCATGCTAGCTTTTCACTTGTCGTTTTGGTCTTTATGTCCTGCTTACATAAGGGACTTTTCATTTTTTCCATCAAAAGAACTTTATCCAGGCAATTTGTAGTGTCTGGGATACATTTTTTTTTAGCAACAAAGTTTATTAAGTGCCTGTTCATATCTCTTCTAAGTCTCATGTTAAGATGTGGTGTTGCAGAATATGTTTTCCCAGATAGCATATGCATCTGGAAGCAAGACAGGGATATGAGGTTGGGCTGTAGGTAACCTAAGAAATACCGCAAATGAAATAAAGGAAAACAAACATGAAAAGGCAGCAGTGTTAATTGCGTAGTTATGTATGCAGGCTAGAATTAAAGTCTTTTTTTCTTTTTTTTTTTCAAATGACTGTTTCCATGTGTGACGGTATCTACTGTATATAGCCTTGACTTGTGAGTTTCTTAGTTAATTCCAGAACTTTGCCGCTCTGAAATACAACATCATACAATTTGATACTTTAAAAACTGGTTTTGCAGTGTGGCTTACTCAAGTAGTGTCCTCAGTTTAAGTGTTGATTCTTCGTTTCTTTTCTTAGTAATAGGTATCCTTAGGATGTGACTTCTAAGGAGCAATGTTGCTTGTGGACAGACCTAAATATTCATCGTTCTACAATGCACAGAGTTTGTCAGGCAGAAACGACACATGAAAAATCTGTTAGATTAGTGTTGATCAGACAAAGGCTATTATGGTGTGGGTTTTACTGTAGAAAAAGGACATAAAGATGGGGAATTTGTATGTTCTTTACAGTGCTATTGTATCTGCTTTGGCAAGAATCCTTGTTTTCATAAGGGCAGATGATTAATCTTGTTGCTTCCTCCTGTGCTAGTTGTGTCTTTAATTAAGCTGGTGCCCATTGATGTCTTACCATGATAATACGTGTTAGGTTATGAGGTAATGGCTGTTCTGAAAAATATAGCTGTGGCAGTGTTTTGGGCATACTCAAAATAAATCACTGCGCACAGGCCTTCTGAAAGCTATCACGTTGCTGCAGAGTCAGTAAAGTGAAGATGGTGAATCTGTAAGTCACTGGTTACAGATAACAGAGGATGTAGATTTTAGGCGCTTCCGGATCTGTGAGAGCTCCGCTGTCTTTAAATGAATCTTGCTGAATTGCAGCTGTAGCTCCTCATCATGGCTTGGGTCGAGCCAACGGTAGGAGGACTCGGTGCAGAGGCAGCTGCCTGCAGAGGGAAGATGGTAGGTTTCAAACAAGATCTGTCTTTGGTGAATTGGGAACCCATCTCGGGAAGGTGAAAATGAAAGGGCCCCCAGAATCAAGAACGTGTGGTGATTGCTTTTCCATTCTTGCTAGACTCAACCCTGTTTCTTTCCTTCACTAAAGATTTCATATCAGTGCCTGATTTTGAATGCATCTCCTCCCAGAATCATGTCTTCTAGCAAGACTAATAATTAATATATCAAGTTGAATTGTGCAAGGTGCTAAAAACCCCCCAAAACCCAGTTCTACCGTACCTTCTGTTTTTCTGCCCACGTGTGTATACACATTCACACTATACAAATGCTTTGTCAGTGAACAGCTTGCTTCGCAGCAATTCTCTCTCTTTGCAGTGCTGGTACTCCTGATTTTATATTTGATATAATCAGACCCAGATGATCCCTCTGGGACACTGGGACAGCACTGTGCTAGAATTTTGGCCCATTTGAAGGATCACATGTGTAAAGCTACATAATAATTTGTGAACAGAGCATTATGTTGCATTGCCACGCTATGAAAGGTCAGTGGGATACTTCAGTATTGTTGTGTTGATTTCCTTCATTCTTTCTTTTTTCTTTTTGTACTCTGTATTTGACACGGGTATGATTTGTACACGCAAAAAGATCCTACCTTTGGGATGGCAATGTAGGTATTTTTTATGCTGAGATGTTAGGTGCAGACAGGTCAGCAGGCAGCCGTTCGGGTGCTGTGTATTTTGAAGTTTCTGCCTTGGGTATTGTGGGAGGACGAGGCTTGGTGGAGGAGTTGGATGGCAATATAAGTAGCACACTCAGTGCAGGGGGGCATCTGGTTTGGGAGGAGTCTGGCATGGAGTCATGTTCATGCCGTAGCCTCATCCCCCTTGTTTTCTACCCATCTCCTTACCCCTTGTCCTGGTTTTGCCTGGGATAGAGTTAATGGTCTTCCTAGTAGCTGGTACAGTGCTGTGTCTTGGGTTAGTGTGAGAAGAATGTTGATAACACCCTGATGGTTTTGGTTGTTGCTAAGTCGTGTTTAGACTAATTCAAGGACTTTACAGCTTCTCCTGCCCAGCCAGCAAGGAGGCTGGAGGGGCACAAGAAAGTTGGGAGGGGACACAGCCGGGACAGCTGACACAAACTGGCCAAAGGGGTATTCCGTACCATGGGACGTCATGCCCAGCTTGGTGGCGGGGGGAGAAGCGCGGCTCGGGTGTCAGTCGGCGACTGGTGAGCAATTGCATTGTGCATCGCTTGTCTTGTGTATTCCTATCCTTTTATTATTATTGTCACTTTATTGTTGTTATTAGTGTCATTGTTAGTTTCTTCCTTTCTGCTCTATTAAACTGTTCTTATCTCAACCCATGAGCTTTATTTTTCTGATTCTCTCCCCCATCCCACTGTGGGGGGGGAAGTGAGTGAGCGGCTGCGTGGTGCTGAGTTGCTGGCTGGGGTTAAACCATGACACCCCCGAAAGGCTGATGGAGATGGAGGAGGCATTTGGCATAGCATTATTCTCCTAATTATCACTAGCCTAAGGTTTGAAGGTCTCTCTCCTTGCAATACGTATCCCAAGAAGAGCAGGTTGTTGGGGGTCCTGCTAGCTCAGCATTTCTGCATCGGAGGCTTTCCTTCACAGTCCACTGCAGAAGGCTGTGGTCTTAAACCGTGTTTGCATCCTGCCTGCACGTAGGTGACACCTAAATGGAGGTCTCCTGGTATATTATCTGTGTGTTTGGGTTGGGCTGCTGAATTAACAAAATAACCCATTTTCAGCATGCACCAGATGCTTTTAACTCCCGTAGCAGGCAGCCTTGCCAATACACGTCGCAGCTTGGAAGTCCTAAATGGAGTTTGATGTTCTTTGCAGAGAACGGCTCTGCTGCGTAACTGTGATAGCACACAATTAAATACTGCTTTATATCGATTTGGGTAGCTCCTGGTAACTGTTTCCCATGATAATTTTTAATAGTCTCAGGTTTTGTTTTTCCTGTGTTTGTCTTCCTGTGATATTGGCAAAAGATAGGAAGAAAATGAGCTGGGACATAGGAATCCCAGTAAAAACTTCGGAGGGAGGGCAAGAGGTGGCTCATTAGCGGGTATTTCATCTGGGTTCGTGCTGGGTCGTGGAGTCAGGGGTCAGGAAGCGAATGGGGATTCGTACACAGCCGACATCTTGTGTAATATTTCAGAAGAGTGTATTAATTGACGGCAGCTTAGCCTGGGAGTTTGGGCGGAGGCGTTCAGCCAGCAGGCTGAGAAGGAGTCGGGGAGAAGTGGCCTTTAGGTTTCTTCAGGGTGACGGAGGGGCTGGGGCTGCCGGGGACAGGCCACCGCCTGGGGCTGGCAGCTCTCCGCTGGCTACCTCCTCCCCTGGCCCAGGAGGGAGCCGGCGGCTGCGCTTCTGTTTCTGCCCAAATCCTGACCCCAAAGGAGTTAGGAAGGAGAATGGTGAATGTACCTTATTCAAAACTCAAGAGTTGCTGGGAAGATACATCTGTGGCCAGCACGTGCTGAAGGAGCTAAACCGCCGAGCAGCCAGGGTTTGTTGTGGACTATAGACCAGAACTGTGTTCATACATCTCTCTCTATATATATACACATTTACTTCTACTATGTAAAATGTATTTACTTTTAATATTTTTTTTTTTTTTCCATTCTGGCACCTAGAAGCCTGATCTTAGATCTCTCTGAATACTCTCCTTGTTTTCCTTTTATTGTTCAAGCCATTTTGGTGCTGGAGGGAACATTACAAAACACAATGAAAAAACAGCCCTGGGGTTGCTGTTCCCACAGAGGTAGGATTAAGGCGATGCTCTGCCTGGTTTGACTTCTGGGAGCTGCACGTCCAGAGCGTGTTTTGGTAACTCCCCAGGGAGTGTTTGCAAAGGACTAGGTAGGCCTTTGGGCAACAGTAGGTTGGCTTTTGGGCAAGAGCTCCTCTTTGAGTCCGGAGCTGGCACCTTTCAGAAGGGTGGATGGATGGCAGAGGGGAACCTTCCACTTGCTCCTCTAGGCAGGCCCTGAGGTGTCCTTAGAGGTATCCTGATCTCATTCCCCATCGCTGCAAGTTTTATAATGACTTTCTTTCCACTCCCCTTGTGTACATATCTAGGGTTGTCTTCCTGCACGTAGGATACATCTTCTGTGATGAAGGCACAGTGAAAATCAAGAATTCAACATTTTCCAAGTGCCAAGCGGTCTTGTGCTTTTCTGGTGCTCCCAAGCCACAATATTAGAAACACAGTTGTGATCGGAAGGTAATAGCCCTGATGTTTCTGCCCCGTGGCTCTTGTTCATGCACATTCATTTTCCCTGGCCACCTGAAGGGAGGAGGCAACCCAGTGGGCATGTGAACTACCAACAGTCTTCAGCTGCTGAACTGTCTTTGCCGTCCCAAGTTCTCCCATCAGCGTTAACGCCGTCGGCAGATGTTCAGATGATTAGCACTCCTGTGTCCCACCATCACTGCATCTCTGAAGGGGTTCGGTTGCCCCAGACAAAGTGGAGAAGCTTGTCCTGAGGGGTGCTTTTGTTCTGGCAGCCAGCGGCACCCGCACTACTGGCTTCAGCCGTTGTAGGTTTGCAATCTTAAGAGAAGCAGGGGGGATCTACACCCACAAGTTTCACAAAAATTAGGTGTATTTAAAATGCAGCTTTTTCTTCCTGGTTTTGTAGCTGTGCTAGAAAGTCATTACACATGGATTTATTTTTCCTTATCTCTTGGATTATCGTTGGCTTCCTTCCTTCCTTCCTGGATGAATTTATCCAGTGTTCTGATTGCAGCTCCATCTTTTTATCACCTCCTGTCTATGGGGCTTAAGATTTTGTATGTTTAACATAATTGAGCTGAGTATTTTGCAGCAATTGACAGTGAAGATAATTTTCCACTGAATGATGGGTTGGTTGCGGTAAATCTTTTTGCAGTCTACTCACTTTGGCTATTTGCTGTTTTGGTTACAGATCTGCTTTATTTTATTTGTCCCTGTATTTTATTTTGTTTTTGCAACTGAGACGCATGCCTGACTTCACAGAGGGGAAACAGACAATATTTTAGGTTTTATGAAACTTCCACAGAGATTCAGACAGGTGGTCAAAGATAAATCCAGTATGCAAACAGGGTTGTGTGTATCTTAGAAAACAGCCATTTAAAATACCAGGGCATCAAATATCTCTTTAGTCCCTTTCTTTGGACCGGGCTTGGAGTTTGATTGTAGGGTATTGGTTCTTTCTGGTCTCATGTAACAATTGCACAGGGAACAGGGGGGAAACCGAAAAAAAAATATTTTAGATAGGTGTTTAAAGGAAAGTGGTATTACATGATTTTAAAATAAAAAAAAAACCCATAAGTTGCTTGAGACTGTGACCAGCAACGTTGTACAGGCGCTGATCGTTAGAACTAGGAGGTCATCGTCTTCCCAGAGCTAAACTGCTTTCTTCTCTGTGCATGGGGGTGCGGGGAGAGAGGGGTGAGTTTGGTATACCTAGGATGTTGTAGTTAAACTAGGAGGAATTTTTTCAAGGCTTTCCGTGAACTAGGCTAAATTAACATTTTTACTGAAACATCTTTAATTTTGTTATTAAGGGCAGTTGTATTGTACTGTGTGTTAGCTGGCTGACATTTACTCTGCACAAATTCTAAAGCATTTTATATTGAAAATGCATCTGCCTGAAGACTTATCCCAAAGCCTGAATCCTGTGTGAGACACATAGTGCTATTTTGTTTTGGTCTGCGTATAGATACCCTTCCTTAACAGCAGAAGGATTTCCCCCCACTTGTTATTGAAATAGGACTTTTTTATTATAAAATAGGTATCAACACAGCTTTACATCAGAATGATGGCGATGTGCGATATAAAACAGTTTGGGTTACTTCAGTGCAAGTGTCTACATACACCAGCTGCTATAGCACATTAATCAATTTTTGAAAAATAACCCTGTTAGAAGTTGTATAGACAAGCCCTGACTGCTTGCCTGAAGAAAGAAAGATGATAAATTAATTTAAATATTAAACACCAGTTGAGGCGATTAATTTTTAATGAAGACAATGAAAAACGGGTTTTGCTTGTATTCCCTGGAACACCCTTTCAAAAGCTTTGCTTTTCTGAAATTGTTTTTTTCCTATGTGTGTGGCACAGGATGTGACTTGGTTCACAGCAGGTAGGTTCATTAGTTGGCATTTCTGGTATAATATCCAGCTGTGGAGAGCTTATGAAATATTGGTATTTAGGTCACCTTAATTAGGCCTCAAAATAAAGATTTAAGATAAAGTGGAATAATTGCACATACTTCATTGCAGCTGAGCTGCTTCAGTGAAAAGAGGGTGCGATTCCTGGACGGTATGAACTGATTTCAGCAGAGTGGCTGCGAATCCGCCTCACCGGTGCTCCTGTGATTGTGCAGGGAGCTGAACCGGTTAAAACGAATGATTGTGGGGAGAGGTGAAAGGTGCAGCAGTTTCCAGCTGGGTTGGGTGCTGGACTGGATATCCTTGCTCTCACTGCTACCGATGCCAGCACAGGGAGGGGATTGGGCTGGGGCAGCTCCCTTTTATATCACTGCAAGCTTCTATGTGACCCATGCTTCTTCATTGCTGGTTATTTTGGGGGTGGGGAGGGAAAGTGTCTGCTTCGTTCCTTCCTTCCTTCCTTCCTGGATGATTTTATCCAGTCGTACTTACGTTCACACTAGTTGACAGGGAGCTTAGGTATCGGTGCTCCTCTCCCAAGCTTGGGTGAGCAGAGGACTTCTCCTCCCTTCTTTGTGCAGACTTATGTGCCATGTTAGGTCCCCAAAATACTGCAAAACCGCTATCGGTGAAAATCAGTGTGAGCTCTTTTGTGCCAAGAGGGGTGGCAGCAATTCTCATCTAGCCTGAGTAGCATTTGAGGTTAGCAAGAAAAAAACAGGAGGCAGCGTCCCCGCTGCTGGGTTTAAGAAGTTGCGACCAGCAAGGGAAGCCAGAGGAAATCTCAACAGTCAGCAGGCAACTGGGTGACCAGCGTTTAAAGCTGCCCTGGAGCTGATGAAATGCAGTTGCCTGTATTTCTGCCAACCAATGCAGTTGCCTTAATGAAAGATGCAAATGTAGAATCTTCAAACTCATCTCCGCCAAGCCATTGGCAATGAAGTTGAGGATGGTGTGTAACTTTGCGCTAGGAGAGGCTTTGAGGAGGGTTGCAGTGGCAGCTGGAATATGCATCTGGTGTTGTACAAGCACCTTATGGCATGTAACAGGCATCTAAGGGAAATACTGTGTGACTAGTTTGATAAACCTAATATGAAGAAGGTGGCAAGGCTGTGCTCTTGTTTATCTCTCTTTGACTAACAATACGCAAAGTATGCTTTTGGTGTTGTAACACCACAAAATGGGAGGGTACCATCATTAAAGTCTGTTAGTAAGCTAATGATGTGTAAAGAGGTATTAAAAGCAAGAGCTATCATCTGCTACGTCAGTGGTGCTGATAGTTGAAACTTCCAACTTTTGTTGATGGACCACTGTAACTGAAAATGGAGGGGGAGCTCCTCCTCATCTGAATTTCTTCCTATAAGAGCATCTCTGTGTCCTCTGACTGTGGATGGAGCCACGGGAGCACCCGTGGGCACAGGAGACAGATGTTTCATCTCTTCTTCCTTGTGTACGCCAGCAAGTTCAGCACACCCTGAAATGGAGACTTTATTTTTTCTTAGCATTTTGAAGGTGTATCATCTGTCTTGCACCAGATCTTCTGAATTTCTAGTTTAGACAAAGCCTGAGGGGATTTAGGTTTGCATATTTTCCTAAGAGGATTACGCTTCACACTTAGTTGCTCTATAAATTATTTGAGGTTTTTTTTTATGAGTTTCTAAGTACATGAAAAGCCACATACACAGTCAGACTGTCCTGAAATGTGTTGTCTGGGGGTTGGTGATAGAAATCTGGTGTTTGAACTAGTAGTAAACTGAATCACTGAACCTCAGGGTTATTTTGAACTGGAAAACATTTCGGTAATCAGATTTGCAGCACGGCTGCAGGAACAGTTGTAGCAGCACAACTGGAGGGGCTAGCAAATTGCAAGAAGGATTAGGAACTGCTTACACTGGCATCAGAGAAAACAATTTATTGTGAAAATACAGCCCAGGAATAAGTTAATGAGCACCCTTCTAAGCACAGGCGTGCTCATAACACATTGAGATTCTGGAAACTCTTTACTTGCAGGTCAGGGGAGTAAGGCAGCTTGGTGGGAAGGATATTAAGGTAAATGGGGGAAAAAACAGTGGTAGTCTGTGAGGACGTTTGTCGTTTAAGTTCATACTTGTAAAATCACTGGCAAGGTACTGTACGCCTCAGCAGTGGCCCCTAGGAGCAATGGGTGCTGACACTCCTCGTGCTAGCTGGGTGCTGCGGCACGGTGCCTTCGCTCCGCTGGCTGTCGCAGCTGCTTAACACCCACCAACGGGGTCGTTTTGATGATTGCCAGCTTAATTTTTCATTATGCGCCTGCGGGTGGGCTGTAGCTTATGCGTTTTTTTTTTTGTATTTACAGTGTTTTTTGGAGGGCTGGATGCAGCTCCTCATTTTGGGCTGCTAGCAGGGTGTTTGGAGGCTGTGCAGCAGCAATTGCTGCTAAAACCAAGCCTGTGCTGGGGCTTCTTTACCTGCCCACGAGAACAGTCGGAAAACCTGAAATGCTAAGATTTCCTTACTTCATTTCACTGAAGGTGAAGGAGGGATCTGACTCTGTAGAAGACTGGTTTAAAACAGGACTAAACTCATCTGTGCTGCTCAGAGGGATGGTCAGAGCTCCCTTTTAAACTGCTGGTTTGTGCCCAGTGCTGCCGGCTCCGTCATCTTTCATCTTTCTTCAGTCAGTCCTCACAGCAGTGATGAGATGGACATCACGGAGAAACGAGTGGCATTTATTTGGTAAAAAGGGCAGGGGGCGAAGAGAAGTGTCCCCTGTGGCAATGTGAACGACAGGCAGCCTCTGGATCTACGTCTGCATTATTTTGTCAAAGAACTGTACTTGTAGCATTGCAAGCTATACCACAGCAAATGTGGGACTGGTGTGTTAGGTGGGTGTTAAACCCTCGAAGGAAGGAAAACCTGAAAGCACAAACTGAGGAGGAGCTGTTAGGAAGTTTCAGCTTCTGTTTTGCTATAGAAGCTTGTATGGAGTAAGTTTGCTTCTGGTTGGGATCAAATTTGTTTAGTAAGGTGAGCAGAACAGAACAAAATTGATTAATACCCACAGGTACAGCTCAGCTAGTGAACTGCAGTTTGTGAGCTTTACCAGATAACGGCTCTGAGGACTTTCTCATGCCCTCTAACCCACCGTGATCTTTTGTGTTCTGTTTTCTCTGCAGACGTCGGCTGATCTCCCAGCGATCTTCTCTGGAGACTCTGGAGGACATTGAGGAAAATGCCCCACTGCGGAGGTCATTTTATTTACTCTGTCTCTGGATACTGGTCTGTAAGGCACGTGCACGGACAGACTTGCTGTCCCTGCACGTGTTGGAAAGTGGCTGGGTGTTCAGGTTAAGATGTTCTTCACGGTGGGTAAAGTGAAACCTCACACACCCTGCAAGGTGGTAGGTGGCAAGTATTACATGTTCCCTGGCTTTAGGTTATTAAATAAAAAGTCAGTATTTAAATAAAATGTCAGGAAATAAAAAGTCAGATTTGATTAACAGAGAAGTTTAGTTGTCACTAACAGGAATGACTAGCCTCTAATGCAGTACCTTTAAAAAGTAAGTACAGCTGGTTTAATAAAGTAAGCTTTTGAAGGCTAGTATTTTTAGTATCCTTATTTTTTATGGATTTTTATTGTTTGTTCTCTCAGCACACACAGTCTTATTTTGGTAACCAACATGACTGTCTTTCTGTGTTGGCTGGTAGGTTTGTGACTGCTACCTCACTGATAAATCTGCCCCCATCCTTGTTATAGCAGCAGCTCCAGTGCAGTTTTCTTTCTGCATCCAGGAGGCCACAGCTTCTCTGGGGACCACAGTAATTAGTCACTAGGCAATCCTCTGGGGTGATGGAAAATGGAGCAACTGCTTAACAGCTCAGAAATGGGCTGATCAGTAATCTGACCAGTGTGTGGTGTACTTCCAGGTCAGCCGTTTGGCAAGGCGGCAGCTTAATTTTGAATGTTTCTTTATCTTGGGACCTGTAATTCATCTGGTTTATATTGATGTTTAGCCTATAGCCCTGTTCATCCACATGCAGATTGGCTGTCTCTCCCCACCTCGACGCAAAGACTTAATAGCAGAGGCTGTACCAACTGGCCTGTGACCAAGGCTTGATTATTTTTACCAAGCTTACTGTTGAATGCTTACCAGCATGTTATGAAGCCTTCTCATAAATAGTTCAAACACGTATAATTGGCAAAAGATATAAACAAAGTATGGTTTGCGAGGCAGTGTTTTTACTTGCTAATTTGCAGAATTAGTGGTAGAACCTCTCTCAGCGGTATTTTCCCATGAAGAAGCTAACAAGGCTAATTGCAACCAGAGGGTGAGGGAATCTCAAGGATTTTACTAAGAGGAGGAAGGCAGAAATGGCAAAGGGATGGGGTCTCCCCCTCGGGGTGTGCCCATGTAGCGTGATGGTGTTTGGGTACAGCAACGGGGACTGGCAGTCCCTGGTGTCTTGGGACTGGTGGCCTGTGGTTTCAGTCCAACAAAAGGACCCCTTGGGGTTGGGAAGATGCTGAACTCTGCCTATGCATAGGAGAGGGTGGGAAAAACAGGTGAGGGAGGCTTAACAGAGGGACAGTGCTGGTCCCGTGCGATGGCAGAGGATGCTTGTCCCTTAGCTCCCATGGAGGATGCAGCGGCTGCGATCCAGCAGCCCTGGCCACGCAGCGAGCGCCAGAGTTATCTCCGGTGCCTGCGCGCCGTGCCGTGCCTTGCAACAAAACAGCACTGAGATGAAACAGAGGAAGCTTTCACGCGCGTTGTGGTTGCAGCTGATTAAAAAGAGTAAGGCTGGAGGGGGGTGGATATTGCTGTTTGTCTCATCTCTCCTCCCTCTGGCAGTTTCTTTCTCTAACCGCAATTTAAGAAGTGTGTTCAGATGTAAAATAGATTTAAAGATTAATGGGTTGAAGAAGGATTTTTTTTTCTTGAGGTAATTTATTTTATTTTCAGTTGTTTTGTATGCTGTCAGGAATGTGAAAAGTAATATGTAGAGTTAAAAGCAAATAGGAATTATCCTTGCAAATGTGAGATTTTAGATCTTCCTAAAATTAAAACATGAAAGAACTCTCCTCAGTAGCTCCTTTATCAATAGCTGAGGAAGATACAAAAGTTGGGGTGTTGGTGTGAGGGGGAAGATCGCATATTTACCAGGTTTTGTTTTAGTTTAATTTTCTCTTTTCTTCTGAAAGCTTGGGCTAAGCTGTCACAGCAGATTACAGGAAGTTTTATTTTGCTCAGATATTTTTTATGATGTGTTTTTTTTGCGTGAAGGGAGGGGTGGTGGTGCCTTTTCTTATTATTATTTTAAATATTTTTTTTTTATTTGAGCTGTCGCATTTCCAAACTTATTGTCTTTATTGTTCTTGCTGATTCCTAACACAGGGTGACTCAAATAATTTGTCTTGTCTTTCCTTCCTGCCTTTGTGTAGACTTCTTGGCCGTACAGCAGGGAACTCAGTACTTTTATTTTTTTCTCCCACCCCCCCCCACCCCCAACTGATTTATTTTTCAGATGTCGGACACTCTCAGGATCACCCAGACCAAAGAACTTTAAGAAGGTTCATTTTATCAAGAACATGCGGCAACACGATACCAGAAACGGCAGGTACTGTGCCTCCAAATGTTGCTTCTGCAAAGGCAATCCATGGGGCGTGGGGCAAAGGGCAGGGTCAGCATCCCTGTGCAGGAGCACACAGCATGCCATCGCCGCTTACCACATACGTAGTAATGGCCTTAAAGATAGTCTGTGAAGGTGCAAGCGGCAGTGCACACTCCTTCCTTGGGTGAAATACAAGTCAATGGAAGTGCTAGCCCATGGATTTTTAAGACCTGTGTCTCCATAATACAAATAACTTGGCGTAAAATGAAAATCAGTTGGAGTAAACTAGGCATAATCTGGTTCCATTTCTTCAAGGGTAGTGCCAGCTGCTAAGTGTGAGATGAGTGCATGGCCAAACCTACCTGGAGCAAGTTCAGCAATGGCTGAATGACATCCTGACGTCTGTTAGTGGGTGTAGGGGTAGGTGTCAGGCTAGCTGGGTTGTCAGGGCTGCCTGCGGCGGGAGGCTTACCGGACAAGTGACTCAAGAAAACAGCTTCAGGGAAAGGTATTAAGATTATCCTGAGTCTTACAAGATAAATTATAAAACGTGACAGATCCCCATCACGCCGTTGTGTCCTCCTGGATGCAGAGTGCTGGTTGGTAAACGCACAGCTGGGGCTGGTTGTGGCAAGGTGAGGAGTGGGATCCCTGTTTCCAGGGCAGACGTGGGCAGAGGGGCTCCTGGGGGACGTGCGAGGGGTGCAGCTGCGGCCACCGCACACCCCGGGCTGGGGCATGCACTGCCCGGATTGCAGCCCATAGGCACTGGTGGGACCTATAGAGCAGCGGTTGGCAGGGTCTTCCCTTACTGCAAAGGCACGGTACCTGTCATTGTGTTCCCATCAGCAAAATAGGTTCTTTATTGCAGTATCGTCCAGCTCAGAAGTGAAACTAGCTCCTCCCTGCTTATAAAGACACCTGCCCTCTCTTTTTTTCCCCAAGACAATTTCCCTGTGTGCCTCATGATTTTATTCTTGAGTCTTTAGGTTTTAAATAGACTACCCAAACAGGTTGCATATAGACTAAACCATCCCACTGAGAGCTGACCCTTGCACATACCCGTTCTCTTACAACTGCCGTAGGCGAGAACCACGTATGTTCCTGTGGACTGATCTGTGCATGTAGCCTGTGGTTTCCATCAAACATGTCAACAGAAATTCTGACATTACATTGAACCGCAGGTTTTATGAATTGAATTCTGGTAGGTGTTACTTGGCTCGAGCAAAATTTTCCTCGCATTTATTCTCATGCGTACAATTAAATGAAGTGAAAAGTAGTAATCCACATAAATATTGCAGAAGTTGGCTCTGAGAGACAACGGCTTTCTAGAAACAGCTTTTGTAGCACACAGATGCATGCAGAACTGTTGACTTAACTATTGTCTGACTAGCAGCTGATTATTGTCTTTACAACAAATACATGTGGAATCAAATGCTGAAAAGCAGCTCTCTAATTTTAGTCTGTTTTGTGCATAAATAGATGTATGCTCTGAGAATTTCTTACAGTAAAAAATACTTGTTCATAAGGTATTATGCAAATTCCACAGAGAACGAGTAATTTCTGAGATGCGTATATAAAATACATGCATAAACTTGATAGAAATATTACCTGCGAAAAAATGAATAAATATGTGATTTGTAAACTCTTTTCTCCATCTTTTGCAAAAATGTATTTGTAGGGTATATGCAGCATTTTATCTTAATTCATAGATCAGTCATTATGTCTGATAATATAACTGAGTTTTTCTTGCTAAGAAAACAGTGAGTAAGCTTCTGTTATTCAACTGGATTCTTATCTTTATCAGCAGACACAGTTTTCCAGGATATTTCCATCATCATAATAAAGATCTCTTTATTTAGAATACAGATACACAGTTTTGGAAACGCTTTTCATCCTGTGGATGAAGAGCCACAGCGATATTAGCTAAAAATAAAATGCAAAGTCAACACTTTGTGTCGCCCCTAAGGCCAGCTAAGTCTAGCAGTAAGTAACCTGAGCGCGTACCCTGGTTTTCCGAGGGGTCTGGATGCTGTTGCAGTCACTGAAGTTAATAGGCATTCTGGATGAAAAGGACTGCGGGAAAGTCAGGTAGATCTGCTTAATGTGTTCATCCTAAAGTAGGAGTACCCAGGGCAGTGGTGGAGGCCCCATCCCTGGATGTTTTTAAAAGTCGTGTAGATGTAGTGCTTAGGGACATGGTTTAGTGGGGGACTTGTCAGTGCTAGGTTAAACGATTGGACTAGATGATCTTACAGGTCTTTTCCAATCTAAGCAATTCTGTGATGCTATGATTCTACCTTAAGACGTGTAAAGCAGGGGTCCTTCCTGGTTCCCTGTGATGTGGAAGAGCACAGGTATTGCAATGGATAGAAAACCCTCCTGGAGCATCTTCCCATGCCTGGCACCTTGTTCCAGGCAGCTCGTGCGTGGTTGTGCAGGACGCAGGCGCTGAGCCGGGCTGGAGTCGGGCTCTCTGAGCGCTCTCTGAAACCCCTGACCCTTCTGTCGCAGCATAGCAGCCTTTCACTTAGCCTCAGGCACCCAGCTTTGAAAACATCTACACAGAATGTATTTTTGAGCGGTGAATTTGATAGCTGGGCTTTAAAATAGCTAGCGCTTTCAGTAGTTGTTTCGCTGGCTTGTGACTGTGAGTGTCACAGCAAAGAAAACTGCAGTGTGGAGGACAGGTAGCTCAGGGCTCACTTCCCTGGTAGCTGCCCTTATTTGCGGCTCTCAGCCTGCGAAGTGACCGCGTCCTTGTCCTGCGGCACTGAGAGCTCTTCCCCTCGCAGCCCCCGGGATGGCACACGCTGAGCGACAGGGCTCTGGGTCCAGCCTTCGGCAGTCCAGCGGCAAGGCAGGACTGGCTGTGGTTAAAATAAGAGTTCAGGTATTTAGCACCCAGAAAAACCACCTAAACACAGCAGCTTATCAGCTGGCCCTTGTAAAGCTTCCTGTTGATGGCTGTGTGCGCTGGTTAAACCGGTTTCTTCGGATTTGTAGGACGTGGCTTATTAAAGGAGCTGGAAAATTAGGTTTCCTAGACTGTATTATCAAAGCAGTCTTGTAAAACAGCACAAAATAAATTTTCCCATTAAAAGACAAAAACAAGTCGACCCTAATGTACAAGTTCACACAGGTAGCCACCAGCGTGTGGTTTCACCCACTTTACTCAGCAGATTTATTGGTGGTATCTTCCATAAACTGTGAAGCAGGAGGTTTCCTATCTAGCAGAAACAGGCCACCCAAACAGCAACCTGAGCCAGCTGAACAAACAATTCATGGTGAGAATGGGACAAGAACATTTCTAGAGTCATCCTATATAGCAGATATAAAAGTAGTAAAACAATGCTCCTCTCCCCTCCCCATGCCATTGCTTTCTCAATTTTTTTGTTAGTATACAGCTCTAAGCCAAGGCCAAACATGACCCATAGACTATGAAAAGTCTCTTTTGCTGCACTTTTAATTGTGGAAATGGACACACGTGCACTCTAAGAGGTTGACTATTTGCAGCGTCCTCACAGTTCATAATTACTCTTGGCCACCTTCCAATAGCCCCAGCTTGAACTTGGGAGATTCCAAAATGATGGCTGCTTCCCAGACAGCATCCATGGTTTGTGTGTTCGCCTTTACGTGCAGGGCAGCAAAGCCCTGGTAGTCCAACATTGTCAATCAGGTATGAGAAAAGAGGCTATAGTATTCCGCATGTGTGTGCTACATACGATGTATATCACATTGCCTGATCACAGCCTTTTGGTGCAACCTAATCAAACTTCGACAGACACTAAAGAAAACAAACATTCTTCTTCTTCAAGTCAAGCGAATTACTGGTTCTGTTGAGAGCCTTGTGTTCAGTAAGTTTTTGTAGTTTTGTAGCATACACCTCATTAAAGAAACTGGAAGATTAGCTTTTACAGTCTCAGACAGTTGCACATTGTCAGAGCTCTCTTGCAAAATAATGGTTGCTCTGAACTGTAATAATTAGTACGATTTCTTGGTGAAATGTGAGAATTAGAGAGTGAAAAGCTTTTCATGAAGTAATTTTAAACATGTCTAGGTGGCAGACTGGCAATCAGGGCACGTAAACCCACTTTGACTCAAGCTGCTTTTGATGTCGGAGGTGGCTCATTCAGAGCTGCGCAGGATCGTAGATGCCGTTTGTTGAAGAGCTGAAATCCAGGAAAATGCTTTTCTCCCATGAACAATAATTTGATTTTCCTGAGCAGCCACGGGCTTTCACCGCACCATCTTCTCCAAAGCATACATGGTGTCAAGCTTCTGGACTTTCTGCCCCAGCCAAACCATTGCAGGCCCTCAGAATTTTTTTATTTTCCATGCATATCATCAGACTTCTAAATAAAATACCCTTTTAACCCTCCGTGATGGGCATCTGACCACTGCCTTCCCTGCTTCTCTTCCAGTCCAGCTCCTAAGGCTGTTTTGCACCAGCCCCCTCCTGCAGCTCTGCAGGTGGGGTTTTGTGGCACCCTGGCAGCGGAGGCCGTGGGCTTCGCTCCTGCTCTGCCTGGGAGATCTTTGTGTAAAGAGGGTCCCCCAGTTTATGGGAAGAGAGGCAATACTTGGGTCCCAAGGGAAAGAAATACGAAAAAATCTAGAGGCTGGGCTGGTGCTTTTTGTTTCCTTCCAGGTCTGATTCCTTCTGACCCACATGGTAAGTTTTCCGTGGTAACTTCCCACTGTTGTCTCTGCTTGTGGATATGGAAGCACAGCTTGTTTTTCTTTAACTATTAAGAGTTGGGGTGTTTTTTAGGGAGGTGTAGGGTGTTGGTGGAAGAGCTGTATTTCCAGAGGCAACCAGAGGGAGTGGGAGGAATACGGTTAGTGGATATCATGGCTTTCCGAATTCAAAGATGCTTTCTGATGTCAGCCTTGAAATCTGTGCTAAGTTTCATACATCAGCAAACAAGGCTGCAAGTGAACAAGCAAGCTGTTGTGGGTAGCAACCATTCAGCAATAAGCAGTGGCAAGCACAAAATTAATCATATGCCAGTTTTTTTTGCTTGTGGATTGCCTTTCTTAAATGTGAAAAATGATCCCCCCCCGCTCTTGTAACTTACTGCTGCATCATGAGACCATCTTACAGGATCTGAGATATTTACCATAGGTAAGGGGTGTTGTAGCATTCAAACAAACAATGAAATCACACTTCGTCTGCTGCAGGAGAACTTCCTCATGCTGTATGCATGTTTATTATTAGAAACTTCTTTATTAAAGGGTAAATACAACTTTGTTTTTAAACATGCTTTTAAGGAAGAAAATAGGATTGCTCTAACAGAATGAGCCAGGAGAAGGAAAATTGCATTTTTCAAAGCGTTATATGCAGCAGCTCTCTTGGGGATCTAAACCTTTTCCAAGAATGATGACTAAGCTGATCCCTTAAGGAAATAGTGTTTTAATAACAATGTAACTGGTATGAGATTTGTAGGTGCATATGGTGGTTTTTGGAAAGTAAAGACCAAAATAGTTTGTTGTCCAGCTCTGACCAGTGTGGGACTAAGGATGAAAAATTCGGGTGAAATCCTCACATACAGATCTGTGGCACACAACATCAGAAAACTCAAATGTTGGAGAGCAGGGCAAGGAAGTACAATAGCCCTGACAACCAGCCTAGCAGTAGGTCCTAGCATTTGGACCACAAGTAGAGAATTTCAGAAAGGTAAAACATCAGTAAATTCTAACACTAATCAGATTAGAAGATGGCACAAATTGCCATCACCATGTCTTAGAGGAACTTGAGGGGGTGCAGTCCGTTGGCCAACTTCAGAGGGAAGAAGGGTCCTTTTAGTGTATGTTGTACAATTGTCAGTGTCCTGAAGGTAATAAGGAAAGAGGGTACATTTATAAACAGTTAGTTGTTGGCATTGTATAGCTTACAACTTGATCAAGCTTCTCTTGGCTTCTTGCCAATCTGCATCTCCCCAAGCTATAATAGTGTAGCTGTTGGCAGTCCCCACAGTTTTATGGAAGGTGGGTCTTGACCTCAATGTGGTTTTGATGTTGTGTAATGATACATCAGAGCTTGATGGCTAAAGGTAATAGTGTGGCTGTAAAACAGGTAGGTTGCTCTAAGGTATTTGATCTATTGCCACACAGTGACTTAGCAGATGGTGCAGAGATCTGGAGACTGGTTAAAAATACAAAGCGTTTGCTGTAAGAGTGGCCTGGATTCTGAGATAAGCTCTGTGCAGGCAGTTAATGTATGCTTTCACATAGCCGAATCTTGAGCTCCCTGCCTATAAGGAATGAAGGCAAGCCATGCTCACAGGAGGGATTCAGCCCTGACAGTTAGTGACGAAGATAGACATGACGCTGGAGGAGAAGGGGCGAGGAGCTGTGGGATCAGTCATGCCTGAGTGTCAATGCAACATCATCTTCAAGAGGGCTGATGTGATTACTGGGTGCAGAGGCCGGTGGGTCATCAGGGCTAGACACTGATCTTGAAGGTAAGACTGAAAGATGCGATGTTTATATTCGCCATCTGTGCAACTGCTGAGGCCAGTGATACTGCCCAGAGGCCAAGAAGGGCGATGGGGAAAAACTGGAGAAGACTAAAGGAGGAACCTGGAAAACAGTGAAAAGATCTGAAAGCTTATGATAATAGCAAACTTTGACTTCATCCATGAATCAGTCTGTTTCAGGAACGGGAAGCTGAAAACGAAGGGAGTCCTCTGGTTTAGCAAAGGTCATGACCAGCAGCTGGAAATTCTTGTCTGATAAATGCAGACTCTAAGTCAGCCACAGAGTTGTTGGTGTGTATCACCTGGGTTGCTGCTGGATTTGTCTGTTTAGTTTCAGCCATAGTGGTGAGTTGTCAGCATGGCTCCTTGCCTCTCCGGATGGACTCCTTTCGCTAGGACTCCTTTCGCTAGAAAACCATCTATCCTGGATTCCAAGTAATGTGTTCAAGATAGTCTTCCTAGAAAGCCTGTAGAGGGGATGGGAGTCCACTACTCATTCGCTGTGTAATGTATGGCACAGGCTTCAGCACTTCTGTGAAGACTCATTAGCGCGATACCCTACCTGTGAGATAAAAAAGAGGACGGAGAAATCATCCATGATGGAAGTTTTATGATTACAAATTACTCAATGGTAACATCTGTTGCTTTGCTTATTGTGGTGGGATTTTTAAATTTTAGTCTTTGATTTCTTTTATTTTCTTTTATATTTTAGAATAGTCCTTATCAGCAGCAGAAGATCCTTCTGTAGCATATTTTCAGTGCTGCCATATCGAGACTGTACCCAAGTCGGGTATGTATATTTATACATGTACTACATAGTATTTCTGGGCCTGCATGTAGACCTGATAACGGACGACAGCATGACGGAGGCTAATGCTTTTACATATCTGCTCTGGGAAGAGATAAATGCACTTAGATATATTTGCCTTGTGGAACGTTACCAGGTTAAAACTACAGTTCTCAGTCCCAAGTTTATTTATGTGTTGTGGTATCTTTGATTATTAAACTGGAGAAAACTAGCCCCCTGAAATCAATGTTACTGAACAATGCACTGTTTTTATTGTTTCTTCTGACTTCACTCATCTTTGACAAAACGAGTACTCTAGACAGCACGTTTTATTATATAAGCAGTTTTAGCTTTCTTATTCTCCCACGCAAACATGGTGCTACTGTATCTAGGTTTCCAGAACTATAGAGAAATATTTGGATTTAAACATAATACCTTTTTATTGTACGTTGGTGAGATCTTTCAGTCAGTGAAAACAGATGATACTGGCCATAAGACCATACAGGTTCTTAGCTGTAAGCAATGTCTGTGGAGCTGCCTTGGATCCCTCGACGTGCTGAGACACGAGACCTCTGATAGGAAAGTTTATTCAGATTGAAGCAGTTCTCCAAAGACTGAGACAGCTTTTTGCCCTTGCACTGAAACTGCAGAAGTGGAAGAAACTGGATGTGGCTAGGAGATGTTGTCTGGCAGGCTCTGGGGCACGGCTTGCTGGGTGCCTTCAGAGGCACAGGGCAGGGCTGGGAAGGGCAGGGCTGGCCGCCGGCAGCTCCGTGCCCCTGGCGCAGAGGAGCAAAGCGTGGCCATCGTGGCTGCTCGCCGGAGAGCTCAGTTGCCTATAGTTGCGGTCAGCTCCATACCTGCGGGGTACAATATTTGTGGGAAATATTCAGCTGATACCCTGAGGTGGGTTTGAAAGACACACGGATCATCTAGACTCAAATTTATCCGGTGCATCAAGGATGAATTTGGCTCATACTTTTCAGCCATCTATTTAATTCTGGAGAGTGATTTGCCACAAGCTGCTTGTGCATCAGTAATTTGAAACAAAGGGACATTATTTTTAATGCACAAAGGAAAGGAGGCACTTCTGTAAGAGAGATGACTTGCTCTCCTGTCTGTAACAGTAAATTTTTTCCCTTAATTAAACTGAGATGACCCATCAGGCAAATTCTTGACAGACTAGCAGCTTTGTTCTTCTTGGGTAGACTGTCATTTGTTTATGGTCATTGCCCTGTGGAAATCGCCTCTGTATTGAAAAGTGAATGTATTTTGAAATGCTGATGACTGGTTATACCTTCTAAATTACAGCAGTAATGAGCCCAGCTGCAAACCTAAATATTTTTTCAGCATGGAATGTCTTGTACCATGCTTGCGCAGCAAGAAGGCCATGGGATGAGAAGGTAACAAGTGCCAGTACAGAACAATCTAGCCCTGTTCCCTTTGCTAAAACACCAAGATTAAAAAAAAAATGCCCTCTGTCTTTCTTCCAGATGATCAGAGGAAGAGGGAAACAATTCAGTGGCACCTCCTTCCAGGAACAGCTGGTGCAAAGAACAGATGAGGCAGTATGGCGTAAACTATAGCCACTCTGTTCAGGCTGCACAGTGCTTGCTTACTTCATTGCACATTTTGGATGTGTGGTAGGAGCCGGGAGGGACGCTGGTACCCTTTTGAAGTACGGCAGTGACAGCACCCTTTAGCTTTGCTTTCTCTGAATCTCTGGATCGCTGATGTCTCTCCCTGGGCTAGATGTCCTAACTGGTTTACGTTCTGCAAACATTACTCAATAGTTTATGACAAGAAGCAAATCGTTGCAGGGAACCATGGGCACATCTGCAATTAGGCTGGAGCCGGGCCTGGCAGGAGCGGCCCCACGAGGAGAGGGCTGGACGTGCATGGCGGGGGGACAGTTCCATGTGAGAGGAGCACATGGTGGAGCTGCTGCTGCTTCTCCACCTCTGCTCCGACTTGCGGGCGCTGTGGCCAGCGAGGAAATCTCCAGGCACAGCTGTGTTTTGGGGAGGCTGCCAACCCCCCTTACGTTGTAGGCAGCACAGAAGAGCTCTACTGTATCGATGCTGGCAGCGAAACCAACAGATCCATTTTAAAAACCTGTCTGAAGGGCAGTTCCTGCAGTCACAGCTAAACTCCGTGTACTTGGCCACGGTGGATGGGGCAGCGTCACCCCGTACCAACGAAGTGCAAGCAATGTGCTCTAGACTGTGGCCCTTGCTTGCCCACCCTCCGTGCTGAGGTCAAGCTACAACAGCAAGAAACCCCCTCTCTGCCCCAAACTGTGCTTTTAAGTGGTTGTTCAAATACAAATGGAGGTCTGGGGTGTGCAGGGAGGAGAGCTGTGAAAGGACATGAGAGGATGAATTTTGAGCTGTCCCCTGGAATACATTTCCCAAATCCCGCAGCCGGGCAGCTGCCAGCTCTCCGGAATGCGGCTGGCAGGACGCGTTTGAAGGGAAACGTGCTGCAGAGCGGCACAGAGGCTGCTGGTGATGAAAGGCAGGTTTTTCTGCCTGCGGTTTGAGAAGGCCGATCTGGTGGTACTTGCTGGAGCTGAGAAGGAGGGACACCGTGTGGCGGGGGAATTGCTTTCTCTAGTGTTCTCGTGTTATGCTGAAGAGAAGCGAAAAGTACAAAGCAGAGAGTGACATGGTGGGGAGAAAAAAGTCACAAACAGAAGTAATCACTAGAATTTTCTGTCCTCAAAATTTTGTCCGCACCTGGTATCTGATGGAAACCAAATGCTTCAGCTCATAGTGCTTTTGTGCAAGGGAAGAGGGGGGAATTAAAACTAAATTGACAGAAGTTTTGAGATGCGTTATCTCTTGTTGGAGTCACTGAGAGGCAGGTCCTGTATGGATCTGGGCCATAAATTCTCTCCAGGTCTGGCTACATTAAGATGGCTGGCATCTTTGCTGGTAGCATGAAGACAGGCACAGCTTCACCTGTTTCCATGGCCAAGAGCAGGGTAATGGGCAGGACCAGAGCTTGCTTTTCTTCCCCCATCTAGACCAGCAGAGCAGCTGTGAGAGCAGACATAGCCAGGTGGAAGCAACATGAGGAAGGCAATACTGCAAGTCACGAGCTGAAGGAGGTGCTGAGTATCTTGCCTGCTGGCTTCCCTTGGCCCCCAGCATCATGCGGTGTTACAGCCCAAAGTCATCAGACCCTGCGCAGGGTTTAGTGGTGGCTAAGGGCAGCGATGGGAGGGTTGCCCTGTACTGAGAGCACTGCAACAGTGCTGTTGCCTCTGTTGTTAAATTAACAGACACACACAAACTCCCGTTACCATTACAGGCTGATCTGCAGCATCCAGCAACACTGATAATGTTGTTGAACGCTTGGCTTTAATTGTGCTTTTATGAAATACAGAGTCATTGTGTGATGCACAGGTTAGAGGCAAGGCAATTCAAGCGCTAGCAGTGGTAGAGCAGGATCAGTTGTGCAGTTGCTACTCTTTCTTTCAATGTATTGGAAATCTTCACGGCTAAAGGGTATTCATGATCTGAATTTTTCTGCTGAACAAAATCTTGCTCACCTGTGGAACATGCATGCGGTTACCGCACAGAGATTTTGCAGTAAAGTTTACAAACAAAACACGTGCACGAAGAGATGCAGCAGTGACTGCTGAACCTTTTTTACCGTTGCAGAGAGATACTTGTGCTTTATAAAAATTGTTTTTCCTCTCCTTTCTCACCATTCACTGATGTTACACTATGGATCATGTTGACACCCCACTATTCTTTAATAATGCTTAAAAATTTGAAGCATTGTATGTAATGTTATGCTAATACTATTCTTCAAGTCTTTCTTATTTAAATATAATACTCCAAAAGATGGAAGACTACTTTTTGAAGGGTATTGAAACTGGATTTCTGGCTCAGCATCCACCTTATATCTTCCTTGCAGGAGATGAGAATTAATCCCCATCGAGTTCTGCAGATGGGCAGAAAATGGGAGGTAATGACAGTTATCAGAGGTGCGCCTTGTGCAACCCCTGAGCTGCTGTGGCGCACACCGCCTTTGTCAGAGGTTGTCACGGTGGAAGCTCACAGCAAGCGGTGCTGTTCCTCTTCCAGGACAAGGGGAGATGCCTCAGGTCACTAGGAAATAGCTGCCCCCCCCCGTGCCATGTGCACTCAGCACATGCACGTACACACGCATGCTGACCTGCTCTAGGCCCTCAGAGGGGATTCGTGTCATGGCAGACCAAAGAGTGGAGCCATTTGCAGGTGGATTAAACCAGACTTGAAGGAATTACTCATTTGGAGATGGGCTCCAGGTGGTTTGAGGTGAATGGGATTTCAGCCCTTTGAGACGGGAGCTGGGGTTCAGACCCAGCAGTTAGTAGCCTTTTAGCCATTCGGCAGGTCGCGCTCCGGGTGCTAGGGTCACCGCGCAGGTCCCCAAAGGGGAACTGTCACGGCCAGGCTCTGCCTTGCAGCCAGCACAGGGAACGTGCCTGCAGGTTTCTGCCCACCCCATTCCCCAGCAGCACGGTCTGTGCAAGGGCGCTCTGCGGACCCTCCGTGCGACCCCAGCCAGGACGGAGAAGGACCAGGTTCAGCTCTGCCTCCAGGCAGCTGCCCTGGAAGAGGCAGATTTCCTGGGCTGGTGGGCAGGGGAGGAAGGGAACCCCTTCTCCATTGCTTGCCTGCTCTTGGAGCTTCTCTAGGCACCAGTTCTCCTTCAGCTTCCGAGGAGGTGGTACAACTCTGGCAGTCTTCGTGGCTGTTGTCGGGGTCGCTCCATGTGGCCTGCAGGACATGGTGGCCTGCAGAAAGGCTCTGCGTGTGCTTGCAGCCAACTGAGCAATCAGTTCTCGTTAGTATTTTAAGGTGCCTAAGCATTTTCAAAAAAGGCAACGGCAATGTATGTCTGTCACTGTTGGAGGTGTTATAAAGGAGGAAGAAGGTATTGTATTGTCTTTCCCCTCCCAGGAAAAGAAGGTGGTGCAGTTAGCTGGTTTTATAGTTCTGTTGTGTTGTGGTTTTTTTCGTTTGGCACGCATAATTTAAAAACGTTTTTGAAAGGGGACTTTTTAGGCTTGTTTTTGCTAATGGCAAAAGCATTCGCAGATTAAAATCATACCTATTCTGATGATATTTTATTTTGTGATGTCGTAAGAACCTTTTAAGAGCTTCCAAGTTCCTGTGAAGTCCTGCCCAGAAGATGAATCTAGAGGACCCGGGGGAGGAGGAGAGCTGGCGGTGTGGCACATACGCGGCACTGCAACACGGCTAGTCTTACATTTGACTCCCAGCCGCTGGGCTCGCAGTGACTGACTGCTGTTGGGGCTGGAGGTGGTGAGCTACAGGACAGAAAATGCAGAGCATCAGATAGTGCATGTCCTTACAAAACTGGCCCCAGTTCACCTCAGGTTTTATTCTCCATGGCATTGAATTCATTAAGTGGTTAGAACCTTACCTGCAGCAGGCATAGCTGCTGAATATCGCTGTCTTGACAAGAATATAGGTATTCATCTGACTAAACTTGCCTCCAGTTAAGGGAAATAATGCAATATGAGTAATCGAATGGATTGAAGCCCAGGAAGCGGACCATTCTTCTCAAGTAAAGCAGCAAGTCGTTAGATAAAAAGAATTTGTGTCCTTCTCAGAAACGCTGTTAACCAGCTTCATCCAGTTGCTAAAGATAAATCACTGCTGAATTTAACTTAAAATTTAACTAGGTGCTGGCCAGAACACTGATGAGTTCAATGATGCTGAGAGCAAGAGGTTTTCAATACCATCACCCCAAATAACATGTAGCCACAACGATGAACGTGTCTGTAGGCCAGGCATTCCCAACGGCTTTCATTACCTAAACTCTGAAATGTTTGTTTGTCCTCGGTGTTTAAACTGGGTAAGAAAGTCGTATGCAAAATGAGGCAAAAGAAGCATTTAGATGCGGTTGTCTCACACACCACACCCCTGCCGTCAGTTATTTGGCAGGTGAGGTAGCAAGCATTGCAGTGAGTGTGGAAAATGAGACTATTTACAGGAGAAATGGGAGCATCTAAATAGCCATAAAGATAGTAGCAATAAGCACACAGCAAAGCGGGATAATCTGTTTCGTCCTTCAGATTTGTTACCAAGTTCCTTGCTCTTCTTTCCCGACAGATTTTTGTATGCGAGGCAATTTTGATTAAGTCATCAATCTTAAGTGCTTTTCCTGAGCATTTAGCATTCCGTAGGCCTGGAGAAGAATAACTATCTGTTTTTAGCTGATAATATGGAGACTGAAATATCCCTGCTTTTCTTTACCATTGCCTATTTTCCCTGCTTCTCCCAAATTGAACAAAAAACCAAAACCAAGTGCATATTAGCTTTACAGAAAGACACATAAATATGGGGGCAGGGGGTGTCCCACAACAGGACGTTTCAAAACTAATGATCTCATGTATGACTTTACAGAGCCACCGTTGCTCATTTTTGTGAGTTGTCCTGTTCCCTTAGATGGAAATTAAGCAATGAATCTCCTCCAAAACCTAATAGGTTTGAGTTTTGAACTTTTACTCTGTGTTGGGCAAAACATCAGGACAAGAGCTGACGTACTGGCACCTGAATATGTTTGGAGAGACAAAATTGATACTGGCCCATTAGAGCCATCTTTCCAGGAGTTTTCCCACCTCCTCTCCCTGTAAATTGCCACTGGAGTTGTTGTTGTAGCAACACTAATGGCAATTAGGATCTGAAAGCTCTCGATCAATTAAAGCAGACAGTCTCAGGCAGCAGGAAATCTGCTGCTGGACTGGCTGGCAGCATGCCTTTTCCAAAGCTGTTCTTTGTCCTTGACCCTATCAGCAGAGATAAGTAGAAATTATTTACAGTGACAGATAAGAACAGTATCTTTTCTTGATGTCGCATGAACCACCTTCGCTTTTAGAATAAATCTCAACAGTTAGGAGTCACTTAAGCACAAAATGTAGACACAAAAGGCTTACATCTCTAAATAACAATTATCAGATTCCTTTTCCAATAAGCAGAAGGCTTTTTCATGTATCTAGAAATCTATTTAATATTTAATGGACTCCTAAATTATTCACAGGTTAAAGCATTCAACTGTTGCTGTCATTTAAAGAGCAAGTACCCAGCAGGAGTCTTGCATGGGGCTTTGTAGATCACGTCAAAGCATAACATTTGATTCATTAAAGAAATGTTATACTTCCAAAGGTAATAACATCCAATTTATATTCTGTTAATCCTGCCCTGACTAATAAAGACATGGTGAGATTTCCTGGTTTGATTCTTATCTAGCTGCTTAGTAAAACTTTTCACCATCCCACAACAAATTTGGGATCTCAAGTCACCTGGTACTGTTCCAAAAAAAATCTGTGAACTCTGTTAGGAGGAGAAACTTAGGTTTTTTTCTGCAGTCCTGGATAACTAAAACAATATGCTTAGTTTTGAATGTAGTTTTAACCACTGCTCAGCTTTCTGGAAATGGTATGCACGAATAGAATATCTAGAGCTTGACATGGGTGTAAATCAGGGTAACTCCCCAAACTTTGTCAGAAAATGGGATCTAGTTTTTTGGCTCCTAAGGAAATGTCATCCCTGATCATCTCATTTCCTCAAGCTTTCCCTGCTCAAATAAGGTGAAGTAAGTAAGGTAGTAAAATTAAGTTTCCATGATTTATTTTTGCTTTTTGGTGTCTGCTCGAATCCCTTGAAAAGTTTGTTTTGGAAAATAAAACAGAAAAACCAAAAAGGAGGAAGAAGAGGAAGGAAGTTTTCTTCACTTAAAAGCCTGTTTGGCAAGGACCATCGTTCCTACTCTGCGTTTTCGAAGCGCCTGTTACTACTGGATATTGGTTTGTGCAGTTCCTCAGTCCCATCGGTAATCTACATAATGTAAACACAGTGAAAGCTTGATTTTTTTTTTAATATAAAGTGCCTATCCTCCATACGCCTCTGCCTCGCGGGCCCCATTGACCGTGTTGCCATGTGAGGGCATGTGTCCTGAAGAACTTGGTGGTGGTGGCTGGTAGCACTGGTGCGGTGGCTGTACCCAAACAGCCGCCCTGACTGTTCCCCGGGCACAACTCACCCGTTTGGAGAGGGCAAAGCAGAGGCATCCGCCAGGTCTTTCCTAGTTGCTGTTGGGATTTTGGGGGTGTGGGGAGGAAGCAGCTGTGCTGGGGCTCCCCCAGCAGCAGGGTGGCAGCCCTTGGGCTTGCTCTCCCAGCAAGAGCTTTGCTGAGGCATTCGTGAACTTTTTGTCTGTGATAGGAGGGAGGGAGAAAAATCGAGGCTTGTCCTGTAAAAACTTGACTAGCTTGCTTGCTGTTGATCATAGTGGTAGGGAACTAGAAAGGATACGGTAAAGTTGCCAAGGAATTTCTTACTAGGTCTTCACCGAGATCTTTTACCAGTGAAAGGAGGATGTGTATAAGCTAGGATGAGCCTTTCCATTTATATGCCGATAAGAAACTGTGCGTTGTTTAGTACAGATTTTCCTCAAGAGAGGGAGTTTAATTCTCTGTTTTATGGACAGGTTTCTCTCCAAACAGTAATATTTTATTACTGTTTTACAACACAAGCAATCATATACTACCTAGAAATGTAGAGCATACGCAGAGGAGGGGAGAACCTTAAGTAGCGCTTGCAAAACACCTAGGATGAGGGAGAATGACTGCAGTGTTGTTCACAGGGTCCTGAAGGTACAGTCGTCTTTAGAAACATCAGAAAGATAGGAAAATGGAGGCATTAATGTCCATCGATCTTCAGCTAATGGCCAGGAATCATTCCCGTGTGTGCTCACAAGTGCCAGCTGACCCTGCTCCCTGTTCCCAGAGCGCTGACTTCTTTTCAGTCCCCAGAGCTGCTCTTTTTTTTTTAAAGCCGCTGTGCTGACTCTTCAGAGGTTGCCATTACAGAGTTATTTATCCTTGTCTGTTAATTGCATGGAGAAAGTTCTTCATGACTTATTTTCAAAGTGATAACAGCATTATTTCTTACTCTGTGTCTGTAAGGTTTTGAGTGGAAGGAAACTAAACTGTTCTGATACTATTTCTGGTAATTCAGATAATTGTTTTCATTTCTGGCTTTGAGGGCTTCCTCAGGTTGTGTATTTATTTGTTTCATAGATAAGACCTGCTGAAATGGTTACTATTTGGCATTTATTTCTAGGAGAAATAGTTCCTTTAATCACGCTCTGCACAAGAGCGGAGAGGCTAATCCCATGCCTCTGACAGAGAGTTATTGTTACATAATTATTTGTCCATCCCCCAGTAACACGGTATCACAAAACAAAAATGATAATGTGACATTGTGCTAAGTGAACCCCAGTCAAGAAACTAAGAGGACTTTATTGGGGTTAGAGACTTAATACAGTCTTTCCCTGTGTCGCAGGAGTATGTTTTCCAGCAGATAGACCTGTTGGATTTTTCCAGCAGTTAGGTTCATGATTTATTGGGAACTCACCGATTGCCATGTTTCAGAGAAATGAAATGAGCGACAGGTTGGAAAGGGAAGACAAGGAAACAGGGTGTGCAGAGACACAGTAGGAGACAGCCCAGCCCTGCAATCGGGTGAAGAGCCTGCGGGGCTTCTCCCTGCCTCAGTGTCAGCGTCTCTCCCACACAGAGTTTTAAGCACATACTTGGACCTCAGCGGAAGTAAGTCAGCCAGGAAAATACTGCAAGATAAATACTTTGGAGTTGTATACAGATGTCATTTGCAGAGCGCAAATTTGCTCATAGTCTTTTGTACCTTCACTCACATTTTGATCGTGAGGCTAAAGCATGGGATACAGCCTGGTTGTCTCAGCCTTCTCATTTACCCCCAAGCGTAAGATGCCGAGTGGGTCGGTCCTTCTAAAGTAGATCCCCCACGTTCCCATCCCGAGGCGACGGAGAGCCGCGTTTCTCTTGCTGGCCTCCAGCAGGAGGGTCACTGGGCTTGGCACTCTCTCCTGCGCTCGGAGGAGCAGGAATCCCTCCCCGAGGCTTTCACGGGCAATTGCCTCTGTCCGACGGCACAGGGGCACGTGGGTATGTGCTCCGGGAGCACCCGTCTGCTGGATATGTGGCGGTCCAGTGTTGAAGCTAGATGTTGGATCTTACCTGAAGTGTGTGTGACTTCCAGTTCCTTCCCAGTGCCAGGTTCTGTCAGAGGCACCCGCTGATGGGGAACCTTGCCCTGCAGCTGAGGTGGGGTGTGAGGTGTGACCTGGAATAAAGTCAGGGTTTCCTCCGTAATGCATTTTAGACAACGCAAGTGCTGCCCATAGGAAAAGTTGTCTGGTCCGTGCTTTGCATTGGCATGTTTGGATTAATGCTGCCACCTTATTTCATCATTGGGTGGTGGAAGGTGAACAAGGCGTCTGTATTAAGAGCTGTTTCTGCTCTGGTTTCTGTTTCCCAGGGATGTGAAGCTGGATGGTGGACGCCAGTGCCATTCCACTGGAGTGTGTCTGAAAGAGATAATTGGTCTTGAAGGTGTGGAGCTCGGAGCAGATGGGAAGGTGGGGATGCTTCAGTTCCTACTCGCTTAGATTTTCTGTAATAAGGGGAGAAAAGGCTTAACTAATAACAGGCACAAATACAAACATAAATTACAACGTGCCATGTAACACAGTAGTTAATGCACAGTATGTGCAAACTGTAAATAAGCTTAGCAGAAATTCAGGAGGACTGCCCAAGCTGTCAATGGAAACAACTCTGTCTCCTTGAAGAAATTTGCCTCTGGCAACATCTGAGTCTGTAAAGCATTGCTGAATCGTGCAGCCTTCCCCTGGCTCTAGCAGCAGGTATCACTGCAGAGTATGTTGTCTGCTGGTGAGAGGTGTAAGCTGTAATTCTGTTTCCTCTCAGTTTTATTTAAGAAAATAAATTTTGCTTAACAGTATGTTTTTCCAAAGAGCAGGAGGACAGTAGTACAAAACTGGTAAGTATTTCAAAATCCAAGAGTGCATTCACTTGAATAGAATAAGCAATTACAAGTCTTTAGGGAAAGGATCTGTTTTAAACAAATATATAAAGGAGAGACAATTTGAATCATAAATGAAAAAATTTTTTGCTGAAAGCCTGATTTACTTTTTACAGTTTACCCAATCTGCTGTCATATATGGATTTAAAGGCCCTAGGTCAATGGTGCTACACATGGTGTGCTCACCTGACCAGGTGTCAGGCCAGACCACAGGCTGTAAATTCTTGAGGACAATCTGTCTGCTTATAAATAAATGAAAACGCATGTGTTTTATTGGATACCTGTTCTGACCTCCTCGTAAACCAGTCTAGAGTCTGAGACTGATTTTTTTTTCTTCAGCATTATGTTATTTTTGGAAAATAAACCTGTGAGAAGCAAGGCGTAGCCTGTCCTGGCCAAGGGTAGAAGCAGAGAATCAGTAAGCTCTAAAAATAATTTTGTCACAAGTTATTCATTCACACTCGGTCCACATTGAGAGGTAGTAAATGATTTCCCACAACCATTGCTGTAAACTGGAGCTTACTTAGGACACCAATAAGACTCTGCCAGACAAAATCCTAAAGGAGAAAAATACCAAAGTGCTTGAGTTTAGCAGTGTTCATTTGCCGCTGGCAGCTCTGTGCTGAAGGTACCCACATAGATGATGATGCTTCAGTAAAGAAGCAGCTGAAATCTGCTACAGACAAGGCCCACTGAAAAAAACCCGACCAACCTGACTTATTTTTGAATCTGACCCTTGAGTAGGATTTTGTAAATCCAGTGTATTAGAGCTTGTGTGTGTGTGTGTTTGCGGTTTCGTTTTGTTGAATTAATGCCTTTGCAAAAGCTTTTTTTGCAAGAATAAACTGACTGCACTGAAGCAAATGTAGGTGACTGGTGTTTGTTCATCTGTGCCTAACTATTAAATCCAGAAAATCCTCCGCTAATTTGGCTTCCCTTGCTTCCAGTTGGGATGCACCAAAGGCATCCCGTGCGGCCAAGCTGGGCTGGTAGTAACTGTCTGTCTGTTCTGACTTCCTTTTTAGACGGTTTCTTATACACAGTTCCTGTTTCCCACCAATGCTCTGGGAACTCGAAGAAACACAATAGACTCCACCTCGTCCTTCTCCCAATTTCGCAATGCAAGCCATCGTAGCCTTTCTTTGGCAAGAGCTAACAGCACCCAGGGGAGCATTGATGCAGGTAACTTCTCAAGGAGCTTGTTTTAATATCCTTGCATAGCTTGGTGATAGGCGGTTATTGTGAAGGATGGACATATGTCACATTTTAGCCCCCTTTTTTGCTTAAATTAAGCAAAATACAGTCTCATGTCGTGCGTGAAACGGAGCTCGTTCTCTGTTTGTTTAGCAAAGCTGGCTTACGAATGATGGAAAGTTAAGTAAACAAGACTGCTGGTTGTATTGACAGCCCCTGATGGCACCCAGCGTGCCTCCTCCTGTCTCCGGCATTGTTTGTTCCTCCTGCACCAGGCTCATCATTACCTTCCTTTGCTATGGAAAATTTACAGTGGCAACACGGTAGTCATAAGCTGAAGGTGTAAATCATACTTGTGACCTTTATGAGGCTGGAAAGGGCTGTGTTTACAAAACCGGGTACAAAACATAAGCCAAAGCACTATATGCTTAAGATATTTTGGCACGTTAAATGAAACAAATCAAAACATCTGCATAAACAGATGAAAACTTGTTGCTGGGAATAAAAGTCATTGTGGAGCTTTATAGAATTTTGCAGTTCTCTAAGCCCTAAATTCGCATTTCCCAGAGAATTCATAAGCTGTAGGTCCTCTATATCTTTGCAAATTGTATTAGTACTGAAATACTTAGTTTTCAAGATTTACAAAAGTCTTTCAACTCTTTCAAAAATCTTGCGTGAAGATCATCTTGTGCATTATCTGTGAACTCGTTTGCCACTTCTGTTAAGTCCGGAGATTTCTTGATGTCATGAATTCCTTTCTTATATTTACCATTGTTTTATAGGTAGCGACCTGGGAGACTTTGTTGAATATGACCCAAATCTTTTAGATGATCCCCAATGGCCATGTGGCAAACATAAGCGGGTTTTAATATTTCCTTCATATATGGTAAGTGATATGCAAAATTAGATGTAGCACAGGTAAATGTTGGTAACAGTATTTTGAAAGTTGAGGTTAGATTTGCCCATATTTTAAGAAGATTATTATTATTTTTAATCTGCTAGTAACAGCTGTTTGGAATGCTTTGTTCTAAATGACAGTTACTTACCAGGACATGTAAAAGCAAACTTGTGGAGGTATTACAAAAGTAAACGCTTTTATTACTGCTGTATTTCATAAATGCTTTAGACGAAAGGCTTGTTCAAACAATGCATTCATTCTCTCGCATTCAGAGGAAAATTTATACTTCCTCTAATTGGCATCTGTTACAAAATAGGAGGATGCGCATTAGGGTTTTTCTGAAGTCATGAAGCTGCATTGTGTTTTGATGCTTATCATTCACTCCTCGGAACAGCACTTTGGTGTCTAGTAGAGCCTTTGTTTCCCAGGTATTTATTTCACCATAGGATAGTCCTTCCCTTAATTGCAGCAATTACAAGCAGAGCCTGTGTGTTTTTCACTATATCGAAACCTGTAACAATACAGATGCATAACTGTTCCTTAATCTGTGCTCTAACTCCGTGTTTTCTGTGGTGAGAACCTTCCGTAGCCTTTTTTCAGTTGCACCAAGTCCATAGACTTTGGTGTGCTATTTTGGCAGGACTGCTGCAAGATGCAGTGCCGTCGTCTGCATGTGAGCACGCATCTGTCTGAATTATGCATCCAAAGTAGTAGCAGGCAGCAGGGAAAAGCTGTTGGGATTTTTCTCCAAAGCGGTGACCTAGTACTCTTATCTATATACAAATAGGATAGGATTTGAAACACTGAGGCCGAAAGTGTCATCCATCTCCTCACTTAACTTGGAATGGAAGATATTATTTAAGAAACTGCTTGTATGTAAAGATACGGTCTTTGTACGTTCTCTTCTGCCCCCACCCTGGTCTTTATTTGATAATAGGGCTTTTGGGTGCTCCTTCTTCAAAATAAATGGATTTTAAGTGTTTCATGTAGATAGAAGCTTATGGCGTTGCTGGCAAGAGTGTTCTGCCTGTTGCACAGAGAGGCTTAATTGAGCTCCGAGGCTGTGTTTGTGCTAAATTTTCAAATGGGAAGTCCACTATGTCCTCTGCTTACTTTCAGCCAGTTTAACTTTTAGGGTCGGCAAGTTATTTTTTGGCTGCCAGCCCACAAAGTGTCAGCCTTTTATGGCAGCTACATCTGGCTGGGAAAATATTTGTTAGGTTTTCATGTGTTTTATTGTCATGGACAGGGAACTGTCTTCCGTCAAAGAGAAAGACGTTGTTAACCGGTGTCCAAAGTGAACATAGCTTTAGCAATCACGGTTGTGTTTCTGACCTTCCTCAGGCTGCGAATGTGCGCCAGGCAACCTGAGTCCTCTAGGATCACCTGAGATCTTTGATCCCTTTTCAACTTGGTGTTGAGATGGACACGGTTGGGTGAGTCAAAACAGGGCGGCCAGGACAGTGTCCTGCGGCGCAGGTCTGCCTCCGCCGAGGAGTGGGTGTTCAGTGCCCGTCTGTTCCATACGCTGGTTAACCACAGCATTTTGAGGTCCGTGTTTGTACTTTTATTGCAAAAAGGAGCTGACTGAGGATTCCACTGTGACAGACATAGGGCTAGATACTTTAGAGGTGAAAAATGCCCATCAAGGGCAATTGTTAAAATCAGTGTCATTGTCTAGAACGTATCTGCATTGACGGGGGTCTCCCTGCTTTTTCATTTTCTCTAGCGGTTAATTACTGCTGTGTCAGGAAAAATTTCTCACTTGACATTTTGGGGTTTTTTTGACTGAATTTGCCTTCCAGCCATCGCTTCTTCAGCACTGCCTGAGGGTCTGCAGCACTCCCATCTCCCTCTCTGAAGACAGGCACTAATCTAAGAAGGGGCTGAAGGACATTAAGCGCTGTGCTGCTTTTGTTGGTGAGAATCAGAGGCGCATGCCAAGAGCTCTCTTGTTCAAGGATTTCACCTGCCCCTGGTCGAAGCAGCATAGCTGTGATGCCATGCAGGAGCTGCACAACTTTGCGAGAAACCGAAGAGTGGGTGGGTAGTCTTCAGTGCTCAGTCGAGAGATTTCACAAGGGGCTGGTGCTTCTTTCACCTGAGAGAAGGGAGAAAAGGTAGTGCCAGAATGCCCTGGGAGCTTGCAAGTTAAATAGGATTTTGCAACTCGGGCGGGTAAGGAGGGCTTACGCATTGAACTGGTGAATATAGGGCCATATTGGCTATGTAGGAGACTTTACTCGCATCCCTATTAGACTTTCCTGACTCAGCTGGCTTTCTCTCTCCCTGCAGTTCACATCAGTGTGAACAGGAGCATAATAGGCTGTAATTTCCAGTCATTTTCTTCCCCAAATATAAAAATCAGCGTATGCTGCAATTAAAGGAAATTGCAGTCTGAAGCCAGCTAGAAACCTGTGGTTTCTTCCTGACCGTGCACAGCCATCGTGGCAGTGACAGACCTCTGCCAAATGACCGCAGAACTGTAGAGCTGCTGTGCAGAGCCTCTGGTCCTGAGCAGAGTAGAGCTGTAATTACTGCCTCTCGCAAGTGCCGGAGCAGCTGAGAGCGGCTCTGATGTCAGCGCCGAACATTTTGTTGTGTGTGGAGAGCTGCAGCTTGTAATTAAAGTTTCGTTATTTGGCCGGCATTTAGCATTAATGCTCGGCAGCTGCAAGCTTGTAGATAACTCCCCCCGCCCCGCTCCTTATGGATGTCAGAGCAGTTAATGGGGGGAAGGTGTGCGAGAGGAATGTGAACACGTGGCGGCGTGGATCCGCGAGGCTGGACGCTGGCCTGCGGCGCTGACTGCGGGATAGGGCTACGCGCACCGTGTTACTCCTGGGAGCCTGGCTCGTGCTTTGCAGGCCGGGATATCTCTGCTGGTAAAACTGTGTTGAGGTCTGTGTGAATGCTGCATCAGTAAACACTGCAGGCTTTATCCTGAGGCTTAAGACAGACAAAATGTGTGGTCCGGCTTGGATTTTACTCTGAAATACGTGCAGTTAGCACTCGACACGCCGTTCCCTCCATTTTCGTGGAGCCCGAGTTTATTATAATCGCTGACATTGACTTTATAGCCTTGTAATTTTACTGAGCTGAATTAGTCCTGACTTGCAGAGGGTTTTTAACTGCAAGTCTTCAGCTGTTTGCAAGGAGTAGCTGAGCTTCCTCCTTGAGGATAGCTGTGGGGAAGGAGAATTGCTTTCGGTTTGGTCTTTTTTTTGCGGCAGAGTTCCTGGCTTGAAAGGGTAGACGCTCCCCTGTCGCATTTCTAAAAGTAATACCCACAAACAGCCTGTCAGGGGACGATTCTGAAAACGCAGCTTCAGTACTTTCCCAGCACAATCTTTGCAGCTTCTATTAATTGTATTAGTCATATTTAAATTCTGGTCTACCCTGGAGAAATTATTTTGCTTTGTGTTGTCTTTGTAGGAGGGTCTACAATCTCTGCTGCAATATAAACAGTAAGAGGTAGAAAAATTTCATGCTGGGGGAGGAAGGAAACATGTCATGGTTAACAGATGTCTCCCTGGCTGATACTGCTAAAACAGAAATTCTTGCAGATTCTTAAATCTCTCTAGAACAGGAACTTTATCTACCAGACAGAGCAGTAATTTCTTTGCTAGAGTCTCAGGTCGACCAGCGTACGTCCAGACTCGTCAGTGCCTCCCTGGCCTCCCTGCATTCATGCTAGCAGAAACAAACTCCTTTCGCGCAGAAGAAAAAAAATTCACTCTGCAACAGGCGCGAGGCTGACCCCACGGTCCTGCTTTTGTTGGTAGCACAGAAACACAAGAGTGTGTTAGCGGGCTGCTGTGTGCTGCCAGAACGTGCAGCAAAAGAAAAGCCCAGACCAGTAGCATCTTGACTTTGAGTGGCCCTTCTGTAACAACATCCCTGCAATATTCATCTATCCGTGCCCAGGGGATACACTTGGAAGTTGGTTTGGGTACTTAACTACAATTTCAGTGCATTGGTTTAATTACGTCAGAATAAATTGACATCTCTACCCCACTAATAAAAAAGCACATCGCAAAAGTCTGCAGCGCTCTTACAGCGGGCTGACCGTCAGCCTGCACTTGCCAGGTACTGCACTAGTGTCGAGCACAGCCAGGCTGCATTATTAAATATTAGTCCTCCAGCATGATTGTAAAATTAGAACTGCTTGCTGCCCTGGCTGTTTAGTCTAACAAAAGCCCTGCATGATGATACAGCGCAGTCGGTCTCTTGCTCCCCTGTTCTGTCTTTCACAAGGAGCATCAAGGTCAGGAGTACTCCGCTACAGCCAGTGCCCTTCGGTGCCGTCACCCTGTTCTTCAAACCGCTTCTGTAGTTGTAAATTAAGCAGCTCCAGACTTCTTTTTTATCAGCTGCTAACCTTGTACCCAGAAGTCTCAGGGAGCAGAGGATCACAGTGGTGGTATATATTCATTTTTAAACCCTGTGCTGTATGCATTTAATGCTATATTTGGCTGAGACTCCAATGAACAACTATTTTGTAACAATGACACGCTGTATTAATTGAGAATTATTCCAGTGTGTTTACCGTATAAAATAAACTGGCACCTTTCCATGTACTTTAATTCAAAGAGGCACTTTTGAGATTATTTGCTTTATGAAATTTGAAATCTTTCAGTTTAAGATCCTTGAATGTTAATAACTTTAACAACAGAAACATCTTCTTTTAGTCTTCCTTTTCCTTTTCTTTGTTGAGGTTTCTTTTAATTATAAATAAGGAATCACTCCCATTTTCCATCACCATTTTAAGCCTTTGCTGTATCAGGATTTCCCATATATAGGCATCTTCAGCCATAAGTATATGAATTAGGTTACTGACGGTTTACAGCTACGTATCTGGTCACCTATGGCATGCATTAAGGTAGCCAGGCAGTGCGGAGTCATTGACTTCTTTTCATTTGTTATAGGGTTGAGAACTTAGCGTTGACCTTCTGAAAGTCTGTTAAACGTATCAGTCTTCTGTCCGCTCTCTGTGAAGTAGATTTATCAGGGGTACACAGTAACGACAGCTGAAGAGAGCCTATTATATATCTTTCATTTTATTCATCTTTTTTATTCTGATTTTAACCTTCTTAAGCAGGTGACAGAGGCATCCAAGGCTAGATCATCTTTTACTGGTAGCGTGCCAAAGTAGGATTTATTTTCAACAATATTTCATCTTGCCAGTCTTTCCAACCATTTCAGGCATCCTCCCTCCTCCCATATTTATGAAACTATATATACAGCTTTCCTATGAGAAAGCAGCTGCTTGAAAACACTTGTGAATAACACACAAGCTAACCTCCAAGTTCAAAACTGCCAGCCACGCGAAAAGTGTGCAGAGTACAGACTTCGGCCGAAGCATTCATCACGTCGTCCAGGCATCTGTCAGCTACCATATATCAAGGCTTTTATTTGTCTTGTGCAACTTCCGTTGCCAAACTAAAATACACATACACGGATTTATACTCGGAGAATGTGAACAGAGCTCACGAAGGAGTATTGCTGAATACTGAAGTGAAATGTGTTTTGTGCAAATAAGCTGTGAGAAACAAGACAGACGTTTCTGGATGACAGAAGCTGCAAACATTTGAGATTAGAAGATGAGAAAGACAGTTTGGTAGTTCCCAGTGCCTTGCTCGTGTGTCTGACAGCTCTGGGAGTGCTGAGTGCCTGCCTGGTAGGGAATAACATTATGTATAAGAAAGCATGTTTGGACAGAAAAACGCTGCGCGTCTTTTAGGGAAATATTTGCAAAGCCTGCATAAAATTTGGGGCATTGATGATGAACTGTGCTCTTACAAGGGCAATACCAGAATTGTCCCGGGCAGACAAAAATCCACGGCATTTAGTCATGTCTTCGCCTCAACGTGGCAGCTTCGTTTGGGACTCACAGGCAGCTCAAGTGCAATGAAGTGGCCTTAAACAGAAAAGAGCAGCGTAAACGCTAAGCAGAGAGCAGGCAGCGAAGGACGATGTTAGGTCAGAGCCCTCCCGTGTCAGATCCCAGCTGGTCCTTGCGGGTCGCTGGGCCACCCCAGAGGTTTCCTTTGCTCCGTCCCTCGTGGGCAGGGGCAGCGGTGGGGGTTGCTGCTCGGTGCCAAGCCATTCACGGGGGGCAGGAGGTGCCCTGGGCAGGAGCAGGGTCGGGGACTGGAATTTCTGTGTAGCTTTGTGAGTGCTGTGCCCCAGCCACGGCATGACAGCGAGAGGGGTGCTCGGGTGCCGGGTCAGAAACAGTTAGAAGAAGGGGTAACTGATTCAGTCACTCACGCTAATTCAGCATTGCTTTTAAATTACCTGTCAACAGATACTTGTGGGTTTTGGGGGTTTTTTTCTGCCTGCCTCTCTGGTGGGCAGGGTCCCACATGCACGCATTTCTATAGGCATCAGCTGGGCAAACAGCATCCCACTGCTCAGACAAAGCTGGGCTTCTGCAGCAGCTACAAAAAGAAAAAAAAAAAAAAAAAGTGGGGAGAAAAAAAAAAGAAGTTGCACCATTCCTTTTCTTGAGAATAAGGGCAGTTAGCTGAGGTCTCCAGCATGGCACTGACAAGATGAGACAGCTGCCTTAGAGCCAGTGCGTTCAAACATGCTGCTGTTATCCTGTTACATGAATCAAAACCAGCACACACCAGCTTTCATCTGGATTTCATTATTGTGATTTACATCATAGAGACTGTTGTCTCGCAGGAAGCAACAGCATTCGTTGTTGGGGGGGGGGGAGGTACTTATCAACAGGACAAAACTGACAAATCTCTGTGTTTAAAAATAGCCGTACCTCCTTACCATTTTCAGTTCTAAGCAGTCTGCTTATTCTCGAGACTCCTGAGTGCTTTGCTTTAAATAAAATTTTTAAAAAGAGCCTTTCTCCTTCTAAAGAGAATTTAGCTGAATTCTGGCAAATCTCCCACGGGCTGGAGGCGTCCCAGGTAAAACAGACGGTGCCTGCAGAGCGGCCGTGGGGAAAGGTGCACCCCGGGGGGCTGCTGCTGCTGCTGCACGGCAGAGCCCGGGGCTCGCTCCCCCTCTGCGCAGTCGCCCCTGGGGCTGGGGTCATGCTGGCACCACCTTGTTGGAGGTGAAAGCAACTGAAACGTGCTGTCCAGCATAATCCCTGTGCAGCCCTTCAGCTGAGTCCGGAGGACGGTTGGGCCCTCCCTCCGTGGCTCGGCCGCTTTCTGCTGCCAGGTGGATTCTGTCCTGCACGCGAGGTTCGTGCGTGATTGCGTCCTCCTCTGTGCAGGGAAGATGATGACCTGGAGAGAGCCAAAGGCAAGTCTGCCAGAAAAACCCGTGATCACGTCGAGGGAGATAACTAAGATAAAACTAAGGAGCTCCATGGTAATGGAGAGCAAACAACAGGCAGTTAGGTTTGCAGTGAAGGATGAAATAAGGTGTTGTGTAGCTTTGCACAGTAACACCGAGCTCACTCTTTCTAGAATTGCCCAAGACAACCAAAAAATCCTGGTAGTAACTAAAATCATCTTTGGATTTAACAGCAGGTAACCGTTCTGTGCTCAGTGTCTCTTGACTCTGTAAGTAAGAGCAGCACGGATCAACGTTTCTGTACTCTGAGTAGCACACGGCACTGGTCTAAATTATGGTATGTGGCTTGTTTCAGTAGTCCTCTTACAGCAGTACTAAGAGGAACCCTCTTAGTAACATACAGAACTCCCAGCATATCTGTGTGTCCAAAGCACCCAACTTGCTGGTGATCCTCTGGCAACAAAACCAGCGGGCGGGCAGGCAGCAACATCCCAGGGAAAGAAAGGAGAGGAGTGATTGGTAAGATCTTCATTCTTCTGCTTCAGAGGGCTGAGCCCTGCCAGGTGAGATGAAGCCCATGGGAAGCTGGCTGCAGCAAAGAGCCACGGCCGCACGGGTGCATGCGTACGTCCTTCCAACCTCAGCGAGATTAAAACCAGGCAGACCCACACACTCAGTTGAAGCCTTTCCCTCCAACACCGGGAAGGGAAGGTTTTTTTCCTCCCTGTTTTTTCCTCTCGCCCTTTTATTTAGGCATGGTAGCGTGTTGCGTGCCTCAGCATCGAGACAGCGTATGAATTTTTAAGCTCAGTGGTACTGCAGCACCTGCCCGGACCTGCGCTCGGGCTCGTCCATACGCATGCAGGGCAGCAGGGGTGGCTGAAGGGGGTTGATGTGGCTTTCTCCTTTTTGATGATTTCTTACAACTGGCAGCCTCCCTTAATACAACAGAATTTCCCTGCTAAATTGTCCCCTTTATTATAGCAAAATTTGGACTGGTGCGTAACACGTAACTGTGTCGGAGGGGGCTTGCAAACTTTTGTACTTAAGATGACAGCAGGAAACGGTCGTGCGTGACGTGCCCAGCAGAATTACCCGCCAGGATGTAGTGGGGAGCAACTGATCTGGACAGATGATGCTTCTCACACTGCAGGTCAGATAGCAGAATAGCCCACATTTTAAAACGTGTGTATGACCGTAATGGTACACTGTGGCAAGAAGCTGGTATTTTCCTCTTTATTACAGAATGTTTACCTGAAATACTGCTGTGGGCTATTTAGGGCATACTCTGCTTTCTTTTAAATTCCTGTAATTATCCATTATTTCAGTACCATAGCTCCTAAATAAAGTGCAGGAAAAGTTAGGTGTATTTTACTCCCCCTCATGCTCATTTTTGTTCCAGCCAGGAACATGATCGGATAACAGGAGTTGTCCGATTGCTCTGTAGAGCCATTACACTCTCTTCTCCGCAAGCCCTCCCATTTTAATTATTGAAAAAAAAACCTGCAAGCATACGCAGTCAGTCTTTTTGGCTGATTTAGATTCCTATGAGGATATATATAACACAGCGAGGCGCCATCTTCTATAAAGGTGTAACATGCAACAAGTGTTTTGCAAGCCTCTTTCCACCTCTTGTTGTTTAGCGTTAACAGCCCTTTGCCATAATACAGGTTAACCATGAACAGAAATTAGAAGGGAGACATTATTTTACTGGAAGGAGAATGTACTGCACTGCAGACTGCTGCTCTCCGACTGCCCGCGTTGGAAGCTGGCCGGGAGCTGGATGCCTGGGGACCAGGTTGTCCCCTGCTTGTCCTGGGGCTCTTCCCTGCTTCTGTCCAAGGGGCAGAACAGCCAGAGCTGGGAAGAGAATGGGCACATCCCCAAAATGAAGGTTCATTTGTTGTTCAGCTGATAGATTTTGGCCAGGTGAGCAGGGACAGAGGATTTGGGCAAAATGCTTCCTGAACGAATACCAAAGGAACAAGAGAAGTGCTGCGCACCTGTAGAAGTGAGCACTGGCATTGCAGTACTGGCCGGGAGGGCCCTCTGCTACTCGGGGAAATTCTTTAGGTTGTGACAAAAAGGAATAGAAATCCAATGTAAAGGAAATAGACTGTACACTTTGAATGTTGTCGTAACTCAGTATTTCTGTCCATTTATTGCGTCGCTTATGACAGCATTACTATCTCACACTCTATTGCATTACCTGCCATGTAGGTTAATTACCTATTTTATCACAAATGTAGGCTGTGGCAGTCAAGAATTTGTACCAGTGGTTCCTTTGAAGAATCAGTTTGAGGGAAACTCACAATATGTATCAGAACCGCATGGAGATACGCACATAAGATCTGGTCATAAATCAGTTATTGCGATGATTTTTTTTGGTTTAACAAGCCTTCTTAGCTAGGTTTTATCCACCCACATTTTGCTTAAACTCACTCTCAGCAATACTTGGAGGTTCCTAATAAGGTATGTGGTGTTCAGGGCTTGTGCTGAAGGGTCACGTCGGATTTCAGGTCACTTGTCCTGACAGAGCAGCCAGAAACAAATTGTTGCCTTAATTCAGACTGAATTTTCCCCTTTACTGAAAGCATTGGGACTGACTGGCAGTTGTTTGGTATTCCTTGCTTTTGGGAATTGAGTGATCTTGTTTGTCACAAACTAAAAGAGTAATTCTTTCTTGACCATGTGTTACAGACCACAGTCATAGACTATGTGAAGCCATCAGATCTCAAGAAGGACATGAATGAGACCTTTAAGGAGAAGTTCCCTCACATCAAGTTGACCCTGAGTAAAATAAGAAGGTACGTTGCAAAGCTTGGTAAGGCTACAACGTGATGCAGCTATCTCACGTTTCAGTGCAATTGCTGTTGTACATGAGGGGAAGCACAGCACTGACTTATCTTCCAGGAGCAGTTACCGGCAGAGGTGCAGAGTAAGTAAGTCAGATGATAGCTCTGATTAGTGGACTGATAAACAAGACCGGGGAATGTACAAACATGTACCAGTCAGCTGTCAAACGCGGCACGTAATGGGATGAGGATGCGAGCTGGGCACGCGCTATACTAAAGGGTCCAGAAAAATAACATAAAAAACTCTCCAAGCTCATGGCACTGAACTTAAAAACAGACCGAGGAAAGAGAAATGCTGACTTTTGTGCCTTGCCCAGAGAGCATGGCCAGAAGCAAAACAAGTGGTCAGCTTCACAGCCAAGTTGTAGTATTTCATCACTGTTTCCAGTGTAGCAGGCTAGACATGCTGCTTCACTGAAGTAACAATAATTTCATTTGACTGAAGTGGCCAGAAGCATACTGAGTCGTGTTGCTCTGTGACCAGACAATACTGCAGTACGTGGAAAGACTGTCAGTTTGGATTTGACCAACCATAACCAGCAGCAAAGCTGCATATAGAGCACAAGCAATCAAGCTGTTGTTACTAGATAAAGTGTGTGCAGCTTAAGACCTCTGATGAAATATTGTTAACTAAAAATGTCAAAGCTTTTCAGTTGATTTTATAGTTAGACACAACTATCTATTGGGGGCAGTGAGGGGGAAGGCTGAGGTCAAAATGTGCTGTGAAATGTGTCCCCAAAGTAGAGCATAGAGATATCTGCCCAGTAAATCACTTTTTCCTTTTCCCTTCCATTTGACTAAGAAGGAATCTATGAAAGGATGACTCTTAGGGTGAAATGAGAAATGCTTTAAAATGCAATTCACAGCATACTTCTCTGGTCTTTTACTCAGCTTGAAGAGAGAAATGCGCAAGCTTGCTCAAGAAGAATGTGGTTTTGAAGAGCCCACGGTGGCCATGGCCTTTGTCTACTTCGAGAAGCTCGCTCTCAAGGGGAAGCTGAACAAGCAGAATAGAAAGCTTTGTGCTGGAGCCTGTGTTCTTTTAGCAGCCAAAATTGGCAGTGACCTCAGAAAACATGAAGTCAAGCATCTTATAGATGTACGTATCCATAGGTTTCCAGCACTCCTTCTACATGAAGTGCTAGTGTGTGGTCTACGCAAGCCTGCTTGTCAGTGGTCACGCTCTCCTCTACGTTTACAGCTGTACAGCCAGCTAAATACCTTTTTTTGTTACACATTTATGTGGAAGTAGTAGTGATCAATGTCACTGCAGAGGCGTGGGAAGCTCGTTTCATGTGATTGAAGAGCCTGGCGTCAGATGCTGTGAGGTCTGAGAGGTATCTGAGCACCATTCTGTCAATACAAGTCAAAAGTTAACCCTCAGAAAATTAATTTTGCTTTTAATTATGTTTTCAAGAGTGTCAATAAGGACTCTCCTTTGAGAGGTAAATGCAGATACTAATTTCAGAGGGAGTCTAATAGACTACCAAGTTTGTATTTCTTTCATCATGTTAAGCTTTTGGGCAAGAAAACATAAAGAAGTGTTCCCATTAGACCACCTCACTCCAACTGGTTTTTGTAGAGTAAGGTGTCGGTCTTCCACCCACTCCACATGAAAGAGTTAACAGAGGGGAGTGTTATTCAGTAAGCCTTTGCAAGCACTGAGATACCGATCTGATTTAATGCTACAGAAAGTTAGGCAGGTCGCTGGGTACTTGGCTACAACCAGCTCACTCAGTTCAAGAGATAGGGGAACTTGGTTGGGGGGCGGGACTGGACTCGTAGCCTTCTGCCACAGTCACAGAGCTGGGTCTACAGTCTGTTAAGCGGCTGGCTGAATAACAGAAAAAAAAAAAACCAACCCAGTGGGAACTGGAAGATCTGGCCTGTCTTGCTATACTGAAACAGAGGTCCATCCTTAAGATATATTGGGCTTTTCAGTAGACCCAGTGGGCAGAGAAGTAGCAAGCCAGGGAGACCATAAGAAGAGGACAGGGAGGGGGGAAATACACTGAACAGCTGGTTGCCTACTTGTAGCATCCAAATCCAGTGGAAACAGCAGAGTAGATGGGAGGTTTAGTACTTTACAGCAGAAAGCCAACTATGAAACCCATCTCATCCCCCTTGAGGACGGTAGTTTCTATTACTCACTGTTACGGTTCTTGCAGACGACACCTTCTGCCTCTGAGGTATTAAGATCAAAAGTATCTAATTGTAGCAGAAATAATTTCCCCAATGGGGTGTTGTAACGCAGTCTTAACGCTGAAAGGAAGCACAGTGATTTCAAGCAGCACAGGAAGTTCGTGAGCAGTTACGAGACGCATGTCTTCCATTCCACAAGCGATTTCGATGTTTGCATGAAGGCAGGAGTTTCCTCTTCCTGCAGTGGTAATCCCTGTAATCGTTAGACGACGTCTCTGGTGGAGATGGAATGAGTGAAATGACAAACATGTCAGAAATAGCATGGCTGGCTGAGCTTTGTATGTTCACCTTCATAGTAAGGACTCAGTACATCTAGTCCATCCTGCTCTCATTTTCTAAACCTAGAGCCATGCAAGTCCAGCAGGGCAGAGGTTTAATGACAGCAGCACGAATAATGTCATCGGTTAAGAAAGCACTAGAAAGTCAAATCCTCATTCACAAAGACTTTTTTAAAGTTTTATTTTTTCCTCGGCTGTCGTTGCAGAAACTGGAAGAGAAGTTCCGGCTGAACAGGCGAGAGCTGATCGCCTTTGAGTTCCCAGTGCTGGTGGCCTTGGAGTTTGCTCTCCACCTTCCCGAGCACGAAGTGATGCCGCACTACAGACGCTTGGTGCAGAACTCCTAGCGCTGGCTGCCCTGCGGGGAAGGGGCTCCGGACTGTTCCCGCTTGGCTCTCCTGAGCTGCAGTTACTACTGGAAATGCAAAATCAGACTCCTAACACTTCACTCTCTCTCCTCCCCAGAGCAGTTTTTCCGGCAACATAGAGGAAACTCTGCATCAACCTAAGACTCTCAGCTTTGACAAATTTATGTATTGTTACTTTCTCAAAGCAGGTGAAGACTGAGCTGTTGGTAAATGGTTAATGTGCTGAAACTGGGTGGCGACTGACCCTACCTGCGGGGACTACAGCTAAAAAAGTAGGCATAAATTTGAAGGGCAGCCTCCATGACCACCCCTCTCTCCATCACACAAACCCTGGAAGCCCACGTGAGTGCATTCTCATAGCGCTTTTTCTACAGACCTGCTGCAACTTCCAAGAGGACTTCTTAACGTGAAAAAGCTTTTAAAGAGGATATCTTCACTGTGTCAAAAAGAATGTGCCAATCTATTTTTGTATCAGCAATTGAAAGTGCACTTTTTCCTGTGGGGTGTTTGTGTGCGTATCCGTGTGTGTGTGCGTGTGCGACACCAAACTGGTCTCAGTCCAGGTGGTTGGCTTAGCTGTTTCCGAGTATATCAGTTACCGATGGCGAAGATCAAGGTGACCTTACATGTTTACTTCTTGAAAAACATAACTACTGGAAAAGTGGTAAATGGGATCATTTTTGGACACTTGGTTTTTTTATTCTCTGATCTTTCCAACATTGTACCTTTGAAAGGATTACACTACTACTACTATGAGAGAAGGATCAGCAACTGACCTTTTCAGTCATGTTTGTGATAAAGATGAAAGCATTAGTATGAGATTTCCATGTCATGTTTTTTAAAAATATCTTGTGTTAAGCCACATGCATATTTTTAACCTTCGCACTTTTCCCACTGTGGAGATGGTTAGACTTGCACTCTGTAGTGTTGTATTTCTGTGCTCTATGTTAGAGTGCGTAATAAGCACATTTATTGTGCTCTATCTTAAAACAGTGTTTTATTAAAAAAAAAAAAAAAAAGGAGTAGGGCTCAGCAGTATAACAGGTGTCTTAAGGCTCCAACAGCAGGGGCATCAGCTATTAAAGTTTTGGTTTTTAACTAGAATTGACTCTGCAGAACCTAAAATCAGTGCCCATTGAAGTTAGAGGTCCAGTTCCTTTAGACATTTCAGTACTGGAGTTTTGTAGTAAAACTTGTTGCAGCTTCCCTGGTTCTGACTGGACACCAGAAAGCTGGAGGGTTTCGTCCAAGCTCCCCGATGCTACATACACACTATGCTAGTGCCATGCTTACGGACATCGTTCGAATTGCTGTTACCCTGTGGGATTACACCCCTGTCCAGTCTTCTTCTGTGCTGGTTCACTTAACAAGCCTTGCCCTTGACGTGCCCCACATGGATCCGGTAAAGTCAAATGCTTACATTTATGGTAATTATATAAAATAAATAATAATCTCAACCGTGAGATTTTAGCTGAAGCCTTACCTCTCTTAAGTTTGGGAGTGCTTGCTCAGAGTATGGAAAGGGCTTGTGAGCAGAACGTAGAGAAGTGGGACATACCAGAGGATGTAAACACACTAATGCTTACTTTCTTTCGCTCTTCCTTTAATCAGTTTTATTATTTCCTTCAGTTAGGCCAGGAAACATCCAGTTTCTTTACCAGCTTTGACTCCTTTAAATTCTAGTATGAAAAAACGCCTGCGTATGATTGCTCTATAGGATCTGGAAAGCTTACACATGTCAGGACAAATGGGAATTTGTTTGATGCTGTTGCTTTCCCTCCATTTTAAGGGGGAGGGTGACTATGCTAGCTTACAGTTACTATTAATACTTACCTAATTACTCATATAGACACATTCCAACAGGATTGGGGAGGAGGGGGTAAAGAGAAAAGCGTGCACTTAACCTCCCCGGTGCAACACCCCACGCTGCTGCAACCCACGCATCACTCAGCCGGCTGCGGAGCCGGGGGGGGGGGGGCCATTGCCGGCGCTCCTGCTCCCTCCTCTTCCTCCTCCTTCTCCTCCCGGCCCCCACTCAGCCAAGGAACAGAGGAGCCAAGAGCCTGGGGCGCGCCTAATGCCTACGGCTGCCCTCCCGGTTTATTCAGCCCAAGAAGGCGGTGTAGTGTTGACCTACAAGCCAAAACGGTCTGCGGGTCTGCTAGGAGGGCTTCCATCCTTGGCTGCATCCCTTCCCACTGAAATCGTGTATATATGTTCAAGATTTGCTTCTGATTGCAGAGATCTGTTTCTAATAGCGACCACTCAAGGCTAAGCAGAAGCTTTACCTTTCCGTAAAGGCTTCTACCTTTTGCTTTTGAGTCTGATTTTTTTTTTTTTTTAAGTTGCTTTATAGTATTGCAGGGAAAAAAGCAAATTGTGATTGCAAGATGCAGACTAAAGAATGACAGTCTTACAGTAGTCTTTAGAGACACTATTGAATCACGCTGTCACATCTTTTGTCTTCTGTGCTGCTACCCAACCCTGACCTACAGTTTACACAGGTTTCTGGGATGAAATCTGATTGCTGGAGACTTTCTGCTTTTTGTTGTTTTTCTTCTTGTTGTTTGGGGGCGGGAAAGGGTTTCAGAGTGATGTTCAGTTACAGTTTGAATGTGGAATAAACACTTAAGATGATGATGTTGCACTGTTCACTTAGGAACGTATATAAAGCCATATGATGCTAGATCTCAGAGCACAAAGCTTGGTCAGTACAATTATGGTTAGGACAACAGGCAGGATTTGCCCCCCTTTTCTCCCCAACCCTGGGAAAATTCAGGCTGAAGTGGTAGAGGAAATCTGTACCAAACAAAAAAACATGTTGATTGTTTTCCTTTGTCTTACATGGTAATGAGTGTTGATTTACAAATGATTTTAGGTTCAAGTTTAAATAGTTTGGGAAAATAATCCATTCCATATCACTTGTTCTGTTTTGAAATTATATACCGTACACTCTACCATGCAGAGTTTATTCCTTTTCTAAAAAAATAAATAAACGTTTAAAAAAAAATTGAAAAACCCAGACTCTTTTCCACCATTGACAGTATGTAAAATTATTCAATTCTCTCATCTGTATGTGTCAAATGGTTTTGGCTTTGAAATTACTCCATTCTCTCATTTGTATGTGTCCAGTGGTTTTGGTTTGTCTTCTTCTGGGACATAAAGCTGCTTACTAATAAGCCAGTGGTGGGATTGCCCGAGGGCCCTCGCCATCTCCTGGCATTCGTCTCCCTGCAGAGCCCTCACTTCCAGGATCTTTCCTCCAGCCAAGATCTTAATCTTCTTCTTCCCAGACCATTGTTCTGGGTTTGTTGGGTTTTTTAAGCCCTCTTTTTGGCACCAGCTCCTCCTCCTGGAGCTGCCAGGCCCTGGTTCTCCCAGTCCAAACCATTGGTGTGCAGAAGGATGAGGCACAAGCAGGCTCCTCAGCATTGCTTCTGTCTCAAGACCCCTTGTTCACCGGGGAATTTGGGATACACTACTTCGGTTTAGTCCAGCTGGTAGTAAAATTTACAACTGGCCCCCATACCAGTTGTAGTTCGCAAGCAGCTGCTTCCACCTGGGAGATTGAAAGTTCAGGTTTGGACATTCATGCATGCCCACACCTGATTATCCACCACGTATTGGCATTCAAGCTGGTTTTTTCCACCTGTGACACCCGCTAAATCCAACACCTAGCTAGGTGGGCTCCCCAAACAACACCCATTTATTGTGCATTTTCATTCCACGTTAAAGTTATGCGGAAGGTTTGGCTCCCTACCTCCACCCATCACTGTCTGGGTTCTCTAGAGACCTTCAGCTGTAAATCGTATTTGTGGCAATACGAACATCAGGTGGATTTACGCAGACCCCAGAACTACAAATATACAGGAAAATGCTTTACTAATAATTTTTCAAAACTATTCAACAGGCAATTGCTGCTTTGGGATAGTCTGTAATGTCATTAAAGGATACAACTTTAGTTGCTCCAGCCTCCTAAAATATGGAGCCCACAGCGTTAAGTCTTTCCTGGAAGCAGTGAGGAGTAGTTTGTTAGGAGACGGTAACACCTTCCCACGATGCTAAAGGATTTTGGCATCAGGCCCCACATTATTTTTAAAAAAAAAAAAAAAAAGGTTAAAGTAGTTTAGCGAGGTGAGAGACTGAGCAATCACAGCAACAATGCCAACGTCACCAGCTGAGACTGAAATCTCTCCCAAGTTGCACCTTTGGGGAGGAAGGGAAGGAGTGTGGGAGACAGGTTTGAACTTAATTTGCTCATCTTCCATTGTAAACATTGCGGGGGGGGGGGGGGAGAAGAGGAAGAAGAAACTTCAGGTGC
>JAVKLA010000027.1:2784594-2812846 GCA_034782735.1 Sagittarius serpentarius
CCCCCCCCCCCCCCCCCCCCCCCCCCCCCCCCCCCCCCCCCCCCACAAGAGGAAGAAGAAACTTCAGGTGCAGCTCTTCAGAGAAAGTTGCACACAAGCAAAAAGGCCTTTCTGAAATCTTAACCCTTGTTCCTTCCCACCGACTTCACTGGGAGCCCATACAGCCAGGGACTCCCTGCCTCAGCCTGGAGCCTGCTGGTCCGGATGAGCTCAGAGGGGAGCTTGTCAGTCACTATAAAAAAAAAAAAAACCCAACCTTGCCCAGACCCCAAGAGCAAATAGCAGGACCAACAGTGAGAGGAGAAGCAGTGCTTATAGTGTGCTACTGGGAAAAGCAGGTACTGTGATCCTGGAAAATGGCCCATCTACCTTCAAAGCAAGGCAGGGGGGACCAAGAAGTTGCTGACGTTGCTGCTGACTTGAGCAGCAAACACTTCCTTCCCTTAGTGAGAGCTACATATTGGCTACTATTGTAAGTCAATTTGCCCTTTCTACACATTTCTCTCGCCTGTCATACACCCTTTCCATAATCTGGCTGAGCATCATCTTAAACCAGCTAGGACCCTTGCCTTTGCTACACTGTTTAGACAGATGCTCCAGGTCTTAATTCCTCAAAGCAGAAGATGACTGCCAGTCTGCAGTCAAATTTAAATAGTGACTAATTTATAACTTTAGGAACTCATGTCAGTATTTCATCAAACTTGAAACTGAAATCTTTCCCCTATGGGAATTCTGGGATGGGGCGGGGGGTGGTCCTCAGCAGCAGCTGCTATTCTTAAGGAAGTTCTGGCATTTAGTTAGACAAGATACTGAAAGGAGAAAGGAGAGGCAAGAAAATCCTCTTTCAAGAACTTCCAAGTGCAGTGATGTGTTGCCTTGGCAAACATCGGTGGGTACGTCCATTGAGGAAGAAGCCATGCAGGCCAGGTTTTCAGAACCACTGATGTAAGGCCTAAACTTCCCTCATTTTTAATTCAGCAGCATCCATGAGCTAGCCTTTATACTCTCCTTTCCTTCCCAGTACATACAGACACAAAGGGCAAGTTTCCCTCTTCCCCATTGCTTCCCTCCACCAACATCTGGGGGGTTTTTACTTTGAGAGTTGACTGGGAGAGCAAGAGGCTGAAGAGGCAGAAGGGTTTATTTACAAACCAGTATTAAATCCCCTGTGTTCACAAACAGGGACTCCTTTACCAGGAATGGATTCTGTTCATTGATTAAGGAGAGGGAATATTGGGCTTTTCCTTCGTTCTCAGGCTGAGCTTTAGACAAGCTTTTCTTCAGCACTTGTAGAGGCTGGAGCCTGACAGCAAGGAAAGGTTTGGAGGCATCTAGACTACCTCAAGCCACCTGTTTCTCCTCTGTTGCCACACCAATTATTTTTGTTGCCTGCACAGCTGCCCTGTGCTGGGTTTTTACGAAGGACGAAGGCATTGTGCCGCAGCATGAGAACGGCGGGTGCAGCATCGGCTTTTAGTCTCTCCCACCAGAAGACAAAAGGGGCCCCATTCTGGTCCCTAAATTTCTGCCCATCTCTGTGTGTATCAGGAGCACCTGCGAGTGCACAGGTCTCAGCTCTTTCTCCTTCTCTCACACTTAGCCGATCATCACATACACACAAATGAAAATAAAAAGCAGGAAGGATCTCAACGGATTTATAGAATGCTTAAAAAAAAGCGCAAGCTTACCAAATGGCAAGCACAAGAGATGCGCTACCTGCTGGTCCCCCCTTGCAAGCACCACACTCGTGACGGCCCTCCCCGCCCCCCCCCCCACACCTCAGCATGCTCTTGACTAAACAGCCGCTCTAACCTGAGGAATATCATGCCGAGTTAGACCTCTACCAGTCAGTGCAGCTTACAAGGCATTGCATTCAGATGTACTCTCTAAGGAACGTTTCAAGTATCACAGCTTAAATTATGGGTCATGTAGATGGATTAAGAACTATGACATCTTGCTTCCATTTTTATTCCTTGTTAGGTGATTTTTGCTTGACTGCTGCTGTTTCGGTGTCTCCCCCCCCCGCCGCCTTTTGGTTCACCTTTTATTATTTCAGTAAGTGCAAAGATAAGCAGAAGGTGCTGCTGCAGTGCTGGGAGCTGAGTCTGGCTGACTCTTTCACACGGTGCATCCGGAGCTGCAGACTCCACCCTTTGTCTGATTTATTTTGAAAGCCTGCTGTGTCCATTAATGGAAAATTGGACTCTGTTCAGGCTGTGATGGTGTCCATGGACAGGAAAATGGAAAGTTTCAGATTAAAGCTGCAGGAGGCGAGGAAGAAAAATATCATCTGGTGAATTTAACTGACGGTGGCAGCACGCTTATTATGGACAAATATTAAAGAAATGGCAGTCTGTGACCCGAAGCAGATCCTTAGTTAGAGAGAGAAAGGAGGGTAGCATGAAAGTCTGCAAGGCCATAGGGCTGAGAAACTGAAATATTCCTCACCAGCAAGAAGTTCAGACGCTTTGCAAAATTGATCTTTTGAACGTATACGATAGGACATCACTGTGACGTTAAATTTGCTAACCATCCAAGTTATTCTCTCCTTAATTTCTTAAAGATCTGAGACATACTTGATGACACTCGGGCCTCCCCTGCTCGCTTTTCTACCCATCACTAGGTTTGAGAAAGTGGTAAAGAGTCTCAGGGACATCATTCCGTAGTTTCCTTAAAAAAAGCAGCTGAGTAGAAGGAAGAAGTCATGGTTAGCCTTTGCTGAAGACCTGATCAGACACTGGAAAAGCCCGTCAAGGCACATGGAAACCCATCTACACCTGGGTTGCTGCTGTCCACAGAGCAGAAGCCAGTAAATCAGTGAACAGACTTTTCAAAGTGCAACGGAGCTTAGATCCTAGCAATGGGATTCTTAAGGGGAAAAACAGATAAATAAAAAGCTGAAAAAACAACCAGAATTGCTGCTCTTAAACCTACTGATTGATTTAATAACAACACTGTCTTTATATGATTTTTTTTTTGCAATTAACAGAAATATTTATTTTTAGCATAACTGTAACTATGGTTATTTATATGACTACTATAAAATATAGGGGGAGAATAAACCAGTATGATGACATGGAAACTTAATGGATTCTACACCAAAAAAAAACCCAAAGCCTTAAAGAATGCTCCGGCTGAAATCTCATGCCATGCTTTATCGTTTTGTTTTTAAACCATCACATGGAAAATGATAGAATTCTATAGCAGGAATATATTTTGGGAGTGGTCAAAAATATTACAGAGTACTTTGTACCTTCCTATTAAGGCAAGATAGCCGAATCTCCAGCCCATGAAAGAATTTGTCATGAAGTGAGTTCAGGAAGTCTCTTAGAAAGATCAACATGACAGACTTTGGGTCTCTAAGAGCATTGTTCCCTTCTCTTCTTTCCCTAAAAACCACAACACTTGCAAAACCCTTCCAGTCTTTACCTTTGGATGAAACAACTGAGTGGACTGGGAGCTGGTGCAATATGATACTCCATTATTTTCCTCCTCCTCCCTGAAGTCACAGCCTAAGACATACCCATCAGCACAACCATGTGTTCAAGGGAGCTGTATCTAGCCTGAAGTCCATACAAAGTGAATAGAGTATCATGACTGATCGATAAGCAGATTTAATTTGCATCAGTTTAAGAGAAGATGTGGTTTATTAACTCACAATGCAGAACATGGTAACAGACCCAAGTTTCCTCTAGTCTAGAAAACTCTCCCTTTTTCCCCATGAGCTGCTGAAGCCCCAGGTGCCGGCAGCAAGGGCTTACACAATGACCTCAGTTTTCCACTGCATTGGCTCCTTTAAAACTGACTTTCCACGGTTTCAAAGAGAAGTTTGAACCAGAATGGTGCCCCTGTGTCACTTCTTCAGAAACAAGAAGAGTAAAAAACATGAGAGAGATTTTGAAGGGAAAGGGGAAGTTATTTTCTAGCTTTTACACCGATTTCTGTAGCAGGAGGTTAAGGATTCCTCTGTCAAAATTCTCAGGCTGCCTTTGCAATTCAGCATTTGCTCTAGTGCTTTTCTCCAAAGATTTCTGAATCACAGAGGGTTTGTTTTATGGGTTTGTTTGTTTGTTTTAACCCAAAAGAAAACAATATAGTTGAGTTTTTTCCATCTGAGAGGCTGTGGTAAGCAACTTGCTCATACAACACGGGCCATTCAACTCTTTGCTCAGCAGTTTTAATATTCCACTTTGAATACAGCTGAGCCACATGAAATTCTGTTGTGTAAGGCTCTCCTTGAAAGTAGAGATTTATTATCTTTGGTTACAGCTCATCAAGTTTTGAGGCTACAACCATCTGTGTTAATCTCCACACAGTCTGTTCTTATTCATCATCAATAATAAGCCCAAGGAGCACCCATGCTGAAGACAGTATCAATAGACGAGTATAATAAAGAAATAAAAGCTGCCTTGCTGAAATCTTTAGCTTCTGTGTCTATCCTACATCCTAATTCTTTGAATATAACTGCAGACATTAAATGAGAGAAAACAATTAATTCACCCTGAAGGAGCATAATGTTTGAAAGAAAGTTCAACTCCGTCTTCTGAGCAGCCATCGCCGGAGTGATTTCCAGATCTCAGTCCTTGGCAGTGGAACAGCCAGAAGCAGGACGGCAAAGAGAAGAACCCAGATGCTGTTTTCTTCTGCCTGCTAAAATTTATGCTGTCTCTTGCACTACAGCTATTGGGGTGTTCTCTACTAACTGCTTAAGTTTGCTACACAAGTAGACCGTATCATTCAGCTGCTGGCAAGCGGGACCCAGGGCAATGCCTGCGGAGTCGCATACAACTTTACCTCTAGCTTGATCTCCAGTGACACCGAAATGGAGTTGGCACTTCTGTCATTCAGCTTAAATGAAGAAACTCACTGTAAGGGCTGATCATGCTGAGCACCCCTGGCTGATAATCTTTTTGCTGGCACTGGACTGCCCGCAGGGTTGCAGACATATGGGGATGGAGGGTCTCAATTAAAATTTCATCTGACTGCTCTAACCTGAATGAACTCATTTGCTGACTTGTGACTTGTGGAGGTAACAGGCAGGGAGGCACGGGGCCCCCTCCCCTGAGGAGGCAAAGAACAGACTGTTTTCTAGGCACCAGTAAGGGAGAGATGACTGCTTGAGAGATGTTTTCCATGCCTTGCTTGAAGCCAAAGCTCATTCCTTGGTGTCCCAGAAGGTGCGTGAAAGAGAAACAGCAAAAATCCCTTCTGGTTCCCATCTCCAGCCAGGGCTAGAGGGGAGAATTGGCCGCCTGGCTTAGTCTCCACAGCTTTCAAAGGAACGTCTGAGAAATATTTGCCTTGCGGTGTTTCCCACCCCAGTCAACAAATGCTTTCTGCTTTTGCGATGTGACTATTACAGCAGCGTAGTTCTTACAGCGGGCATTTGCAAATTCCAAACCATTTCTGCTTAACAACTTCATGCTTGAACCATAGTCCTCTTAGCAGAAACTTTACCCCTTTTGTTACTCTCCCTGGTGTTAGCGATACTCCTTCGGCGGTTAGGCATGGCAAATGCCGTTCCCAGCTCTCCATCCTTCCTTTCCATCTTCGTTGCCTCATGACTTAAGGAGCGTAACTCCAAACTACCAGTTTCTCAATCTGAATATCCGTTTCCTCCAAACAACATCAACCCTTCTCCTTATCAGTTTTGAAGGGGTTGTGCTGGATGCTTGTTTTACTCAGTCAGCTTGCCTCAGGCAGGCATTGTTCTTACGCAGTATTTACAAGGCACTGGATGCCCGCAACTCCAGCACAGGCAAACTTCTTGGTGTACCAGCTTTCCTCAGCAGCAAGGGGTACAGAAATCAGAAGTTTAAGTGTAAACATGGATCAAACTCCTACAGGAAAATGGGTCTTATGTCTGCTTCCCAATGTGTACCGACCCTCAAGTACTTGAACCAACATCAGTCTTAGGGTAAAGCTACCACCTCTTCACCAGCCTCATCTGTGAAAGTGCAAGTTTGCCTCCCTCGCAAAATGACGTTTGTGGGGAGTCATGAAAGGTACGGACTGCTGATGGCAAACAAACAACAGGAAGAAAAGCTTGAGCGCTCTCGGTTCCTGACATTACACAGCTTCTCCTACATGCCTGCGAACGCAGTCATGGGATTTCATCCATTGCCAGGCAGGAGTGTTCAGAGAGGCGCGCACCCATTTTACTCTGTTCTTCTATATACAGGCAACAAACTGGCAACTGAACAAGTTCTGAGCTATATGTTTTTAAATCTTAATGACAGCATAAGACAAAATATACTAAGCATGCTCTCAGTGTGTTTTTCAAAGACATTTTGTATACCATCAAATCAAGAACTTAACATGCGAGCTGGCCACCCCCACCTATTCTGGAAGCCAAGACATTTTTTAAAAGGTAGAAGAGCACTGCGTGACTGCTTCCCATCCCAGACAGTAAGGAGGAGGTATACTCCCCACCTCGGTGATCAAGAAGAGATAGTACAACTTTTTCCCCAGCATTCTTCCAAAACATAGTCAATTTTCTAGCAGAAATCAAAGCTTATATGACGTCACTTTCAAAGCATCGTTAAAAAAGTGTTAAGCTTCTCAAACCAGGCAATTAATATGGAAATGGTTACACAACCTTCATGGGCAACTCTAATTCCTTTTTGGGACTAAACAGACATGTATTTGTAATATACCGTAATTAAAAAAAACCACCTGTGAATAAGCAATACAAAAGTATTTCAGCCTCAGTTTTTTTCAGTCATGCCCCCAATCTCCTTCCCCTCACCCACACCTTTTCAAACAAAATGAGCTTGTCCCTGTGTCTATCGTCTGAAACAGGATTAAAGTTTCACACTGAGCCTGTTGCCTGGTTCACAGATGATCTCTTTGCAAGCTGTTCATTCAGCTTCTGCTCTGGGCAAGACAAATTTGCTATGGAGTTTTCTTCAACCCACCATCTCCTTTAGCTTACAGGTGAAACAAAGCTGGAGGAAACCTTTCCTCAGAACTCAGTACAGCTCCCAGCAACTAACTTTTCTACAATACTTAATAAAAGCATCATTTTCAAAACATGTCCTATGTTGACATCGCATTTCTTGAATCCTTCAGATCTTCTTGAGGATGGGAAACAAAAACAGAAATAGATATACACTCATCGACCAACTTGGACAAAAGTGTTAAAAAGAGTAATAGTAAACCAGAACTCTATCCCTTACTAAGTGTTTTAATAGGTCCATTGCTTTTTTGGAAAATAATTAAAAAAGCTTGTCCTATTGCTTTTTCCTACTATCACTTGCTCTGCAGATTTTCAGCTTCAGTATTAAACTGGTACTGAAAGATTGGCATAGATTCTCTTCCAACACGAAGCACAACAGCCACGCAGCAATAAGCAACAACAGAATCGCTTCAGTGGTAAGCATCAGGTTCATTTAATTTATTTAATAACATTTTCTGCTGGAAGCTATGTCACAGCTGCCAGACCCAGAAGACTGTTTCGAAACAGCATCTGTGTTTCTTGCATTTTTAGTAACCCACTTGTAGTCAACATCCAGCAGCTTTAATGTTTCAGTCTTCTTTCGCTGGTACTTGGCTTTAAGTAGAGACTCTTTATCACGAAGGCCAGGCAGAGGCATGAGTCATGCCTCTGCAGCAGGCAATACAAGCCTTGCCCCCAACCAGTTACCTTGGGGAAAAAAAAAAAGACATTTGGAAAATAAAAGTGTAAGCAAAGCAAGATCAAAAAGGTGTTACATGATTCAGGACCATCTCTGTCAGAGCGGTTTGATCAAAACCAGTAGATGGGAACATGGTGTGATGGGACAGCCTCCAGGGACCTGCTGCCTCTCAGAAAGACCAGCACACTCCCATTTCTCTCTCTTGTGCCAACAGCCCAAGAACTGGGGAGCCTTCAGACGGTAAGTTCCTTAAATGATGGATGCTGATAAAACCAGAGGTTCTTCTACCAGCTAAGCTACAGACCCACTGCTTTGCGTTCAGGCATTAACTGGTGTCATTGCACCTTTGCAACATACAGAAACATCTCCTTTCTCAGAGCTGTGTGTTTATCACTTTGTATCTTTGACTGACTGGAAGAAAGGTCAATTAGATATAAAGAATCCACCCTTGCATATTCCTTCTCTAAATTACTGAACATAACTGTTCACTGGTCTTGCAAGAGCCACCTTAAGCTTGAACTTCTGAGGTTTCCTGCGTTGAAGATCAGTGTAACAACCCTGAAGTGTGTTTTTTACTATGCAGTATCCTTCCTTCTGAGGCAGGGCTGAATTAAAGATCAGGCCGCTGCTTCCTCAGGAAATCATGAGGTTTGCTCTGCCCCATCCCCTCCAGTCGCCAGTCTCTGCAAGTGGCCAGTAGGTGCCTGCCCTCCCCATGTTTCCCCTCTGCCATAATCACCTCCCCGCCTGGGGCTGTTTGCTGCCAGGCCCAGGGAGCCCAACCGGCCCTCTCCGTGCCTCTGCTCCCCTGGGTGCCACTGCTGGGAATGCACCCCTTCCCCAGAGCAGCGGGGAAGTTGCTCTGAACTGCCAGCTGAGATGTCACCTTAGGGCTGGAGGTCACCGTTTCCAGGCTGACATCCCCACCCTAGCACTCATGCGCTGACAAAGGCACCGCTTGTTGCAACAACCAGAAACCCTCCAAAGGGCTCTCTCTCCACCACCTCTTCCCCTACAGCAGGGCTAACGCTCCATCAGCTCGCTGCTGGCAACGCTTGAGCAGCCCTTGGCTCACAGGCATTCCCACAGGGGCGGCTGCCGCGCCGGACCCCAGCTCTGCTGTCACCTCTGCCACGGCCCGAGTAAGAAGGAGGCCAGCCAGTCCATGCCTTCAGCATCTTGAGACAACTCCGTATACACAGAGACAGATTTTGAAGCCCCTGGAGCTCCACTTCTACCCTACTTCAAGTCTTCAGCAAGGCTGATGAGCCTCATGCTGGTCCGCAGGAGTCATCCTCACCCGAAGAAGGTCAGGTCAGTTCAGAGGGTGCTTTTTCTTCCCAGCCACGTTTGACGGAGGAGCCCAACTTCACCGTTAACTCTGCTTCCTTCATTTGCTTATGTGGCAATCAATTCAAACCTGCAGTATTTTACTTACATCAAGTAGAGTCTTAGAAACACAAGCACATTGTGCTAAGGCACAAAAATGAAAGCAGAAGCAAACAGCTCAGTGTTGTTTAACATGCATGACATCAAATAAAAAGGTCGTGGACTTACTATACAGGGAGACACTAATTCAGCAGCTGCAGAGACTGAATTCCCAGAGCCCAGACAACATAATGCCCATTGCAGCCAAACAACCTTCCTGCAGCCGCCCCAAGCACACCTTCTGGCATTAAAATGCTACAGCAACCCTGGCTACTGATTTGGCCACTGACTTTCCGCTGAGACCACCAGCAAGAGAGCAAATGGGTGTTCTGGGTTTTGGTACATTGCTACGAACAGCACAGATGAGAGAGGAAGAAAAAAAATCGAGACTGCAGTCCACCCTTGAAAGCTATGCAAGAAGAGAGGTACACAATGATCTTTTCCCACCGCAAAGGTTCCAGCTACAATTGCAAAACCTCGGCTATCACACAGGGACTCTTTCATGAGGTCTCCCAGGGTCACTAGTCACTTCAAAAACAGCAGAAAGGTGGCACGGCAAGGATCCCACCATATTGGCTGGCAGAGCTAGTTGTCTGGGGAAAGCCAGCATGCTGCAGCCGTCACTCCCAGCACTGAATTTACAGACTGGAAGGCCGTGAGGGTCCCTGGCTGGCTATGTCTCAGCTCACTGGGCATGAGCATGGGCTCAGCTCCCTGTGCCATGTAGCTCATATTGGTTTCAGGACTAGTGCTCAGGTTCAAGCACATGTTTCTTTCATGCTTGTCCTTCTCTCCCCCTTTCTTCCCAAACCTGAGTTTTACCACCTGGCAAGAAAATGGCTCAATCCAAACACAAGCCAGAGCGTGACCCAACATACATGGACAACATGGCAGTATAAACAGACCCCTTGCGATTAACTGGGATAAGCTTAGGTACAATACAGGCCACAGTACTTCTCTGAATTCTCTTTTTTAAACCATAGCATTTTTTTCTGAAAACCAACTAATCTTTACCTAAAACTCTCCAGTCATAGCAATTAACTGCAATCCTTTGTAAAATTTACCTTCTTTGTTAAACCTTGGTGTTTTATTTGAAGTTAAAACGTAGCCATACTTTAAAAGCCAGCTGGTGGAATTTGTTAGGCTGAAGCAGATACGCCACCGCTAACTGTAGCCTTCTAAAAGCCATGTCTCTTGTCTGGGCTAGTCACCTAGCTTCCATCTACAGTGAGATAAGCACTTCCAGAGGGTCCTTCAGTCATATTAATACAGCAGTCTGTTCAAGAAGAATCATCTCTGTGAGGGCACCTTCCATTGACTATGAAAGGAACTTTGTCAACTTCGATTAAGGGACTACACTTTAGATACCTAACATCATGTGAGACAAGTCCCTCTCCTCATTGAAGATTTGTTGTCAAGCTCCTTTTACCACGTAGACCTTCCCCACAGTATTATCAACTCATCATTTAATATTACTTTCACATAGATTGCTTTCCCAGGCACTAATATATCAAGACTAATTTCTAACAGCCATTAAGCAACCAGAAATGAAATTATTTTAAGAACTCTTGAGATGAATTGCCTTACACTCTTCATGACATTCATTCAAGGTTCATAATCTTTGTTGCCCCTTGCAATAATTTAAGACACAAACCACTGCTGGGAACAGTACATGTCCCTCCACCCCCTCCAGCTGACAAAAATTTGCAGAGTTCAAGACAAATCTTGGAGAATGGGAGAGGAAAAAAATACACAAAAAGCAATCACTACAGATACTGAGATTTATTGCTGATTTCCCCATTCTGCAAAGCTGTCAAACCACCACAGTTCCAGAAGGGGATTATCTCCAGAAGCCCCATGGCCTCAGTCACTGTGCCAGTTCAGACGACGTGACTAGAGACTTGTGTGCGGCAGCTTGCTGCTTAGAGAACAGTTGGAGACAAAATCCATCCTTCCTGATCCTGAATTCATGGCAGGATCTGGGCTGTGACATTGTTTGGTACAACCTGCTGTCAGCTTCCAACAAAAAAACTGGGGGGAACCAATGGCCAATGCTGCTTTTCCTGAGTTCAGTTCCCTGTGCAAGAAGCTGCTACTGAGAGGTTCTCACACAGAGCCATCAGCATGAGACAGTGCAGTTTTTTCCTTTACCACATCAATCAGAAATAGTTTGTCTTGTGCTTTGAGGCAAAGGCTTCTAGCAATCCTGCCAACTATGCTGCTTTCTTACCAGCACTACTAATAGCATAGTTTTTCTTTCTTAATAAAAAAAACAATAGGTCTCTTTCCTCATGTTTAGTTGCACTTCTTCATTCCTGCTGCCACATTTTATTCATGATAGGGTCTCTAGGCTGCAAGTCAGCTCTTTTCCAGCTGGTGAGATCTGGTTCCTCTTTATGAGCCTGTCCTTTCAGTGTAAACAAGCAAAGCTTCTCCAACGCCACTGATCACAATGCTGTAAACAAAGTATACCACAAATTTAGCATCAGGCAAGTCCCTCTACTTGATACAATGCCAAACAGCACAACATTAAGAGAAAGGTATTATTTTGTCTAAACACATTTCAACCTACAGACAGTAACCCAGGTGATTTTTTTCATTTGTCTTGCTAAGAAAAGGCTGAAACCAGAAATGTCTTATTTAACTTATCTCATCAGAAACTACCCTTCCTATATTTTAGGGCTGGCGGTATTCATGTGAAAATACACAGACAGAAATCTAGATAGAGAAGGTTGCACCTAGTTACAAGAACAGCTGCACACCCATACACGAGCAGGAACAGGAAAGGAAGGCAAGAGAGTTTGAACCTCGTTAGGTTAATGATTCCCCCTTGCAATTTTTGTTTGTGTTCCATCCTGAAAACTTGCCACTTGACAAAGTCAGGAGGAGATGTAAAGCCTAGGTTTGGGGGACTGAGGAAATTGGGAAAAAGAATTTTGCTCTGGGGAGATGCCACCGGTGTAGTGAGGCCGGTAGAAATTCCCATGTTTGCTTCTCTTTGTGAGGAACCTGGCGAAAGAACCTGCCCCGGCCCAAACAGCACATGTGCCCAAGCGCTTCCTTCCTGTGCTGCTCACAGCGCACTGGTGGCACTAACACCACTAAGACTCAAGCTAGAAGCACGGCTCCAAATCAGGATGAATGGTTTGACAAACAAAACCATTCACTGAAAGAAGCTATCAACCCATTCAATCCCTCCAATAGTTAGTAATCCCCAAGTCTCCTCTGCTGTCTATCATAGCTGACAGGAATATGGTAGGATACCGACTCTTCTCCCCTTTTACAACACTGCAAAGCTAAGTGTACTGACCTTTCATCTTAGCCTCATGGCTTAGTTAGCTTATGAAACAGAAAAGCTCCTTAATGAACTTTATAAACAAAACAAACTTCTGTTAAGTTCATTTGTAAGAGGGCTTTTTTTTTTCTTGGAGAAAAAAAAGCATGTAAAGCTGAAGGCTCTCTGGTCTTTAATAGCATTACATTCGCTTAAATCTTAGCTTTGGTGAGCTGTTTTAAAAATCACGTAATTGCCCTCGTTCCCGAGAGGAACAAACACTGCATAACAACAGTACAGTATCTTACAATTACACAGTAAACATCCCTGGAAAGTAGGTGCTACAGACAATCTGTAGAGAGTCCACTATGGGGACAGAATACCTTTGAGTGTGGAATTATCAACAAGTAGCAAAGGGCTGCAAGGGCGGCAAGCTTTTAAAAAATACCTAAACCATGTGAGTCTGTTCACCTGTAATCACTAACATCCTCTGAGCACTTTTCTCTGGAGAGGGTTAACCCCCATGTCTTGCCTGGATTCCAGCTCCAGTTATAAACTTACCCTCTGTATTAATATCTTTGGAACCTAACGTTGGATAATGTATTCTTTATCCTAAAAAAAAAAAGCCCACTGCATATAGGAAGACCTAAAACCAACAGAACCTTAGAAATGACTCCATTTTCTTTTTTTTTTAATTTCTATAGATGTGTTGTTTTCTACAACATTTTTAACAAAGACTTTTAAAAAGAAACATATCCCTGATGCATCATTCTAAAAATCGGACTGGCAATTCTGTACAAAAGATAGTAAACTGCACAGCCCTGTTTGGTAAAAAGGTGCCTGCATCTAAATTGTTCTTTAATATCTCATGTCCTACGCCAGAGAAGAAGAATCCCTTTCTGAAGGACTTGAAATCTCAGGCATCCATGTGCCCATGCAATCCAGATTACTATGCCAGCAGAAACCTTCGTTATAACTTCAAGATGAAGCACAGCAAAAACCATGGCTAAATGCCAACCCTTGATTTACCTTCAATTTACCATCTGGCAAATTCTCCAGCTTCTGTTTATTGCGGGGTGACAGCTAACTGCATTTGCCTATCACTCAGAAATTAACATACGATATTGTCCATGACAACACTGGAGCAATGCTAAAAAACTCAGTGATTAATGATCTCATGAGTGTTTTGCAGCTGCTATCATCTAACAAACTATTTCCAGAGCTTTGCTCATAAGCCAAGGCACTGCTGATGCACAAGCAGTAACAGAACTCAAATAAATAAATAAATAAAATAAACATCTTTTTGAATTATGACAACCAAAGCATAACAGCGGCCCAAGGGCTAAAGCGCAGTTTCTTTTAAAGATACAGATGTATTCACAATTTATATTACTTTCAGTGCATACAGGGCATGTAGTATGTGTGCAACTACGCAGGTCCATGTGCTCACATTAACAAAAGGTACACGTAATTTTTTAGTATATGCATCAGTCAATACATAGATATTATAAAGCCTACCTGTAGCACACACATGATACACCTGCACAAACACATGCAACACATGGTGCAGAGCGGCAAGTTAATGGCCTAGACTAGGAGCGTTGAAGGTGCATTAATATTAGTTTAGCCTCTTACATACATGGGCCACATACATTTATTCCTAGAGCTAAAAAAAAATACAGGACTTATTTTAGTATTTGGGATTACATGCACCTAACACACATATGGGGATGCATATTCACACATATGCATATGGGGCTAGTTTAAACTGAGATTCTCCTTCCTGTAACTTCTTTATCACACCTGGAAAAAGAATATGTTAATTCCATTCAGTGCAGAGCTGAATCTTTAGGCTGGCAATCAAACTGTAAGGGGAAAAAAGGAAGCTTAAAGCTTTTCAAAAGTAAGCAGATTTTTATTTCCAATAACAAATCCGTCCTCAGAGATACATGCCTAACCCCGTACTTAGTTGTTATTTGCATGGCAGAAGCATTTAGGAGCATCAGCCATGGGCTGGGATTCCCATACAAATACAGATCAAGAATGCTGTCTTTGACCACAGGAGTTTGCACCCCAATCCTACCTAAAAAATTCAGGTCAGGTGATTTGTAATGTGTGGCTACACATTACAAAATCCAGATACAGCTTTAGAAAAAGTTTATTATCATTATTTTTCTACTATTTTCATTTTATGCATTCACAGTACACACTGTGTTAGGGAAACTTGAATACACTCTATTGGTTAAAAAGATGCTGTCACGATCATGACTCCTGTGTTTTACTTCCAATTCCACCACTAATTTATAGTGTGACTTTGAATGGGTCATTTATCTGCCTACTGCATCCATTTGACTAGCTGTAAAACACGCTGAATGAACTGTGGTGAGGCTTAATGTCCAAAATGTCCATGTTCTCCCACAGAGGCAGAAGAAACACTCTTCTATTTGTATTACTGTACTGCATCCATCATTGCACACCTGGTTCTCCTTACATGCAAAATACTACTGGCACTAATAGAACTTGAGATTTAAAAAGTATTTCCACATGAAGCACTGTGTGGAAATTCATTTTTACTGTTAAGAAAAAAGCTCACATAGGCACTTACCAAGAAACTGTTAGTACGTTGGCAGTCATGACAAAAAAGAACGGTGATAAGCTAGCAGTGATAACCTGTTAAATTGAAAGGAAAAAAAAACCAACACTTTGTGAACTTGTGATATCACAAATGAAAACTGAAATACTTTTGCTGAAATTAAATTTCTGCATGTACAGTTGCACTTTTATTTTGTTTTTTTCTGTTGTCTTAACCATTAGTTGCAGTACCTAAACCAGATGGTCAATGGACAGGAGAAACCCAATGAGTCTATACTAATCAGCGAGGCATTGCTAAACATGGAGCTTCCACTCCTGGCCAACCTTCCTCCTGATGGAAGTACAGAGAATACATCCAGGCACCTCCTTTCCCCTCTGGCAGGCCAGAAACAGCAGAAAAAGACCCAACAGACAGGGACAGGACAGGAGAGCTGCACAGCCAGCTTAGGGCAGGAACCTGACTGGGGGGTATTGCTGGGAAAGCACATGCAAAACACGCTGCTCATTAGGCTGGGAAACCAATGGAGAAAATAGTACGACAGTCACACTTCGCAGTTCAATTTTGACTCCTACAGAACCGGGGACACCGCACAGGCAGGGCAGAGGGTCCCTTATCACACATCCCAGCTGGCCTGGCCCGGAAACCTGCTAGCTTTTATTTGCTGACAGCAGACTGGGGAGAGCAGTCAGATCCTGGGCTTGAAAAGCCTTACGTTTCTGAGGAGAATGAGAGCTTGAAATGTGTTTGTGGGTGTAGAAAAGCAAAAAAAAAAAAAAAGGAGCAGGGTGTGGGGTAAAGAAAAACAACGCAACTTCAGTAGGTTTATATTACAAATCTCTTGTTACACCAAGGTGTCCTGGGCAGAGAAGCTAGGGGCAAATGACATTTGCCCCTTTACATTTTCATAGTACTGATCCCAGAAACAGCTAGATCCTGACATATAATGGTTTGCAACAGATCCCTGCCTCAACAGCTATGGAGCTACCACATCTGCAGCCTGCAGCAGTTTTGGACATTTTGTTGCCAGATGGATAATGTAAAATGGAAAGAGTTCAGAGAACAGTGACAGAGTCATTAGATGGAGGGATTGATTTTCAGTCAACAGTTAGGATAAGCAGTGCCTGTGGGAAAGGGAGACTTGGTAGTGATTCACAAATACTTGGGAACACATGCACTAAGGAATGAAAGGAACTATTTAGGATAATAGAAAATTGCCCAAAGAAAAAGATGAAATTAAGAAACAAAACATTTAAACAATTATCAGCTAACATTTCCTAATCATTGTTTGTCTAGTTGGCTCCCAGGGGAGACAACAGAAACTTCATTCCGTAATCTATTACTTGTTAAAACACTACTACATGTGCAGTAGGGAAGCAAATGCCATTTTCAAGTAGGCTCTCCGCACCAGGGCTTCCACTAACAGTTTGTTAGTCAATACCGACCACATTTATTATGGCCGCATTTTAAAAGGCAGGGTTCCGAATCTGCCTGCACTGTAATCAGTGCACAATCATGAGCGGCAGCGGATATAGAAGAGATGGTTGTATGTCACTTCTCCAGCCCCACTCTAAGAGTTAGCTGGAGAGGGGACAATAATCTAAAGCTAGCAGAGAGACCACGCAGTGGCAGTAAGCACCGCACAGGAGCGGTGGTGCTTAACGGGGACCATACAGTGAGTGCCTCCTCTGGCCTGTTTGGGGATGTTCCCTACTTCAGGGAGATTCAGGCATGCAGATGGTTTTTTTCTTTGTAGACATTGCCATAATCACACCCTGACTGTTCTCCATTTGCCTATAGCACAGGCACCTTGCAGAGGGAACGAGGCAGGAGATGGACTTGATCCAGGAAGGATACCACGAGACTGCAGATCCACTCCATTCCTGCACAGCAATTGAATTGCTGCTATCAATACAACCACAGACATACCTCCTGATACAAACTATTCGTTCATCTGACTTAAGTATTTGCACATGGCCTACCACAGCAGCGTACAACACGGACGATGCTGTAAAGCTCGAAGCTAACAGAAAAAGTGAGCTCCCACTCCAAGGGAAAATCAGAGATATGTATCAGCTCTACCCCTACAGCCTTGTATGTATACACACAAGCAAACGTATGACTAAATAGATGCACCCAAAAGAGACTGACAGAGGAGAAGGACAAGTCACAGAGTTATTCTTCAGAACTCAGGAAGATGATACTGCCACTGTCCACATTCAGGTCACACCTTGACCTGTCTCATTGCAGCCAAAGCGAGCTGACACCTACTCCGAACAGTGGAAGTTAACCATTCCGGAGCTGAATCTTTCATGCACTTTACCTAAATACAGCTCCTAGGCTGGATATCCACCAGTTCAAATGCAGCACTCTAAAATACACCCACATCTTGCTCTAGCAGGCTTGATCCTCCCCTTACACACCTTGCAGCAGCTGCACTGACCTATACAGAACTATTTCTCATTTACATGAGTGTAAATGACTGTAGAATTAACTACACGGAGCTTATCTTAGGCTAATACTAATTTATTACATAAAAATATACAATATTCATTAGCGAGCATGTAAACAGTAACTAAAGGAGCATGACAGCTGTGGTATCTACAGAGCATTCTTATCTTTAAGCTATTCTCCTGAAAGAAACTGAAGTGCTGTATTTGAGAAGTGACACAAGTTTAAGTTGTGTCACCCACTCCTGTGTAGAGTCCTGTTTGTTAGAAACTTGAGAAGAGGCCAACAACAGAGAAACAGGCATTTAAGAACCCTCCAAAAACAGGCCTTATCAAAAACAATACACCATTCTACTGCGATCATCCCAAACCTCTGCAAAAATGCAGGCTGTAGCCTTTTGGACTATTACAGGAGAACACTGTTGTATTTTTGAAAAATTATATAAGAGCCTCTCAGTGCCAAAGAGAAACAAAGTGTGGGTTGGAAGAGCACATGAAGTAAGCACATGTAAGAAAAAAAACCAAACCAAAACAAAAGGAAAACGCATTGCTAAAATGTCCACCTTTGATTGTTTATCTAAAAGAGGAATCCATTTAAAAATGAAAAACCAGTTTTCAGGGAAGCTAACCATATAATTTGTTGCAGGGGCAGAATCTAAAGTCTAGAGACATAGTTCAGAAGGTAATTTTCCTTTAAGTACATTTCGGCATTTTCCCAAGTGTTTGAAGTGCACATTTAGTTTTAAAAAAAACCACCTACAATGATGTTCTGAATGTCCTTTAAAAAAAACAAACCCACAACACAGTAAGTGCAGTGATCTCTCTTTCTTCACTTTAAAGGTCACAGTTGTCCTCCTAGGCATTCAGATGCCTTAGGAAAAGGAATGAGCTCGCAAGACAAGAGAAAGCAAGTAAAAGGGTAAACTAAAGTTCATGATTTCCAAATATATTTTGGTGGTGAATCTTTAAAACTAGGAGGTGGAAAGGAAAATTTTAATTAGCTATAACCAGCATATTTTGAACAAAGGTCCCCAAGATTTTGACACAGTCACTAATTCTACCAAATCATACAGACTGGATGGTTGAACCCCAACAATTTTAGAAACAGGAAAAGCTCCGTGGACTCTGACTGCTTCCTTGCTTAAAGGAACTGTGACCAGGCAGTACTGCAAAAGCTATTTTTAAAAACATTCATACCATGAACATTTCTACAAAATTCTGACACAGCTTTCAGTGATTAGGAAAAAAATCCAAGTGTAGCATCATTTAACAAAACATTTCCATGTGAGCTGAAATCGTTCCTGAGAAATCATTTCAAACTCTTCCTTGCACCAAAAAAAATAAAAGGAAGAAAGATTGTTTCTTAAAATAAAACACTCTAAATTTGATGTGCCACTCCATTGTATCATGGAAACAAGACCCATTGAAAGGAAAATTTTATTAACACCTATTTGCTTTGATCTCAACTATTTCTATAGTTCCAATCACTGAGTTATTTACAAGTAATTTTATAAGTAAACAAAAATCTTGGCATTTCAGACTGTGTTTGCTATCTCAATCAAAACCAGTTCTAGCTCTTTACAGTGTGTATCAACACTGAAGGAAATAAGTGCATCCTTGTGATGGATACTTACCTGGGACAAGGTCTGTGCGTAAGAGGAGAGTGGGCTTATCTCCGCCACTGCTGGAGGACACAACTCGCAGAAATTCATCAGCCCGGCCCAGCTAACCCTGGATGAAGCAGCTTCTGTGGTAATGCAGATAGCCTGCTTGAGCTAGGACTGCAGATCCCACCAGGAAGGAGAAGAAAGAAGATTACAGCAACATCACCTCAAGCACAGGGAGAATGCTGCAGGACTGCTGGAACAAAGACTGGGCCTGAACAGTTAGATAATAAAAAACAGAACAGATGGGACTTCTTTACATAAATACTCTAGTACAGGGAGTGAAGAAGAACCAGGAGAGAAAACAGAGGGCAACCCAGCCCTGTGGCTGGATTGTGCCACAGAGAAGGGTCTTAAAAGAGCAGCCCTTCTACAAGTTTGCATCAGAAGTGGGGTTGGACCCACCTAGAAAGGATGGGACAGCAGAGAAACACAGACTCATTCATAGCCTTACAACCTGGTCCCTAAAGAGGGAAACAAAGCTTGTGAGATCCCTGCTCATTTCTGAATAGGAGCAACACATTTCAGGGAGATTCAGTGATAGGAAAGACCTGCTCATTGCAAAAACCAAAACAGAAACCGATGAGGCTGAACTCATTGTACCTAATGACCACGGACATGTGAAAGCTCTAGGGTTTGTGCATCAGAGGAGTCATGACCACCAAAGATAACTTATCAGAAGTCGATAAGGCATGAACTGTGGTGAAGCTTTAAGGAAGGATCATAAGGAAACCCTTAAGAGGAAACAAGTCTGTTTCCTCAGTGGTGAAATGCCTGCCTGAAAGGCTCAGCTTTGGGTACTGGTACACCACAGCCTGGCAAAGCAGAGAGATGTGGGGCTCCAGAGTATTAACCCACAAGAAGTGGGACAGTCAAGGTTTCAAACTTCTTGTTGGTTAGAAGAGATTCCCGGATTCAGTTGCCCACAAAAGAAGGTGAAAACGTCAGGCATTCCCATCATTCTGGCAATCAAAGACAGGCCCGGATGCCATACAACATCCCGCACGCTGCTTAACATCGTCATTTACATGTAACAAGCCGCTCTGAAGGACAACATGGTGCCCAACATCAGGATCCAAAGAGAAGAAGGGAATCAATTCCACAGGTCCAGAGTTTGCTCCTTATCATGCTGCATTACTGGCAACGAGAAAAACAGCAGCATCGTTGAAGTGCTGGGTAGCAGACTAAGATTCATAAAGCAGAAATATCCCAATGCGTGGAAGAAATTGTTGCGAACTTGTTGCAGAGTAGGGACAAATCCAGCACATAAAATCACCCTTGCACAGGCAAAAAGGAGGCATAGGAAAGAACGTAAATTTGCTTCAGTGATTCAGGAGAGGAGGGAGGCACTATTACCAGCAGCTTTAAAGAGTTCCCAAGGAACTTTAATAGACAGGCAGACCACTACACAACTCATGACATGAATGATCCCCTCCTTTCTCCTAATCACGTTATGGTCAGGCAAGAAAAAATGTTCAGAAGAGAAAGCAAAATTTGTTTCATAGAAGTTGTTTTAAAAAATTAGAAATTAATTTAGAATTAGAAATTAATTTAGTTTTACAGATAATGAAATAAAAGATAAAGACTGTTGGGAGAATTCTTTGCGGAAAGACCTTAAGAGCAAGCAAGATCACTGCTGAGCCAGCTTCCCTATTAGATCTATTTCTTGACCACGTAACATCAGAAAATTCTGGTAAGTCTGACATGTGGCTTGAAGACAGGAGATGGCATCCTAAGGGTTCCCAGTCCTTGACAAAGCAGAAACTTGGATCCTGGGAGATAAAGAAATGCAAGACTCTGCATTCTTTGCTGCCTTGCCTTCTCCACCGACCAGCTGTGGTTATCCCATAGCCTCTATAGTGTCAGTTCTCGATCAGTTCAAACCAGTCAGCACTGGCTAGATAAATGTGTCATTCTTGACCAAGCTAGCATTGATCCCTTCCACCCCTGACTTTACAATTGCATTAGAGAAAGATTTGCAAGCTGTAAAAGCTAGCTGTAGATTTTTAATATCTAGCATTTCTGAGGTGTTCAGGAACATGTTGTTTACATAGCCAAGAACACAGCTGAGGACATTTTCAAAATTTAGATTCTGGTTTAATCTATCTGGAATGGAAACATACGGGGAATTCAGTCCAGACATGACCATGATTTGTTAATATTACAACAATACTTGCACATACCATATAAAAAGTATGTTTCCTCTGATTGACTGTTAAACTGCTAGAAAGTTAAATGTCATAGCTCTTGCTGTAAGTGAATACAGAATACTTTACAAAAGTTTTCCTTAGTTTGTGTACACAGAGCCAATTCTTGTAACCTCATTTCCCCAAACTGCCAAAACCTCTGTCCTTACAAAAACGTGTATTTTTTCCAAAGACAGTGTTTTGAAATGGCTCATCAAGTTCACTCACTGTTCAAAATAAATCGTTCTATTTATCATCAGGTCATCTTCTCAAAACATCAGGAAAAAGCTTCTGATGTACGTAACCTTTGTTTTCATTCTACTGGTGGAATTAAAGCAATGTCAAGCTTTTTATAGACATAATATTTATTTTGTCCCTCTTCTGCATGTTTTAACCAGCTGCTAAGATAATCATCAAAAATCGCCAGGGAAATGGATCACTGTTAGTGCCACTGAAAACAGCTACATCAAGATAATCCGGTACTACCAAAAAGGCAAAAATTACAGCAGGCAAACATCAGTAACAACACATACTCTTTTGTTTCTTGAGGGACAGCCACTAAAATAATTTCCCAGATTTCAGAGTTACATCTTTTTTGTGTATATGTCTACTTGAGAGTAAGCATATGTACGTATGTGCACACAATATCTGATGTCAGGTATGAAGATCTAGCAAAAATGAAACAAAAATCTTCAGAATAGTAGAAAAGGAACAGTTAATCTTTTACTGCCACCTTCTGTATTTATTAATTCACATAAATTTTCTAAGCTATTAACACCATTCCTTCTTGTTTACCTGCATTTTTCATCTCAGCTGGACTACAAGCCATTTCTATCTAGCTCTCCTCTGCTTTGCTATAGCCAAATTTAAGGCAACCAAACATTGCCAGATGGGTAACTTCTCTGCACCTTAACAAGAATACTTTGATTCAGAGACATCCAGCAGCTACGGAATCAGATAAACAAGGCATTGACCGGGACAGCCAAATACATGGAAGAACACCACCGGACCTTGATCTCCCCTGTCTAAACCCTGACTAAAGTGGTCCAGTGTGTACCGACAAGCTTTTTTGAACTAACCCAGACTTGAGAGGAGATCTTCGTAGAGCAGGTCCTGACTTTGAAGTTTCACAAACTGCAGAAAGTCAGCAATGAACAACAAGAGGCACCTATGAACACCAGTAAGCTCACCAGTTGTGCAAGGCTGATACAGTCGCTGGAAACCTGCCATAAGTTGGCAGCAAAAATCCCTGCCAAAGATGACAAACATGGTACACATCCTCCCTCATGAGAGACAATGGGACTAGAACTAAAGTCAAGTACAGCCTGACTGCTTGTAAACAGGGCAGGGAAAAATTAAATACAAAGAAAACGTGGGGAAAAAAAAAAGAATGTACTATTCTTCTGCCATGGTCATCAATCAAAATAAAGCACCGTTAACAGCTGCAGATACTGTGCACAGGAGATCTCCATCCTGCATAGCATCTGAATGAATCCTGCATACAGAAACTGACCAAAATCAAACTAGCATTAACTGTTTAATTTCAGGTCAGCTTTAAGGATGACCTACTATGGAAATAAAAACTTCCCTGGAAGCTTTTGAGCATATTGCCTATTGCAATGAGAAGGCTTTCTATGCAATCTGGATAATTTCTAGGAGCTTGAAGTCTACTTGCAAACCATCTTTAAAGTGCCAAAGCCAATCTCTGATTAAAAGAGATACAGCAAATGCAGGCAAAATTCCTCTGACCAACTCTCCTGTAAAGCCTCCTTCTGCTAGATATTGATTCAGTCGTATTAATCAACACATTGAAACGACCTGCGAGAGTTTTCAGCTTTGTTCTGAGGGTCTGTTGTTACCAATCAAAAGGCAAGATGAAATATGCTGCTTAACCTAACGGCTTCAGGTGATAATGTGGCCCCCTGAAGGAGCACTACTAATAAATCCACCGACAAGGAAGGATTTCAAGCAGAGGCACAACTTTTTTCCAAGGGAAAGTAATGAAGCTTTAGCCTTGAACCACCAAAAAAATGGCTTCTCCCAAAGCAAACAGCAATGCCATGATCCTGCCCGAAAAGCTGAGCAGAGAAAGAAACAATCCAAAGTGAAATGTATTGGAGAACGGGGGAAAGCAAAACAGGTTTTGCTCTCAATTCTGCTCATTAGTTTAAAGCTAACTTGAGCATGTCTACTGCATTACCCTCACAGCCTGGCCAGAGTGCAGACATGCCCTAAGGGCTTTCATTCCCTGACAGACTTAACTGGAGACTGTCAGTCTATGAAATCAGTAGACACTGCAATGAGTTAGTGCATTACAGCATACTTAAGATACACGTTGCTCATCGGTGGACTCTGCTCAGCTCTCCTGAAGGAAGAAAACCCTTTAACCCTCCTGACACACATTTCAGTTACTTAAAGGACAGCCTGGTGATGCTGGCACCATGGCAACAGTGGCACCATGGCAACGGTGACAGAGCCAGCAGCTTCATGCTCCACACTGCTTTGATCCAGCCACACAGAAGTTTTACCAGCTGCTGTAAATTTCTTTTGAGATCCTTTATTTCATATTTGCCTAAATGCCTGCACAGATCTCCGGCTTCCCTAAAGCACATTTTTCTCAAAGGAAGTTTTGGTCACTCTCTTCGGCCCTTTCCTTACCTTTTATTCCTCTTTATTTCTTTGAGCATTATTAAAACAATAATGGTAAACCCCAGTGGTTCTTTAAGAACACAATAGTTCTGTATATTGTGACCCAAAAGCAGCCAGTGTTTAAACATGCCTTAGCAGTCAAATACCTAATGATAATGATAAAAACTTAGTTCTAGTGTAAATGAATCTATCTGGTTTTTATAGCAATTAAATTCTGATCCAGTTTAAAATCATCTTCATGTTGCATTTAAAACATACTAAAAAAAGAGAGAGAGGGTAGATCAAATGACAAACACAATCAGCAACCTGTCCTCTAAAAAGTTTTCAGAACAGAAGCAGTACAAATGCTGACCTCTAGCAAAATCACCAAATGTTTCAAGGTGGTTTTTTTTTTACCTTACCAATACCCAAAACAATAATCTCTGTATCGCAGAGGAGTATTTCTATATATCAGCTTTTCAACTGCTATAAGAAAGTACATTTCTTAATTATCCCTAGTATGCATTTAGAGGGCAGATAATCCTCTGCATTTCTATGCCTAGATATTCGTATACAGTTCCACTATTTAGAGAATTAGGTATCCATCCTCTACTTTCTAGCACATTTATGAAGATTTTTCTCAGTGCTCTTTTTTGTACGTACTTTTTGTTTCCTGGATGTGATGACCAATACAGCTAAGACGCTGATCCTGCAAGTGCAAAATGGAAGCAATAGGTGGTTGTATCAGCTTCCTTAAAGTCATTCAGCATCCTGTCTTATCAGATTAATACGTTGTCAAGGATTAATGTATAATCCTTTCAGATTAATATGCTACAGTAACTATTTTTTAACCCTGAGCATCGTGCGAGTGCCAAAATAACTAATGAATAGTTGTCTAACTTCATCATTCTTTTATTCCTCATAAGACAAAGATGGCCAAGCTATTGTTCTTGCACCGTATGCATCTCATTAGCAGTTTGGCTGTGAGAGAACATGAGCCATCAGGGATACTGAAACTGTGGTTACTAGGTCATTCTGGAACCCAGCTGTGTGCCCGGCCCCACCCTACAATGCAGAAAGGGCTCAAAAAAGCCCATCTGTCTCTTGCTTCTGAATCCCTTCTAGAGAATCCTCAGCCTTCACCTCTTTAAGGTATGTAGCACCTGTCTTACAGCTCTCAACCATACAAAGATTTAATGTATAGCTAACAGATAGCCTTTCTGATTCTTGGCAATACCTTGATTTCCTTGGTTCTGCACTGTTTGTTTTTTTAACCTTCAAGAGCCACCACAAAGAAAGATACAGCAATTATTTTATGTTGCAGAGACACAATAGTTAAGTACAGAAAGTAAAGAAGGATATGTGGGTTACCGAGTGCAATTAACAGAATTTGTGCAAGAAAATTCTCCTCTTATGAGAAACAAGATATTATAGTCATATTTACAATGATCAGACATGAACAAGACAGGACAAGACTCTTTTCAAAAAGGCCTACATCTATCAATGCATAAACGTATATCTATATACGCATTCATATATAAACACATACTATATGTAACATAGAAACATATAAACGTACATCACTGATGGGGTAGGACTGAACTACTACAAGCAGATTATAACTAACTTTGCTTTCCTACAAAAAGTGAAAGATCCCTGAGACTTTTAAAGAAAACCAAAACTCTTTGCCCCTTGTAAAATACTAGATTGGGTTGAAATTATGGTAGCTATTTCTTTTTGAACGTCAAGTAGCTGCTCCACCTTACCTCCACTCAAACACAAACATCAGACCTTCTGTCATAATACAGAGAAAGCCAAAACAAGAAGCATTTTCCCTCCGCTGCTGGAGATAATGGCCAAAACATACATTTCCCCTTCCTGTGACTAATGAGATAGATAGCTGGTGAAGTGCCACCAATCTTCAGCCTATGAAGTGTACAGTGGTTATATCACAGAACTCAATTTTAACAGTACATTCATATTTAAATATTTCTCTTAAATATGACCACTGAAAACATAATCCAGATACTGTTGTTACTCTCAGCGTTCCAGTTCTGTGTTAAGGAGACAAAGGGAAAACCCTGCACAATTCATGTACGTTCTCCGGGAAGCATGCTTTGCTGATACGGAAACACTATCAATCATTATTCAAACAGGTGTGCATACATGCACCAGACTAATGGCGTCTGTTCAGGTCAGTTCTGCAAACAAGACGCACAATCCATGCAGCTGAAGCGTTGTCAAGCCAGGACAACAAAAGTCATTTAACGAGGGATACGAAAAGGCTTCTTTAGGCCAAGTAACTTTGATTTTCTTCGACTTTGCCAAGAACTGCTTTGTCCATTCTTCCTGTTACAAGACTGACTGTTGATGAATGTGTATTTGACCAAGAGATAAAATATATTTGTATTTCCAGATTATACCAGAATTAAGACCCAATGCCTCCTGTTTCCTGTAAATGCTTCAGGCATTATAATGCTTAGCTGTGCTTTTCCTCTGGCGTTTCAGCCTGTCGAGGTCGAGGAGTCTCTTATCCTTATATGCTGCCCCATTACTGCAAAGGCCTTAAACTGCTCCTGCCATTTAGCCTCTCCCCTGAAACCTCTAAGCTCAGAAGTTGACAGGGCAATGTGATTCATCATCTTGTTCTAATTTTATGAATTATTAAATATTTGTGTAATGGAGTAAGCATTGCAACAGCAACAACAGCATTTAAGTGTTCTACCTATTAGGATCGTGGACACCAACTGGAGTGGACCAAGGGTTTGTTTCATCAAGTATTGGTTGATGGCAGAGAATTCAGGAGAATTTATGATCCTCCCCTAATGCAGCAGATCTGCAGTCGATGTGCACAACGGAGAAAAGGAGGCATTTGCATCTGGACCTTAGCTGATACAAAACTTACATCCCATGGCGCGCAGTTTATCAATCTTTTCACTTGTGTCCTAGAAAGATTTCCATATAATGTCTGCTTCTGCTGAAATTACTAGCGACCCAGTCACTGAAACCTTCTGAACGGCTCTGAACCTGTAAAAAATATACACCTCTCTTTACTTTTACTCAGTCAGTTGTCTCAGTATTATCTTCTGTTTGATGCCCTGAATTTTACTGGTCAGTAATATGGTAAACTGTGTTTAAGAATTATTTTTTCTATCTGATTTGAAAAGTATTGCTTTTCAGTTTTGGGGGGCAGCCAGCTGTTGTAACACTCTGCTGCTGTAAAATACCGCAATAAAAAACGCTTCATCTTATGTTAAGCTCAGCAAGAGCTAGCCTTTTGGCATTCCAAGTTGTTCTTCACCTCATCTAACCCTTATGAGATCATGAAACAGAGACTACCATAGACAGAAAAGGCTGATAACCCAGATAAAACAACCATGCTTTTCATTGTCACACTTGAGCAGCGAATTTAACAGGCAAACTGACAGTTTGCTACGTATATCTGACACAAAAGGAGTTGGGGACCGAGCTCAGTATCTGCCTACATCTGTCTTCCTTCCAAGTGCTAGATGCCAGTGGGTAGGCCAGCAGCCAGATCAGGCAGGAAGTGTTACTGTAAGTGCCCTGCAGTATCAGGACCTCTGACTAAAGGTGGGAGAGGAGGCAATTCCAAACTCCTCACAGGTGGACCATAACCTCCCACAGCAGTGGCTCAGTGGTGGCTCAGCTGGCACCCAGGAGAAAAAAAGAACCTGGTTCCAGCAGGCAGAGGGTAAAGTTCCTGGCCGTTGGGGTCCATGAAGAAAAGGAAAAATGACTTGAGTTTCCTGGAGGCAGAATACATTGGCACTTTATGTGCACCACTTCGTAATTCTTACCAAAGTCCGAATTAACCAGGCTGATACTTTCAACCCGTCAGTTTGTTCTCTCCGAAAGTGCTAGAAAGCATAGTTCAAGGGACCATGACTTCCGAAAGAGAACTTCAACAGTGAGGCGACTAAGGCAAAAAAATGGGGCCAAAGGCAGGTATGTTACAAGCTACATCAATGTGTTTCCATGCATCACAAGAACTGAACATCTTTTCGAAATTCAGCTGGACACTCAGTCCAAAGCCATGTGCTCAGGTGTTGCCCTATACCAGATAATACCTTCACACACCAGACCAGAAGACTGACAGCAGAAAATAGCCCCTAAGCAACCTGGGAAACCAACAGTGAACTTTTCCACATAGACATCAGGTAGGTGAACACCCACCTGTAAGAGATGGCTTGTGACTTCCCCTAAACAAAGACTGAGAGAAGCGGCCTGAGGGAAGCATGAGGGAAGCACCAACAGTGTCAAGAGACAAAACTTGGTCAAGATGGGGGGGGAGGGGGCAGAGGCCCTCCAAGCCTTTCCAAGGAATGTCTCAAACACTCCCAAGTACCCTGAACTGAATAATGCAGGCCTGGTGCT